>OZ037768.1:17397874-17715499 GCA_964035545.1 Bugula neritina | reverse complement strand
TCTGCATGAAGACATTAAGCTAACAATACGTGTAACTAAGTATAAGTAATTATTAATTATAAGTAATCACTTATACTTATACCGATACTCATACTAATACTGATAGACAAGGTCATAGTTAATGTTACATATACTCTTATGACTGATAATCATAATGATTATGATTTATTTTTAATTTATATCGAATTTCAATTTGATAGCAATTTATTAATTTAGAAACCAAACCAATAATAAAAATAAAACAAAAAACTAACAATCAGCATTGACTGATTGTAATGATACTAATATTGAATATAAACTTCAAAGTGTGTTTATATATCCTCAAGACAGGCTTAAAGTTTACGTATTTTCTTTATTTACAGATCTCTAACTGCTCCTGGAAGCGAACTAAACAGGATGTTAGGCTAATCGAGTATTTACTTGAATCGGTAAAAGTCAATATTTTAAAATAGAGGCTACAACTCCTATTGATATCAAGCAACGCCAACTAATAATAATTATTATATAATATTATATTGCATATACATATTGTATATTGTATACTATTATAATATACAGCAAATCCAGGTTTCAATTTGCTTCAATTTCAATACCTACTGCTTTTTATCATGGAAATATGATGATATCACATTAAATAATTGTAAGCTAAGAAGTTGAAATCAAACACATAATATTTTTTCTTGCTTTCAAGCGATAAAAATGCTGCTAGATTAAAACACAGATATATGGCAATGTGTGAAGCCGAGTTAAAAAATCAACTATATATACATAGTATTATTATTGCCTCTATAGAAAAAAAATTCTGTATTCCAAAACGGCCAGAAAAAAACTTCGCAGATCTTTTGCATATATTTTTATTTAAACAAGACACTAGCTGTCTAACACATAGCAATACTATTATACCACTGTAATTATTTGCTAGAAACCTACAATGACTAATTCTCTAGTACAACAGCTGCAGTTCTTAATCTTCCGGCTTTGGTTCACGGACAGTTTTCGCAGCAAAACAACCACATTACTGGAGTTATGTGGAATGATCAACTTAAACGTAAAACAAGTGTTAAAAGTTAGAATGGTTCTAGCAGTTGGCTAGTAAACAGTGTCAAAAACTTTCTGCTTTGGCCCTAAATCTTACCATGCCTGGTAAATGTGGTTAAGAGCCTTTAGCTAAGTTATATGATTTTTACATGGTAACATTAATAGTTATATGTTGTATTATTTACTTCAATTTTAATGACATAGAATATAACTCATTTATATAAGAAGTTTGCAACAATGTGTTATCATTGTTATTATTATAAGAGTAAAAAGTATTCATACCTTGCTAGAATATATAGCCTATATATATATATCCTATATGTGTGACATCATGCAAAGTTTATGCCTGGAGATTGCACTCTTCTACCAGATGGTTAGTTGATTTATTCTGGTTACAGACAGACAGACAGACACACTCGCACACACATTATGGTGCCTTTTTAGAGTCTACCATCGAACTATATTTGAACAATAGCATAAATCCAAGTAATTCTTAAACTCTATTATTAAATCAATGCAATATTGATGATTTGGGCTATACCATGAAATGATTTAAGTAAAACATTACAAAGTAAACCTCAAGTGATATTAATATAAATTTAATAATTATATGATACTAAGAACCTAGTTAGAGCTAAAAACTCCCTATTTTAATTCATCTATGTCCATTAGAACTGCTATATAACTTAGAGCTCATCATGCTGATGAGAATGACTCAGTGTCTTAGTGTATGCTGATTTAATCATTTTGAGTAAGGTCGTGTCAGGTAGCTCTGATATCGCGTCCACAGTCACTGGAATTGTCTCAAAGAGCTCATACATGCTCTCTCCTTCCTCCTGAAAGGAAATTGTTTATATATAAACTATTATAGAAAAAAATATATTTTCTTCTTTATAGCAACAGACTAATCAGTTTGCTATGAAAGCTATTACAATATTATGTTTTGTTATAATCTTGCACCTACCAATGGTATATATTTAGCATACTCTCTGCTTACATATAAAATTGGGTTGACAAATCGTTTCACTGATAAAGCAAAGATATAAAAAAAAGTAGTGGTGCAAGCAATTATTACAGAAATAATTCATTTTCTTCAAATAAAACATGGAACAAATTATGCAGCTTATACAACCACTCAGCATTTGATAAGAGAAACTTTAGGATATTAGCCCCATCAGCTGAAACAATGACAGCCTACTATGTTCCTCAGTGCATTTTGTCTTTACGAAAACATCCCATAACCCAACAGAGTACTAGAAATTGTTCAAAAAAAATATACAAAATTTATATTACCGCATCATAGAACAGCTCTGCAAAGCATTGTTTACTTAGAACTCCTGTACTGCTGCTAACCAGGCTCTTTAATAACGCCCTCCATTTCTCAGGGCTTCCTTTGTCACACAACTCCAGTCTCTACCAACATTTTAATTTGACATTTATTAGTATCAAAACAATTAGAACACTTGATAATAATATACTGCAAAGATGTGAAAATAAATGCATCAGCTACTTAATGAGAAGCTGAAGGGCAAACCCACTACACAGTATGCTAACTCCTAACTCCTAACTTCTAACTTTATTAGATTACATTTTTTCTTGTCAAATAGACGGATAGGACATCTCGAGAGGATGGACCGTAGCCATTTACCTAGACAACTTCTTTATTCGCAGCTAAAAGGAGGTAAACGTAACCAAGGAAGGCCGAGGCTGAGATTTAAAGACAATGTAAAGTAAAATATAAAAAAAGATAGATACGAACAGAGAGAGATGGCAAAGAAAAGCTAAATATAGAGTCCGGTGGAGATGTTTGATTAAACCAAATTAAAAACAGTCATTGTGGGGTTGACAGACTGCCATGATGATGATGAGAATTGACTAGAGCAAGGTTTGTGTAGTATAGATTAAGCTTTATTATTATAGGCTGGTAGTTGATGAATATAGTAAATATAAGAATTAGATATTTTAACATCATACTGTGCCTTGAAGTTTCAAGGGTGGCAAAAGAATTGAGAGAGATAACTCCATAGTAGTTTGGTCTCAAGAATAACCACTTCATACTCTACTGTGATGAGTTAACACTAAGTAGTATGCACATACTATCGTTTAAATGGGTTATGAGAAATTTTACCTCTTTTTCAATGCTGTCAAAAATATAAAAATATATTTTTGACACTAATAGCTGCTGAAGCATGAAAATATTGTTCCGAAGATCACTTAAAATTTAAATCATGTTTTTAAATATATAAAAAAGAAGTTTCTGCATGGCAACTATATTCTAGTGAAACTTAAAAATGACTAAAAGGAAATGTTAGATTTGGGTAAAATTTCAACCATTGCAATAGGCAAGCATATCCTATGTTTCAGCATATATTCATAGATTACCTGATTTTCTGAGTTTGCGCACAGCAATGGGGATACTTTGCTGGTTTCATCACCACCGTTTTCGTTACTACAGTTAATAGAAGGGTGCCAGCTGTATGTCACAGTTTCACATTTTGGTCCGTAGGATGTTGTGTGTGCTGCAGTATCTGATGATAGAAAGAAAAACATACACGAGACACGGGACACATGAATTGCGTGTTGCAATAGTGATTAAACATTTGTGAACTTAATCCAGCATCCTAAAATATTTTGATTCTTTGCAAAAATTTGATGATTTTAATTTTCCTATGCAGAGGGGCAGAGTAACTTGAAACAGTGAGCCATGAATCATATTACTCTTTAGATTAGATCAATAATGAGTGTAAGCAGAGAAACTGTATGTGTGCGCGCATGTGGTGTGCGCGCATGTGGTGTGTGTGTGTGTGTGTGCGTGTGTGCGTGTGTGCGTGCGTGCGTGCGTGCGTGCGTGCGTGCGTGCGTGCGTGCGTGCGTGCGTGTGTGTGTAGTATGTACCAATAGTTATAAATCAACTAACCAGCCGGTAGAAGAATGCAATCTCCGGCCATAAGCTTTGCATGATGCCACACCAGGGGAATGACCCAAGGATTGTCAAACACGTTGACTGTATCAGGATTGAGGTTAACAACAGAGTCAAGGCCACAAATGTTCTATAATAATACAGCGAGAAGTCAAAGAAATATCACACAAATTATAACATAAAAGTTATATATGTTGTAATTAATGATCAGTATAAACATGTTTATGTTTCAGATTACTAATAAACATTTAAATACTAAATATATATTTACTAGAATCATAACTTTTATTTGCATTCGAATTTTTAAAATCTATAGAGAATTTTTATGCAAATTTAGTTAGTATAGACTATAGATAATCAAAGGTTTGTATAGCAAGTCAATATAAAATCTATCCTCAGTTTAGGATTGCCAAATTTGAGTAAATATACTTAATTTGCAAAATAGTTTCCATTTGCATGCAACCTAAATCAGTTTATTGTTTTATTAGTTTACAAAAAGACAAAACTTAAAAGATAAGTTAAGTAATGAGAGTTGAACAATGATATCCGGCCAAACTCAAGCATAACATTTGAAAAAGTATTATACTGGAGAACAGAGAAACATACTTTAAACAGCATAGAATAACTACAGAGAAGTTGCCAGTAGCCAAGGGTATGTATCTGGCTACTCACATGGGGGTGGGACGATGGAGATGTAGGGATAGTCTGTGATTTGCTCAAAATTATGTAATCTCTTCTACCTTGGAGAACACATTGCAGTGTAGGGAAGGAGGAAACTTTGATGTCATCTGATGTAGTACCACTAGTCAAGGAGCTTGAAATGTGAAGTAATTCTCCTGATAGGCATTTGAATGCATCAGGAATCTGCATACAAAAGAATTATGATGTTACGGTGTGGTGAGAATAAACTATAAATATGTAGTTCTAGTGTGTAATGTTCGACAACTTAGTTGCAGTTTCTTCTCAAATAGTGCTGGTTCGAGCAGATATGAAAAGTTAGTTATCTATCTATGAAATAAATCAAACTTAAAACTCGCAACTCAAAAAAAGTGCAAATTTAAGCTAAACAAGAATTTACAGTTTATACTTTTGCGCCATTTTTATAGCACACTATAATCTATATGTTGAATACTAGATATGAGATGTGTTTAAAATATTATTTCAAATCTACATTGAAGCTGCAATTTATTTTTAGATCTTTTATTATATAATTTTATTTTCATCAATGACTAAATCGGTTGAGTTTATACCTTTATGTTGTCCAGTAGCTGTGCAGGAACAACCTGATCTAATAACCACTCTTCGCTGCCATAGTCTTCGATGAAAGATGCCAAACTCATAGCTTCATGTTTTGTTTCACCATTTATTGAACGTTTTCTTATTAAAACACTGTAGTGTGCAAAATATGCATAATTATTGCAATAATTACATGCTAAAAAAGAAATAATATCTAAACATTGTTTGAAAATTAACATTCAATGTGTAATGCATCATAAAGCACATTTACAATTGTTAATAAAATGGAATAAAAGATCAGTTACCTCACCTTTCACCTGAATCGGCGTCTTCTTTGGACCATATATGAAACAATGACTCATAATTTACGATTTTCTTGAACACCTGTGTTTCCTTCGCATTCCAAGTTTCATTAATATTCACCCTCACCTGCCCACTGCTTCTCTGTTGGCGACCTTTAATTTAATTGAATTTTATTTAGACTAAAACCTTGATTCTAACCCCCCATTCAGACTTCTGCTGTTGTGTGTTGGACCACATGCTAATTGATAAGCATTTTTAGCAATGATCATTATAATATTTTGTTGAAAACAGGCAATATTCTAGGTACTTTAAATATTTGACATTTCAAGGACATAAGCACCAACAAATAATATTTTTTAAATTAGTATATAAGTGTTACTTAAAGCAGATATATATATATATATATAGTTTATATAGTTTATATAGTTTATATAGTTTATAGTATAGATATAGTTTATAGTACATATCATAGTTTATAGTATATATGTGTTATATAAAGCATATATCTATTATATAGAACCACACAGAAACTGAAAGTACCCTGTCAGGTATTTATATCCAATGGGCAGGGAAAGTGTAGTAACAACGGAATTGAAAAGCCTACGTGCTCTAGATGAAAACTGTAACCACAAAGTTATAACCCTGCGAGACATTCAACCCGCACCTAAAATCTTTTAAGAAAGTTGAACATAATACGGAACCATGCAGCAGTGATGCTATAACTTAAACAGCAACAGTTAACTAAAAGTATTGCTAGAAGTATATTTCACACTCACCTAAAGGGCGAAGATGTCCCAATGGCAATCCAGGACTTGGTGGCAGTTCTATAATTGGAGGGAACATAACATCCATCCGTTGATCTTTCGGAAACTTGACATTCTGTGTAGCTTGAGCACAGAAAGCGGCACAAGCAAGCACACTTGCAAATAATCCAAAATACATCTTTCTATTCAACTCGAATCAGTTTAAAATCTGACAACAGTAAGCTTGGTTATGATGCCTTGAGAGCAACAGCCAACTTTCAACTGATGGATAAACTATGATGCTGTCAAACTGCTTACGTGGCTACAGCCAATCTGTTTTCAAGTACCACTAGAGTAATTATTGTTGTTGGTGGTAAATAACTGATAGGTTTAGCAAACATTATGTTTAACTTAGAAAATGAATGAATTTAACAAGCTGTTACCACTGATAACGCAGCTATTATTTTATAATGAAGTAATACTAGGGTAATTTCTGTGCAAGGGCATTATATTTTTTGATTTATCAAAGATAACATTATTTGCTTATAATATTTCTTAACAATAGAAGTTTAATATGTATATTTAATACAGGTACTAAAGAAAGTTTTCATATATGCAGGGTATTTTGCTTATGATATAAATAAAGATAAAAATGCAATTTATAAATATATAGAATCTGTACAAGTAACAAGATAATGAATAGTCTTACTTAATGCTCAGCATTGACATTTTGTGATAACACATTTCAACCATGGTAATGGTAGCCAGCTGCTTGACATTCCGAAAAGCTCACAACTCCTATGGCTATTTGAGCTCTTAAACACAGATTGAGCTATCTCTCTCTCTCTCTCCCTCCCTCCCTCCCTCCCTCCCTCCCTCCCTCCCTCCCTCCCTCCCTCCCTCCCTCCCTCCCTCCCTCCCTCCCTCCCTCCCTCCCTCTCTCCCTCCCCCCTCCCTCTCCCCCTCCCTCCCTCCCTCTCTCCCGTGTGTGCATGAGTGAAATGTAAAACAAAAATAGGATTTTAAGGAAACCATATATTGCTTGGTGGTATTTTTTATTGGTTCAAACTCTAAAGCAATCATTCTTGTCATTAAATTGGACACGGTTTTAAAGTTAAAATTTGGTGCTGCTAAACTTGTAACATGCTGTCTCTTGTTCGAGTTTAACATTTTTCAGCCAATTCCCAGAAATTATAATTTGGAGTTTGCAATTCCTCTGAACCAGTTATTGCATTTTCATTTATAGCATAACTATAGATAATATACATTACAATTCACAGTTTATAATCCCTCATGCTATATATCATATTATTTTAAATGTATTAAAACAACAAGAATTTTCGACCTAGCTATAACCTGGTAATAAAATTCAAAATATCTACTAAAAGAGGAATAGCAAATAATGCAACGCAGTAAAACTTTTGCCTGTCAAAACTGTTTATTTAAACTACTAATATGATTAATAACCAAACATATAAAGCATATGTCAATTATAAGGATATTATAAAGTTTCGAAAAACATTATAGAAAAATATATTAGCATGATTGTGTACATAAAATTTGATTAATCTGGGCATCAAAATGATTAATTTTGAACATCATTCAAGTGCACGTGTGGTGGTTCGTGGAACTACCAGCAGCACGACATGTAGGGTCGCGTAATTGACCCGGAACAATGGATAGCCAATTAGCGTAGTTGATAGTTAGCAGCAATTGTAGTTTCCCGCTGCTAACTCAGTCGAAGCTAGAGTGTGAAATAGATTAGATGTGTAACTTGTTTGGAAATAATGTATCGTGTTTTTATAATGTCTAGTTGTGTATAAAATATACTCGTTCACTCGACTTAGCCTGGTGCAGTTCTATAGTAGATAAATAGACTCTCTGGATAGCACATCAACCCTAAATCTGAAAATTATAACAGTGGTGGCAGCGGTGGGATAGTGCATCCAAGATGGAGACTGAAAATGCTGGAACTCAACCACCGGCAATCGAAGGTGAGCGTAGAGACAATGCTGTAGAGACAATGCCTGTTAACCATGTAGTAGAAGAGCGAAGGGTTCCGCGAGAACTAGCTGAAGACCGCTACAGGTTAAAGGCGCCCACCTTCACGGGTGAAGAGGAGGTGGAACAATTTATCCAAGAGTTTAGCGACGTAATGGACGTCGCTCAGTGGCCCCCTAGGGTGGCCCTGCTGAAGCTTAGAATGGCATTGATGGACAAAGCCAAGCCCTATGGGCTGGGCGTAGACATTGATAATATCTTTGCTTCTCTGCGGGCCCGCTTTGGCCTTTCTGCTACAGATGCCAGGGCCCGATTGCAGAGGTTGCGGCGTGATCCCCGCACCCCGCTGCGGGAGCATGCCGCCGCGGTCATGAAGCTGGCGCAGATCGCGTACAGCGACTTGCCCCCAGTCAACCGCGAGAGGTACACCCTCGACGCTTTCATAGCATCTGTCGACGATCTGGGTCTCCACCACCAGTTTCTAGCTAGGGGAGTCACCACCGTTGAAGATGCTCTGACTGAGGGGGAAGCTTACCTCCTAGCTAATCAAATGCATAAAAGTCGTGGAAGCTCCCGCCAAGTGGAGATAGACCGCGCGGACACGGCCGCGGGACAAGGGGAGGAAACCCCCGCCGCGGCTGCCGTGTCCCAGTTGGCGACGGCATCAAAAGTCACTCAATTGACGGACATGCTAGCCAAGCTGATAGCAACACTGACACCACAAAACCCAGTGAGTACCGCCCCTGAGCCCATGCGGCCATCGGCGCCGCCACAGGGAGAAACAGTCAGTTTTTGCTGGGAGTGCGGAAATCAAGGACATTTCCGCCGATATTGTCCCTTCCTAAATCAGGGGTTAAACTACCGCGGCCCGCAGATGTTCCCACCTTCCGCGGGCCGACGATGAAACCTCTAGGGAAGAAGAAACGCAGGTCACCCAGACGGGTACCACGTACTGGCAACCAACAGTGGCAACAGCCACGGCGGACCAGCAAGGGGCTTCGCCCCGCGGCTGCCTTTTCTATGCCCCTTCACAACAGATTCACAGGGCTACAAGTCCAAGAATCTGGATGGGAGCACACAAAGGTAGCTGAGAATCTAGCCTCGGCACCCCCGAGGCCTACCTATCACCGCCCCAAGAGACCTCCTTCGCGACCCAAAGCGAGGGAGGTACTCCCTGCGAGAGTAAGGCCTGAAGGGAGAGTTCAGGTGCAGCCCCATGGGAACAGCTATTTCTTGCCCGGTAAACTGGAAGGCAAAGCTGTTACTTTTCTCATTGATTCGGGCTGTACCACAAACCTCTTAAGCCGCCAACTCTTCGACACCCTCAGCGCTAGGGTCAGGGGCGAGATGGAAGCATACGAAGGGGAATACGGCACCCTAGCTGACGGGTCGTGCCTTCCCTTCTATGGTATAATTGAGCTGACGGGACGAGTCCGCGATCAAACGATCCAAGAGACGTTCATCGTCAGTCAGCTCAAGGAGGATGCTATCCTCGGGATGCCGTTCCTTAAACGGCACGGATGTCACATAGATTTTAGCAGATCTGCAATGATGATGTCCGGGCGGGAACTCGCCTGCGTCGACAAGTTCGGCCGCCCTTTAGTGGGAGGTGTGCAAGTGGTACGCAACCGTACCATACCAGGCCGCTCCCGGGCTACCATTCACTGCAGGGTGAATAGTAGCCGGATCTCTGGACTCGGGGTGGTCGAAGGCGCGCACGAAAAGATCCAACTTGCCAGCAGTCTGAATCAGCTAACTGAGCAAGGGGAGATCTTAGTGCAGTGCGTCAACCCCTTTACCGAGCCTATCAAGCTCCCGGCTGGGTCGATGCTGGGCCGTTTTCACTCTGTTCAGGAGGGAGACGTAGGCCCGTCGCTGGGTGATGCGACAGAGGCACTCCCTCGACACCCTATTCAGGGACGAGGGGCAGTCCCAACACATCTCCGGGAGTTATATGAAACAGCCAGTGGCGGCTGCGCGAGTAACCGGGAACGCCAAGCTATGGCAAAGTTACTACGCGACTACGGTGATGTGTTCAGCAGCGGGGAGCATGACGTGGGACTGACTGGAATTGTCAGACACGAAATACCGCTGACTGCAGGGACAGTCCCTGTCCGGCAGCCCACCCGCAGGTTGGGGCCGGAGAAAGAGAAGGAGGTTAGCCGACAAGTACGGGATCTTCTGGACCGGGGACTGATAGAGCCCGCCCATAGTGCGTGGAGCTCGCCAGTCGTACTGGTCCGGAAGAAAGACGGCAGTTGGCGGTTCTGTGTGGACTACCGCAAACTCAATAGCGTAACCATACAGGACGCCTACCCTCTACCTCGTATTGACGAGTCATTGGACGCCCTAGCCGGCAGCAAGTACTTCAGTACGTTAGACTTGCTAAGCGGCTATTGGCAAGTTCCTCTGAGTCCCGACGCCCAGGAGAAAGCGGCGTTTATCACACGGGACGGTTTGTGGAAGTGGAAGGTGCTGCCCTTCGGGTTAACCTCCGCCCCAGCCACCTTCCAGAGGCTGATGGAACAAGTCCTTAGCGGACTCCATTGGAAGACACTGCTGGTCTACCTCGATGATGTCATCGTAATCTCTCCAGACTTCAAGACACATGTCAGTCGTCTACAGGAGGTTTTCGAGAGACTCCGAGGTGCCGGTCTTAAGCTCAAACCTTCCAAGTGCGCTCTATTGCAGCCGGAGGTCAAGTACCTGGGGCACGTTGTCGGTCGAAACGGCGTGGCAACGGATCCCGAAAAGGTACGGGCAGTAGAAGACTGGGTCACCCCCCAAGACTTGACCGGACTCCGGGCTTTCTTGGGGCTGGTAGGGTATTACAGGCAATACATACCAGACTTTGCGGGCATAGCCCAGCCGTTAAACCGGCTCACCGCAAAGGGAGTGACGTGGCAGTGGACTCCAGTCGAACAAGGAGCGTTCGACCGCCTCAAGGGCTGCCTACTAACGGCGCCCATCTTGGCCTACCCAGACCCCACTCTGGAGTACATCCTTGACACGGACGCCAGTGACCAGAATGTTGGCGCTGTGCTGTCACAAGTGCAGGAAGGCCGAGAGGTAGTAGTAGCCTACTACAGCAAGTCTCTCTCACCCGCTGAACAAAATTACTGCACTACCCGCAAGGAGCTGCTGGCAGTAATCAAGTCAGTGAAGCACTTCAGACCATACCTATATGGCAGGAAGTTCCGGCTGCGTACGGATCATGCCTCGCTGATCTGGTTGTGCAGGAGAGCAGAGCCCTCTAGTCAGGTCGCCCGGTGGCTCGAAATCCTAGCTGAATTCTCGTACCGGATCGAACACCGACCGGGCAAGAGACACAGCAATGCGGATGGGTTGAGTCGCCGACCTGACGGAGGTTGCAAACAGTGTCTCAACATCGAGAGGAGGGATGGAGGTCCCCCACGATGCGAGTTGGAGACGCTGGCTCATCACGGAGCACCGTTTGATTGGGATCAAGGTCAACTCAGGCAAAGAGTTGATGAGTCCCCGGAGGATGTACAAAACCTCCGCGCCAACCCCGTACTGGCCGGTAATGTTCGAGAGCTGAAGAAGCTCCAAGAAGAGCTGCCTGGAGTCGTGGCAGACATATACCGGGCCAAAAGGGAAGGGCGACGACCCAGCGAGGAACGCATACGACAGGGATGCGCCGAGTTCCGGCTATACTGTCAGCGTTGGGACTCGCTGCGGATCGGGCAGGATGGGTTGCTAACCATCTCTCTAGCTGCCAGCGGCAGACACCCGGAAAGGAAGAGGGTAGTCTGCCCCACGGCCATCCGCCGTGAGTTGATTTGGGATACTCACAAACAGGCCCACGCAGGGGTCAAGAGAGTGATATCCAAATTACGACTCCGGTGGTATTGGCCGCAGATGGAGCGTGACGTCCGGCTCAGAGTCAAACAGTGTGAGATCTGCCAGGCCAGTAAGCATAGCCGCCCCCCTGGTGAAGCAGGACGGCGGAGGCTATATGCTGGTAGGCCCTGGCAAGTAGTCGCTGTAGACCTGGTCGGACCCATGCCCCTGACCCCCAGAGGCAATAATTGGATACTAGTACTAACCGACCACTTTACTAGGTGGGCGGACGCTCTGGCTATCCCAGATGCATCAGCCCCAACAGTGGCCAGGGCGCTAGACCAACATGTATTTTGTTATTTTGGGCTTCCCGAACAGATACACTCTGATCAAGGCGCTCAATTCCAGTCTCAACTGATGAGCGACCTTTGCCACCTCTGGGGAGTAAATCAGAGCAGGACCACCCCCTACCACCCTCAAGGTAACGGGGTGGTGGAGCGCAACAACCGGATGCTAGGTGATGCGCTCCGGAGTCTCCTCCTTGGACGAGGTCAAGAGGAATGGGATACGGTGTTGCCGCAAGTCATGCGTGCATACCGTAGCACCCCACACACCAGTACTGGTGAGACCCCAAACCTCTTGATGCTCGGGAGGGAGACTCGTGTCCCTGACCATCTCACCTATCACGTTCCAGAGCAAGATAACTCAGTCCACGAGTATGCCAGTGAACTAGTGGAACGGATGAAGGCCGCACACGAGATACTGCGCCAACAGCAGTGGAAGGTGCGGCACGAAGATTCCGATGAACCACCCCTCTATCAAAGGGGAGATAAGGTGTGGATGGTCAATTACCGTAGGCGCCGCGGACAGGCTGATAAGCTGAAGCCTAAGTTCGTAGGCCCCTACGTGGTTGTCGAGGCTATGCCCAATCATACGTACAAGATTGAGCGCTCAGGACAGGTATCTATCCAGAATGAGTCTTGCTTGAAACCGTATTGGGCTAGCCCCGGCGGAGTGGGAGAAGCCCCCCCGTTGTTAGAGCCCAGGAGGCAGACAACAACGCGCGGGCGACGGCGGCATGGACCTGAATACGAAGTGGTCATACCGCGGGAAGAAAACTTGGTGAGAGAGGAGCGGCAGCTTTTGCCAACAGAAGCGTGTCCACCACCGCCAAGTCTAATTCCATCACTTCCAGAAACCGAGCCGGTTCCGGAAGTGCAAACCCCCACGGAGGGAGGGGCTCCATCCGGAGAACAAGAAGAGGTGACGGCTGACGGTGAAGTAGAGACGCCATTAGAGGCCCCTACTAACGAACCGGCAAGCGTGTCACCCCCCCTAGAAAGGGGACAGCGTACGAGGCAACCCCCCGCATACTTGAAGGACTTCGTATGTGACTGCGTTAAAAGCGGCACGCATGAAAGTCTAGGGGAAAACCGTACGAGAAAAGAATCGAGCAAATGTGGGAGTTGTCAACACCACGGAAATATCAACTTTTGCATCGGCGGAAATAGAAACAAAATTCATCCGCCGGGTGCACAAAGTCTTAATCACGCACCCCAACCACGTTGCTCGATCTTTTCATACGCTGATGCAGTCAGGAGTAGACGTGTTTCTAAGCAGTAGTTCAAACCATTTCACACATTCAGTATGTCTTACGACAACAGATCGTGGGATTACACTCGACCCGCTACAACCAGGGTACGGGATAGAACACTTCCCGCTCCGTATCCAGAGGAGTACGCTAGTGGTAACCGGCCTGAGCCACTACGCCGCCGTTGGCGGTGGGTGTCTCCACAAACAGAAGAAGAAATAGAAACAGCCTGGGGGTCCAGAGGACGGACGAGATGCCAGATCTGTGGTGAAGATTGCGCCTCTCACCGCTCCCTTAAACTACACGTCAATGCTCATCTCCTACTAACATTCTGCCCCTGCGGGTACAATGATGTGTATCCCTACCCCGTCACCAGACACAGAGCGGCGGGCTGTTTCCCTGGAGAAAACTACGTGGTCGACGCTAAGCTATACCCGGAGTTCCTCACACTTATACGACCTCTGGTGAAGAAGGCCATGTTGTTAGCCGTTCTGTCCTCGGGGTTCCAACGTGTGTTAGACAACGCCCGCCAACAATCCCCGTTGGTGTCTGACCGTCCTCAAATTACATACACCCCCGAGGAAATTACATACCCAGAAGAAGGAGAGATCTCCCCTACACCGGCGAAGAGACGAACCAGGTCCCCCAGTCCACCCTTGCGCCGCAGACGGACACCGTCCCCAGACCCAGTACGCCTGGCTACCGTAGAAGAACGCCTCCTACGATTACAAGAAGAGTTCACCCAGCTGGCACCAGATCTACTTAACACTACCACCGGACTCTTCCAGCTAAAGGGATCCGTATGCCGTATGAAACGGAAACTGCGTACATGCCAAGCCAAGCACCGGCGTGCCCAACAAGGACTCTAGTTAGACTACCCTGAGTACTCCAACTCCGCCTCTTGGGAGAAGCCAAGGTCGTGCAAATGCTTAACTGCTAGACAGGTTATTCCTTGTCTAATACCACAGCTAGCTAGTATTCCTTGTCTATCTACAGCTGGCCAATTGTATGCAACGGATCGTTAAATGACTCTGCCTATTATTGTGTCTCTTCCTGTATATTATGTATTATTTTGTCCACTGATGTACGCAATTACTATTGAATGTTTTTTTTATATATATATATCAGAAAGATGGCTTTCTGCTGGTGGGGGCGGTGTGGTGGTTCGTGGAACTACCAGCAGCACGACATGTAGGGTCGCGTAATTGACCCGGAACAATGGATAGCCAATTAGCGTAGTTGATAGTTAGCAGCAATTGTAGTTTCCCGCTGCTAACTCAGTCGAAGCTAGAGTGTGAAATAGATTAGATGTGTAACTTGTTTGGAAATAATGTATCGTGTTTTTATAATGTCTAGTTGTGTATAAAATATACTCGTTCACTCGACTTAGCCTGGTGCAGTTCTATAGTAGATAAATAGACTCTCTGGATAGCACATCAACCCTAAATCTGAAAATTATAACACACGCACAGAAATTATTATAATTATAGTAATAGCTATTGACAGTTATTTAGGGCCTTTATGGAGTTGTCCTGTCCACAAATATTTGTGCTTCGCTTGTCATCCAAAACATTTTTATATTTCAATGTGTTGAAACTTGCTAAGATATTTCAGCTAAACTAAAACTTTCAGAGTTATCCTAACTTAATATAAAGAAGCTCGGCGGCTTTCATGTGTGGTTTCATTTTAAGTTAGTATATACTTTCACTTTGATTCTGCAAGAGCATGAGCATGAGCATTTTCCACAAGGCACAATATTTCAATTTATAATCGTACTACTTTTCATGAAATTGAATAGTGCACTCAAAGATGATTAGGTAAGTAAAAGTCCTATTGAAACAAATCAGTTGTCAAAACTACTATTACTAATGGCAATGCTGATGGAATGTACTTCAACTTGTAGTTGTAAATGTACGCAGTGTAAAACTAAATGTTAAAGAATAAATTTCAATTTGAACTTGAAGGCTAGGGTAAAATTAAAATTTGAAGTAAAAAGCCAAGCGCAAGTCAAACGTGCAAGCTCAAAGTCACTCGCGGCTACTATTACTATTACTAATACTAGTAATAGTAGAAAAGGCATTACCTTGTCCTTAGGCTTATGCCTTATGCTGGTTAAACCCGATAAATTTTAGGCTTTTTAATTAATGGCACGGTAAGCTCCTAGTCCTACGTTATTCGCTATACTTACAGTTACTATAATTACGATTCTGTTATTTTTATCTTAATGTCGTTAGAATTATCATCATGGTCATCACAATAACACCAACTCTAACTTCAACAGTTAACGTTATTATTATTATTATGAGGATAGGAGAGAGTATGGTCATCATCATGATGGTATTGTTGTAGTTTTGTGCACTACTAGTTAAGGTGTTATTGCGTGCGAGTAATTACTGCATATCCACTGTGAGGTTATGTGAAGAACCGAACCAGTTGATCGTTTTTTATTAACAAGAGAACTGTGTTGTTAGTTAATTACGCGCGATAAAATCAGGTGTAAGCATAAAATAGAAAAGAATATAATCCCTAAAAATGCTACATAGAGTTGACAGCCGGAAGGTATCGTTTATATACAGAGAGTCGCTCCTGATTGGATGGGATAAAGTTTCGGCGGTGTCACTGTAAAGAGTAGCAGGGCGCCGCATGGAATCACGGCGTGGCTTGTGGAGTTGTGGTCCTTGACGTTAGTTGCACCATAATATTATATATAGTCAATGTTTAGCAGGGAGTACTGAGGAGTATACTTCCCCCAACCATTATACCCCCTCCAGCAAAAAACCCACTTTATGATACATTCAAAAAGTGTAGGAAAGTATCAGTAATATAAAAAAACTATAAAAACCAGTATTATAAAAAGAAAATTACATTATTATAAAAAACTATATTATAAAATATATTGGAAAGAATCTGATTTGAGATATTTGTATCACAGTCACAACTCACAACTGTAGCCAACGAAATGGAACTTGTAACAAGCAGCAAGCAACTGCTACCGAAAAGATCAGGAAAGAACAAGATATGAGAATTCGAAAAGAATTGGAATACACTAGAAATATAAGCATACCCGGAGCTAGTGGCAGGTGGCCTCAAAAGCTTTTAGCCCTCTTCTTCAACTTATGCAACGAGTGTTTCAAGAGGTTTAACTCATTGGTGGCAGCCAAGACCTGTGGTGTGAGTTGGAATAGCTGGGACTCCAGCTTGGAAATCCTCTATTCCACCTCCCGGATTGAGGTGGCGGGGGCAAAGATGGATGTAGGGGCCGGGATGGAGAAGTTCTCCTCTTCTTCTTGTGAGATTGTTCGGACAACCTGGAGCCGCATGTGGGGGGAGTGCTGGATGAAATCACCAGATTCTGATGGGATAACATTCATATCTAGTCTCTGTAGCGTTATCCTAGGGCACTGAAGAGACAGGGAGACAGGGGTAGCTTTCTCCTCCTTCTTCGATCGAGGGGGCCTTGGTAACGGTCCTTCAGGTAATCGGGCGAGGGGTCGGGAATCCGCGAGACAGACTAGCCAGCTTACATGGGTCTCGTAACAAGGGCTTGATAACATTGAAGAGTCTGTGGAAAGTTGGCTCGTCAACATCAAAGAGGTGGCCTTGGTAGCATTTCATTGTCTGTTGATGCCTTAAGATATAATCTCAATGGTAGTTGACAATAGCAAAATGTTGTGGCATGTGTACTTTTAGCCGCCTTGGAGTCGTGAAGACCTGCTGGCACAATCTACACGTGTTCTCCGGGTCCCCCCTTGTCTCGGAGATCTTGTGTTCTGTGATTTCTGCTGTCCAGCACAACCGTCGGAGTAAGATGGCAGGTAACTTCTCTGGCTGAGATGAGAGTGTGTTGGTGCCGAGGGCAGAAGAGCGCTGCCGCTCTGGCATTGCCGTGTTTCTTCCCGGATCGATGTTCGATTCGGTAGGAGAACTCGGTCAGGATTTCAAGCCACCGTGCAACCTGGCTGGAGAGTTCAGCTCTCTTACACAACCAAATCAATGAGGCATGGTTTGTTCGCAGCCGGAACATTCTGCCGTAAACATAAGGCTGGAAGTGCTTCACCTAGTAGTGCAGTAATTCTTCTCGGCGGCGGAGAGAGCTTTGCTGTAGTAGGCAACGACTACTTCCCGACCCTCCTGGACCTGCGACAGTGCGGCACCCACATTGTGGTCACTGGCATCAGTGTCCAGGATGTATTCTGGTGCGGGATCGGGGTAGGCCCAGACGGGCGCTCGGAGCAAGCAACCCTTGAGGTGGTCGAATGCCTGCTGTTCGACTGAGGTCCACTGCCATTGGACTCCCTTTGTGGTGAGCCGATTTAACGGCTGCGCTATCCCGCTATAAATGATAATCCCGATCATTATCCTAACTTGAAACAATAAAAACATTTGCATTTTTATTTATTCAAGTTCTTTAAATTTACCAATAGAGTCAACATGGTAAAATCCACTTGGATGCTTCCCAGTTAGACGCTATTTTTTTGGGTACAATATATGTAGTAATATACATGTATATACCTACATATACCTATATAACTGTTGTGTCCATTGCTAAACATGAAATAATAGTTAATGTGAATTATCTGGAATAATAGTTAATGTGAATTATCTGGAATAATATTCCAATTTTTATAGATTTGTGTGGGACAAAAAAGACCAATAATACATTAATCATAGATATTATCTTTAATAATTACTTATTAATGAAATACTGTTTTAAACAACAAGAAGTATAGAAAATGCATAATTAATAAGTTAATGCAGATCAAAGAAATTTATTTCAATATTAAAAAAAACTTAATAATCCAAATTTATTTAAATCTACATATATTTCAATAATATTCAAATAAATTGCGCATAAAACACATATGTTGTACCAAGATAAATAAAGAGCTTCTAACGGGGAAGCGTCTCTCTGAAATGACACCCTATATTCATGCTTAGTATTGATTATTGTCATTTGAACTTTAAAAGCAAGTGAGCTGAATTGGATATCCCACTGTATTAAACGTGGCTATACAATTGTTATGTGACCCAAATGTTTTGTTTAGGGACGCATAATTATATGTAGATGGGTCACTATTGTTGTCATTTGTTTTAGTTGTTTTATTGCAGTATTTTAGTTTTCACAATAATTACAATAATCATCTAAGAGTTTGCAATATGGTAGGATAGTTTTAACTTGATAGACCTTTTTCCAATGTCCCTGACACTCAATTTACAATTAGGAGTCGTGCCCTTTGCAGGCACATGAATGGGATTTATATCATAGCTGCCATTTCAGCACTGTTCACTAACCAAAACCACAAACATGCTTTCAAATATATTTTTCTCGAGATTTGTCATAAAAAAAATGTTTTAAAATCTTTTTTGAAGTGTTGATGTGTGCCATTACCAAAATATCTATCTAGTATAAAAGAATTCTGTAGTATAGTATTTTATGTAGCAGTCAAACTTTAAATTTATAATGAGCCGGCTCTCTATAATGAGTTTAAATTATACATCTGCAAAGGGAACACAATTCTTATTGAGTGGTGAGACATTGGAAAAAAGTATATTCTGGTAAATATTTGTAGTGCAACTGTAACTATAGGCTACTCAAAAATATGTTAGACTCTTTAAAGGTTTTGCTTGGTGGGTTGTAATAATTTCAATTTGTACACTGTACCACAACAATAAGCAGCCATGTTTTTCTTATTTTTGGATCTTAGACATATTAGCCTGAATCATTTGCATTCAAGCCCACAGCGTGATAATTGTCACAACATTTATTGTGTGGTTTGCGTAAACTCAAGTCCAGAAAAGAAAGAGCTAATCTATGCCTGGTTGTTTCATTTTATTGACTTTTAATGATTATGCACTAGAACTATTGTATATTCAAATTTCCCAAGTAGACTTGGTGTTGTTAAAAGGTAACAGCACTTTTCACCTTGCAAAGTATTTTAATTGTCTGGGCTAGTCAAATGAACAAAAAGTGAGAAAATAGGTGTTCCTGTATTATGCAATCTGTTTTACTACACCTGATAGTGATGGTGTAAATGATTAACTGGATAAAAATCAATATATTACTGCAATTATTATCAGAGTTACTTGACATTAAATGACAGAAAATTTCAATGAAGAATGGAGCTAATTTTGTTGCAAAGTGTATTCCAGGGCAGATTATAAATATTAACTGCGTACTATACTATATGAACACCCAGCAAAATTCTATGTTTTACTGTGCAATTTAACTTCAGTTTTATAGCTAGATAGACCATACCTCTAGACTCTAGAGTAATTATAGAGTGAGGTTGTCTGGTGTATGTTGCTAATTGATTACCTTGCAAAAATGCATGCAAGTTATGTATAGCATGTTGTACACATTGTAGGGGCGCAATTATATAAGCAAAAGCAAAGGAATCTGAACTTATTGTCATATTTTTTGAATATACTGCTTGTTTTTTGTGCTAATATAGTTTCTTACCTAAGAATCTTTGTAATATGGCAAGGTCTTAAACTCTGCAGTTTCCTTATTCCACTAAATTCTATTCATAAATTGCTTTGAAATATTGGCAAAACTATATGTTGGGTAGTTTGTAGATAGTATCAGATAAAGTTAGAAGTTTTTTCAGCAGATTTTATTGTATTATAATCAGAAAGTTGAAGTGACAAGTAAAGTTACAGCAAACCAGAAATATCTCATTAGTTTTACAAAAAAAAGCCTGTGCTTATAGGATAGGTGTGGCAACTCTGTTTACTAGTAAGTCACTTGCACTGGCATTGTTGTTTGTTACCTTAACCACTAGGTCCTAAAATTGTAACTAAGTTAAGAAGTAGGACATTCTACCACTTTGCTCTACTTTTTTGTTGTCGATTTTTGAATGACATGCGAGCCTTGATTTTATTGGTCAATCGCAAATTACTCTGAAGCGTTTAACTAGTGTGGTCCGCTGTTGATAATGCTTCTTCATTATATCTAATATAGAATTGTAACAGTTATTTATATTTCAGTTTTTTATCCCACTTTAAAGTATGAGTATTTGATTATTTTAAATGTAGAGAGGGTCTCAGTTGAAGGTGTGTTGCCTACCTGACAGTTGACATTCACTCTGCTATTAAAAACCTAAAAACAGTATTTCAGTACTGTTTGAGGCCATCAACTTATTAAGGATTGTATAGAGGTATAGAATGTGGAAGCACGTAGGCAACCAAGTTGTTTTCAGCTTTTTGCTTTGATCTATTCATTACCTTTTGAAAGAGCTCAAGTGAGATACGTTGTTCCACATCTACATGCGCTACGGGTCACTATAATGGCTATTTTTAATATTATTGGTTTAGACTCTTGAGTCTAGATTCTAAACCAGTAACCAGCTACTGGTACATGAGTCTAGACACTAGGCCAGTAACCATCTACTGGTATACAAGCTTAAAACACTAATGAGCATACAACACACAATTATTTGAAGTTTTCTTGATGATTTTCCGTTGCCACTCGTAGATATTTTCCTTACCTACTGTTTTTTTTCCCTGCAGCTATTTTCCAGCAAGCTACAGGGGCGATTTGAAAAGTAGGACACTTTCCCGTTTTGCTCTACTTTCGCAACACTTTGCTCTACTTTCGTCACTATTTTGCTCTATTAACCAGTAATCATGATATTGCGGCTCTAGTATGTCATGATTGGCTGCTGGTCTGATATCACTGGCATTTTTAGATTTTAGAGTGCGGAGATTTTTTTATTTGATGGCATCCCAACTATGACAGAGCTAGATGCATTGAGATTCGCTAAATACTTGAACTTGTTTTTTTCTGTTCTGATTTGAGAGTTTTGTGAGCAAAAATCAGCTTTAAAATAGAGCTTATATATGCAGCTACTTTTTGTGCAAGAAAATCTTGTATGGATTTTATTAATGATAATTTTCGGTTAAATTTTGCACAAAATTCTTCTACATCCTATGGCATTAAAAGATTATTCTGAGATATAGAAAAGTCTACCAAATTTAGTTATTTATTCCTTAACATACCATCAAGGTTGCAGTTGTTTGGAAAAGTGCAATAATGAGAAATTTTTAATAGCCTAAGCTCTTTATTGATCTCGTAGATATGGTCAAACTACCATGAAACAAACTAGTTATATATGCCCCCCCCCCCAACATGTTATAGACATACAAATTATATTGTTTTACTGTGTACTTTTCTTGAATAGGCCAAGTTAATGCAAGTCAGTATCCAACCAAGTCAAGTCATGGTCCGCGTTTCAACATTCATCTCCAGCTTTCAACTGAATTTCAAGTCTTTGATGAAGTCAATGTATGTGTAGTACTCATTTAAACAGCTACCTTCATTTGATAAGAAGTAACTGATGTTTATATTGATAGTCTCCATTAGTTTGGCAAGTCAAGTCATAGTTTTAGCTAGTTGTGTGGAGTCTAGTACTTTTAAGTACTTGAGTACATGGTGAGTAGCTGTGACTTGAACCCGCCCTCTAAAGTTTTTCTTGTAGATAGAATCAACACAATTATCATATATATTAATTATTTAAATTAGATAACTAATTATAAAAATAATTTTTTATTGTCCACAAGCTGTATTCTCACTATAGCGTCAGTTGTACAAAAGCAACCTGCACTGCTATACACTGCGTTTCCATGACTGCGCATAATGCGAATGAATGCTTCATACGGAATATTTGTGGTTTGTGGTTTGCATTACCTTATAGTTGCGGTTTCATCCGATGTAACTGTTTCCATTAGCCGAATGAAAAAATCCATGGAAACGCAGTGATATAGGTGTAGATCTGCACTGTATTAATTATCAGGCGAACTGACGTGGCTAAATAATATTTTAATTATCTGATTTATGACATACTTTTGATTTATGCTATAGCTAGACTGTGAATGACCCTGGTTCTGCTATAGCATTGACAAGTTTATGCGGGATAAAATGTCCTACATATTATTTCTATGCACACTGGTTGCTGATTGGCTTAATATACTCAACCTTTTAGTATCTTAATCGTATTGGACATGGGGACGCATTACTATCTCTTTAGCAGCCATGAATAAAGAGCAAAACCTGGTAAGAAGCTGTGCTAACATAGATAGTTAGTCTGCTGGTAGTTGACGTTGCCCACAACTCGGCTCTCCTGGACCTGAAGGAAGGAAAATAAGGGCTCGTTTTGTCAAACTGCTGGTAAGATTGTGTTAGTCATAGCATTACATGGTGTTGTTTTTATAATAATAGTAATTAGGAATTCTATAATTTGACATGCAGCACGGCTGACGTCTCTCAACTATAACTAAGTTTACATGTAATTATTACTTTTTGCTGTAATTCAGATCATTATGCAATGGTGGCATCTGCCTTTGATGCAAGTTACAATCTGCTTGTAAAAACACTGAGATTGGTAGTTGACATGGAAACTGTTAAATGTTGTTACTGTAACACAGTGGTTTCCAACCTTGGGGGGAATTCCCCCCTAGGGGGAATTTGGACTTTTTAGGGGGTAATTTAGATTTTGAAAAATTCACGCAGTTTGTTTTGAGCTCTTGCAAGTTACATGTATAATATCTATAAACTTTCATCTTAGTTCATTTATTTAATAAACCATATCTGCATCAATTCAAGTCTGCTTCTACCATGTAACAATTTATTCAACTTGAAAGCACATCTCAATTTAGCATGATAAAGTTATAATTATTTGATGCGATGTGATAAAATAGAAAACAGTCGGTAGTGCAATTTGTATGACTATAAAATAATTTGAGGCAATAATTTATTATAATTTTTATTTCAGACTGACCATGCCCCAGGGAGCTATACCCTTTCCATTTGGAAAATGCCGTGTCTGTGGTGCCCAGGCTACAGGAAAGCATTATGGGGCCAATACATGTGAAGGTTGCAAGGTGAAGGCTGAATTAGTTTTATAGCAGCATCTGGGAAGTCTGCTTCCACCTGTTAAAATGATTTGTATCCGGATTTTGTATTTGTTCTGTTTAGGGCTTTTTCAAACGAAGTCTTCCCAAGTTTGGCAAATACAAATGCTTACACAACGATAAGTGTTCTATAGACCCGGAGAACAGAATAAAGTGCAAGCTGTGTAGGTTCAACAGATGTCTAGAACTTGGCATGTCTATGGATGGTAAGCTAGCTATTTCTGTCTGGCTTCTTAGTACTGTTATCTCTACTCTCTTGAACTGAGCGGAAGTTCAATGTGAAACTGAGTAAAGTTATCGACAGGTTTTCTGTTGAAATAAAGTTTTAATTCTGTGGTTCTCCCACTTCTGTTATATGTTTGGTTTTGTGTCTTGCCATTACTTATGCTGGTACTTTGTTCATTAAGGTAAGTGGAACTAGTTTAGAATTACCAGCTAGCCTTAGCTCTCAGCTACTACTCAAACTAAATAAGTACTCTCAACAGTGCTACTACCATCATGTTATACTGGCAACAGCTCATCCACCTCATCCTTCACTAACTGCTGAAGTTATTCCATTGCTTGTCATCAGATTTGCTTCCCATCAGTGAAATATATTTCTCCTCTAGCTTGGTTCTGCCTGAATGAGTATTTATGGTTTTCAGAGTTCACTGTCTCTTTTGTATTCAGTTGTGGTGGCTTGAGTTCTATACTTATTATTGCTAGCTAATGGGGGAGGGGGGAAGAAGTTGAATACTCAACTTCCATAATAATCTCAACTTAGCTCATTATCACGTGCCAATTTTATTCACTTTATGGTTATCATGCAGTATGATAGCAATAAGAATGTGTTTTCTTGGAAGTTTGTAATTTATACTTCGTAAGGTGGTTTTGCCTATCATTATGAACTACTCGAAGCCAATAATGACTAGTAATGATTTTTTCTAATAGCTCATGAAGTCTTATACCAGATTTGTGTACCTTTCAAAGGCAGCGGCTTTATCCGTCAGCAATGTCATACCACCTGGCTTCTCAAACTGAATCAATAGAGAACTGCTCTTTTGAAAGTTGTTGGAAAATTTAATAATAATGAAGCAACTATTTCATGATTTAGCCATCGCATTGTGGTGTAAATTTAATATCCTGGCATGGATACTAATATTGGTGATAAGCAACTCAAGTTGTAGAAATAACTGTATGAAACCATAACTGATCAGAGCGTTGACCAGTCCTTAAGCTTGCACTCCCCATTAAGTTCACAGATGATAAGTTTTACTACACTATCGTGAATGAGCAAAGCACTGAAATACTAATCTTGTCACATTGTTATTAATGTGATGCTTCACGTTGAACTTGAGAGGGTGAGGTGATAAATAGTTTACCTGAAGGCTATCACTCAGTAAACATTCCAGACTAAGAGCTTACTTGCAGTCTATGGTTACAAGCTTTGAGTACATCATAGCCATATTGTTCTGATAGATGAAACCAGTATTTAAGGTCAAAGTCTAAGCTGCGGTTACGTTGTATTGTTGATGCCAAAAATAAGGTTGTTGAAATGACCTACATTGTATAAATATAGGCCTAACTATATTTATACAATGTCTGATGGGCTGGCAACCTTGCTGAAAGTCACTCATTATAGTTGGCTGTCTACTAGCATTACTTTCACCTCGAGAAGTTCACTACTAATGTTAGTGTATGACCAACTGGCCATTACTTGAGCCAGTGTCAGCCAATCTACTTCATGTTAGCTCAAATGGACTCCATTTAATAAACTCTTCTAATTAATGTCATGAGTTAAAACCTTTTTTAATTACTTCAAATTTGCTCTTCAATTCAGAAATATTTCGTTCACTGTTTATTCACTAAAATGTGCAGCCCTGTCTTAGCTATCAAGATGGGACGGATCCCGAAAGTCCAAAGACAAAAGGCTCTTGAAGAAAACAGCAGTGAGGCTAGACAGACAGATAGTGGTGCTGCAGTGAATGAAGAGGTGAATGGACCTCCCCCACTCAAACTGATGAAGACCTGTAACAACAGAGTCGGTGCAGGCAGTCACTGTAGCCCTGTTCACCAGAATATCCGGAACTCCCAAAGTATGTCACTACTTTAAGATTTATACCATAATAGTAGAAAGCCATGGGCTGCTTGAGGTTGCTCGCAGCAAAGTGAATGGCGTTTAGCTGTTATGTTACTAAATGCAGGGGTTTTTAGTTGGCTACTTGCATCCACGCTTTATAATTTTATTGAAAAATTATTTTAAAAATGAAATCAACTGTATGACTCCCTGTTTTCACTTTAGTGTAGTTCATGTATATTCTAGTTACCAATCAATGGCCATTATCTGATGACTTTTACAATATACTGCTTTTCATTTCTTTCCAACTGTTCTAATGCTGTCTGTTGTTAATTAGTTGAGAATTTCCCCCTCTCAGACTGAAGCTGAGAATGCTGCCAGTAATTGCTGACTTGTTTATTATTAACTAGTCGTAAAATCTGTAGATTATAGATATAATCTAGACTCTAGAGCATTTGATTCACTCAACATATGTGTGCAGGGCAATTCCAGGAGGTGCTACACGGGGGTGGAGAGAGGCGCATGGCTGAAGCATACCATTGCAATCCTGGATATAACATGGCCTCCATTCAACAGAATAACTATGAAATGGGGCAGGTACTGGACGAAGTCATAGCAATGGATGAGTCCAGAGAAATGGCTCCTCCTACTCTGGCCATACTGCCTAGAATAGCTGAAGGTGGTACTTTACTGCATAACATGATGCCAGCTTTGCCTCCTCTAACGTCTAGCTATGCTGACCACAGCTTCAGTGACTGGCATTCCATGGCTAGCAGTAAACACCACCCACCTCTTCAGCCAGTTGACCCCGGTGACCCCACGTACTCATCTAACCGCTATCCTGTACATAAAGTGAATTATGGTGCCAAATATTCTGACAGGCACAAGTTAGCAGGCAATAGACACGATGTGTGCCTCAGCTCACTCAACACTTATCAATCACCAGCTGTTCAACCCTATCAGTCATACGGCAGCAATACTAAAGACAGTTCTGAGTTCCATAGTCATTCCCCTACAGTAACTGCTGCCTCTAGATGCAACAGCAGCACCAGTCAGGCAATAATGTGTAACTCCCAGAATGGCAGTAGCACCCAGCTTCTGGATATACAGAATGTGAACTCTATAGATACTACTCCTTCCTCCAACCAACTTCTGTATGAAGATATTCCTCCTCCACAGCAATGCAGCCCCAATTTTGTACGTCTACTAGTATACATGCATACACACATACTTGTATGCATACTTATTGTACCCCCCAACTGACTTGTGAATGCTGTCAGTTTAGGTAAAAGTGGCACAGGTAATATTGGCACAGGTAGTAATGGCACAAATGGAAAAGTAGGTAAATACGGCACACTAATGTTGAATTTTTCCAAACCTCTCCCACTCGAAACCTAAACTCAAACCCTAAACCCCAAATTCATAACCCTTTACCCTAAACCCCAATATTGAAAACGTGCCATTTTTACATACTTTTCCACTTGTGCCATTATTACTTGTGTCATTTTTACCTGTGCCAGTTTTACCAGGATACCTAATGCTGTGTGATATGTTTAGATGTATTGTAGATATTAGACAGTAAAACTTTACATTGAATATTGCTTGTTTTATTCACAATTTAAATCTTTTGATAGCATAGTTAATTTTTCTAACATCCTAATCTTTAACTTGTGAATGCCGCAATGTTGAAGGACTATTAATTCATGAAATTAATTTGCCATAAACAAATCTCCAATTTGCAGCAATACGAATATTTGTAGCACGACATCCACTCTGATTATGGCTCATTTGATGATGTTCGCAGTGAGTTCACATCTCCCTCCAGTCTTAGAAATTCTGAGCAAACTCTGAACAATCTCATCAAGTCTGTTGCAAAGGTTTACTGGGATGTGACAAGTGATATTAGGAGAGGAGTGGATATCATGGAGGAAATGATAGCTACGGGCAGTGTAGGTCTTATAACTTGTACACTATGCTGACAACACAGAGGGTATTGGTTCTAATGCACCCTAAAATTTGTATAATTTCTCTGGAAATTATTAATGTAGCATTAAATGGTGGTTGAAAATACGTAATATTGCTTTATAGCTTTTTCAACTAGACTGATTCTTAACAATCTTGTTATGTATTATTTATGTTGGCACCAAGAAAATTGGCTAAGAGTCCAACACCAGTATTGTTCGTGAAATCTTATCAACTCAGTGACTGATGTCAGGTTTTAAAATTGGAAAAACCTACACCTGTTACTGGAACTAGGAAACTTTCTGATGCCTTGAAGTAAGATTAACTTATAGAGTGGTAAGGTGGTTGGACAAATGTTGAAATAAAATTTACAAATTAAGAGTACAAAGTTCGGTGAATAGGGTTGCATAGCCTCACCCTCCGCTCAGTTGTCTCAATTGATCACAGTGTTTCCCCCTATAAAATTAATAATATTGTAATTCTATAGAAATTCTTCAGGTTATGTTAACCATTGGTTACGTCTGTTCGGATTTAGGACAAATTCACTTATCATGCTCACCTCACCAACACCTTTCCAATCTTATGTTGTGTTTATGTTTCAATTAATATCGCTTATAGTTTTACTGAAAATGGTTGAAATCATTTTGATGCGGAAGCTCACTTTCTAATAGTAAAATAGGACCCTCTTAGTTGCTATTTAATGCCCTTTGAAAACATTATGAATTAGTAAAGTGACACTACAAAAGTGGCATTGAGAAAGGCAGTCGGTGTTGTTATTTGATATTGTGAACATGAAGCTTTTACTTGTGGCGCTTTTACTTGTGGAGCTTTTACTTGAACTAATGAATCTGTGAGTCATCTAGTCAAATCACAATGAAATACCAATATCTACAAGGAGTTATCATTCCCTTTGATTGTTCTTCTGAAATCGACCAGTTATAGCAAGTCAAAAATTTTGACAAGTGGCTTTTATAATGCCATGCAACTCAGTCAAATTGAATTTCTGATTGAACATTTTGAAGGTATAAACTCACTTTTAGGCTCAATAACTGATAAAAGTACAAAGTGCTGGTTAACTGGTGCTGTTGCAAACCAAAGCTTATCCACTGCGACTCCATTGCTTCTTTCTTTACTGTTAGTTGTGTAGAAAACTTCTAAAATGCTTACTGATAATGTTCTCTATAGTCTAGTCAATTAGACAACTAAATAATGTTGAGTGCAAGCTGTTGCACTAGTTTACCAGACTTCTATACTGATTGCAGACTGACAGAATGATACCTCTTCGGCAAGAGAACTTATCCACTGTTTGGAAGTACCTAATGGAGTCAGTAGGAGTGTATAATGACCTAATGCTTAGTAAGTGTTTGCGAGCAAAAAGTGTTGAAAGTCTGATTTTAAACTAGATTTATGTGCTTTCAGATTGTCATACCAAGCTATTGTAACTCTACTGTGGTTCAGTAAAAGCACCTGCCAAGTTTTATACTCTTTCAAAACAGTTTTATAAGCTAAAGATATCAGGTGTGGTTCGAATACCTTCTTATCTATAGTTCACACGTTTCACTTTAAATATGGTAATGCAAAGCAAGCAAGTTCAAGTTTGAAGGCCATTGTGTGGCTTTAATTTAATTTTGTGGCTTGACTCTAGTTTAACCGGAATGCATTTTATTAAATAGTAAGCAGTTATTGCAGTTACAGTAGCAATATTTTCGTGGTGTATAGTATATACTCTCTATTGTATATAGGCTTGTAGTTTAAAATATACAGTCACTCAGTCCCTTTCAGTGTAGTTATATTGGATGTTGCAGACAACTCTTGCAGTTGGTTTTCACCATTGACAGTTTCCCACTGGAAGTTATACTTCATATGGTGGAACTGTATATCGGGAAATATAGCTTATATAACATGAGTTACTTTTTTCGCCAGTGAGAAAATAAATGGTGACTTGAGGGCTAATATTGCATCGAGGTTTTTTCTAGTGCCAACGATTAGTTTAACAATATTTAGAGTTGACCATTATAACAGTCTAACCGGCTGTAGTTGATAATGGAATTGAGTTTGTTGTTGGGCTGCCTTGACTCTTATATACCTTAACAGAGCAACTTATCGTAGTTAGTTTTAGTTGTATGCATGGTTTTATCTTGACATTACACCTTACAGAGAAAAATTATTTTCTCTGTTTCAACTCTCGGATCAAACTAACGCATGCATTCAGAACTGGAATATAGTAATGCCAAGGTTGTGCTCAATAAATCGTATAAAGTTTGCAGTATAATAATTGTTTGACGTTGTGTTATAGAATTTTGTTTGAAATGTCCTTTGCTGAATAAAGTTAGCGCTGAAGATACGAAAATTCTCATTCAACATTCCTATTTACCTCTATGGCTGGTAAGCTTATAAAATAACCAAGAATGTCTGCATTGGAGTTGATGGTTTTACCACCCATTAGATGATTACATAGCATACAGATGCTCTGATGCACTCTGTTATGAAAATCAATATTTTTAATCTGTTTTCTTTTGCTATCAAATGTTTTGCAGTCAAGGTATCTTGTGTAAGTTATTAACTGAAGTTTCTGCTGGTTTGTTGAACTTTGCAGTTCTTGGTTATCCATCACTGTTTTCCTATGTATTGATCTCAGTTTGTCTGTGGTAGGTTGTGGAGCTACTTTTAACTTGACTGTTTCTCCATTACTTCATTGTTGAATTAGTACTGAAGGTAGAGTTAGTACTGAAGGTAGAGTTAATACTGAAGGTAGAGTTAATACTGGAGATATAGTTAATACTGAAGGTAGAGTTAGTACTGAAGGTAGAGTTAATACTGAAGGTAGAGTTAATACTGGAGGTATAGTTAATACTGAAGGTATAGTTAATACTGAAGGTAGAGTTAATACTGAAGGTATAGTTAGTACTGAAGGTAGAGTTAGTACTGAAAGTAGAGTTAATACTGAAGGTAGAGTTAGTACTAGAGGTAGTGTTAGTACTGAAAGTAGAGTTAATACTAGAGGTAGTGTTATTGCTGAAAATATTTATGTGGTACTGCAAGAATTTTGGTTCCTTACATTTAAGTCACCAGTTCATTAACTGGCAACTTTTACATTTATTTGATGAAAATAAGTTTTTATATTCAAATAGCTACAGTACAGCTGTAGATTTTCTTTTGTTTTAAAAACTTTTGGTGACCTTTCAGACAGTTATGATGTTTTCAATATGTTGATACATTTTATTCTGCTGGCAGTTGAAAATAATAATTGTGATTAGTCAGCACAAATATTGGCAACAATAAAAGTATTATTTTCCTAGTTGAATAATAACTTATTTTTTCTACCTCTTTGGTAAGTTTCTGAGACCAGATCTGGTGTTTTTCTATGGAATGATTAGCCTACAGTTGAACTGAGCAGTGGACTGACTGATTCACTGACTAACTCCCTGACTGATTCACTGAGATCTATACATGGGATGCAGTTATTTATGCTTTGTAACATAATGTAATATAATATGATTTGTAATATAATTAAATATGTTTATATTCATTGAATTGCTCAATTGTTATATCATTTACTTATATACGTGGCTAAGTTTGAATTAGCGATTTATTTCTTGGTTTGAGGATGATTTAACAGGAATAGTAGAAGATCTGGTTTGCATGTATTCTACACGCTTCACTTAAGTTTATGTTATGATCACCTGCAGATATGGAACTCTCCGTTGTTCAAGAACGGCCAGACTTACATACCATTTTGCAACGAATATGTCTACACCAGAGAATGGATGGAGAAGATTCTCCCCGCAGATTTTGTAACTTATTTATATGAGTATACAAGGAGGCAAAACGCTGTTAGGTTTAGTATCAATGAAACAGCAATTTTATGTGGCGTGGCACTTACCGTCGATAGTAAGTTATCTCATTACACACACACCACTTACAAGAGTGGACAACTTTTTAGTATTAAACTTGAATTTAAAAAACCAGCAAATTTTTGCACAGAAGTTTTACTGATATACTTTGAGCTTTGAGATATAAATGATATAATTTAAATTGCTTTCAGATGTGCCTGACTTGAAAGATCCAGCAGCCATTTCTCACATTCACCAGCAATTCAAAGCAGCTCTCGCACATGAGGTGGGTTTTGTTAGGTTGTTCTTAGCCCTTTCACTGCCACCCTATTATGCTTATTTAATAGTTGTCTATAGTTATTGAAATAGAGTATTTTGTGTAATTCAAAGAATAAATTAAAATATTGTTTCTCTATAGCATTTATGGTAAGATTGCATTACTCGAGTAAACTTGCATAAGACAGTAGAAATTTGAGTTTGGGCCAAGATATTTTTACTGAAACCTGTGCTGTAGAAATAGTCATGCATAAAACTGCTGCTTTGTAATTGACTGGTTTTTGATCTTCTAAATAGTGAACTCTCCGCTAAACAGGAAATAGTGTCATTATTTACTGCTACATCCTGTTTGTAGATCTCCTCCACTAGGCTCAACAGTAAAGAAATGCTGAATGAAATTCCTCAACTGTTGACACACCTGGAAACGGCTGTGGCCAAACAAAAAATTATTCTTAGCTTTAACGATCAGAACCCTCCAGGTATAACTTGAGTTTTACCTGCACTCTTCACATCTACAATCACAAGACACATGCTTCATGCCTAAATATTGTGTCAATTTTTATTTTGGGAGTTGTTCTCGCAATTCAAATATGGGATAGTAGTTTGTAAGTTAAAATTAATTTGAAGTTCTAAATTGAGGTTTACATAGAAATTGTTCAGCAATGAAATTAATTTTTAATACTAAAACTATCATGCTAAAACTTTTATCATGAAAACTATTTTGTAAAATATCCTTTTAAATTTTTGTGTAAAATGGCTGCTACTCATTGCATTCATGTATGAAATTAAATACAATTCCCTTAGTTAGTATTCCTGCATTAGTAGACAAATTTAATCATGGAACTGAAAAATTAGCTTCAGAAAAAAATCACATTGCTAATACTAAACGTGTCATCCTGTATAGTATAGACTATTTCTCTTAATTATATGGACATTGTTTATGCTTGTTCATTTTCGCTTACAGTGTATCACTATTTTCTTGTTATTGACCTGCAATTCTTTACCTAATCAGTCTTAAACACCAGTCTAGTTAAAATAGACCATTCTTTCTTCCACGGCTTCATGCTACTATAACCTTTATAGATCGTATCGATTTACTTCAATAATTATTACTTACATTTTCCAAACATATTAATCTCTGTACATGTAGTTCGTGGTTTATCACATGTTATCACACAGAAATCTTGCTGTGCCGAGGTTTTTCCAAGTTTTGTGCAGCCATGATCTAGTGGTTAGAGCATTGTTCTAGTAAACGTTGGGCCATGTGAACCAGTCCTCTTGCTATGTTGCCAGCTTGGTGAGAGGCAAATCCTTAGTCTGCTTAAAAACTTACAGGAAGTCTCATAAGCATGTGCACTTTAAAGAAATCTGATATTCTTATTTAAGTTGAAATTTTCTTGGATGTAGTTTATTCTGGAATAAGTCTGTCATGCATATTTAAATAACTCCTTGGCTTTTCTATTTCATAATTTTACCTTCTGTTATCAAAATAGAAGATTTTAAGTTCATCAGTTACTGCATGAATTTATTAGTTTAATAAGGCTGGAATTTCTCATGTATATTTTGTATTACAAAGTTTATTAGAAATAATTCCATTTTTCAATTCTAATTGATTAGGATAGTTAGCATTTTTAACTAGCTCTATTAACTATTTGCATTAACAGTTTAGAATCCTAACCCCACCTATCCTCATCTATCTCCACCCTGTTCTGGTAACAGAAACAATTGAGAATGATTTCTTTTCAATTTCTGTTTCAGATATCAATTTTGACTAAATCTATTTGGAGAGCCTGTTCTAATCTCCTAAGATAGTCAAATTCACACTCAAAGCTTATACTGTCAAGTATAAATTCAGTAAAAACTTGTTACTTGTACTTTGGTAAACTGTATATGTAGTAGTGTTCTCAGTTTTATCAAGTAAATTCTGTCCATTTTTTGGCAAATAATTTCTTTTAAAATGTGCCAATACTCATTTTACACTTGTTGTTATTAGCTGGTTAATAAATAGATTATTTTTTTAGTTCAGTATTTAGCGCATTCTATGGTACATTCTAGTGTATATAATAAATATTTTTGCTGAATGTTTTACAGCCATTTTGTACTCAATTGTTCTATACGGTTTTTTCTATTCAAGTCTACATAGTGATTTGTGGTTTTTACTGTATATTTAATTGTTTTTAATTGTTTCATATATACTTGTGCAGGTTGTAGATATTGAGAAGTCTCATCTTTAGGTGTTGTAAAATTTGTTGTATTATCAATCGTTTATGGCTGCGATGTCATTAAAATGTTGTTTATTGTGCAGTGGAGCAATAAAATATGAGTGCAGTTGAAATACAATATTGTTATAAAAAGTGATTTAATATTATTTTTAAGTTAACAAAAGCCTGTTAAATCATAAATTACAAAATGAATATACAAAGGAATAAGTTGAGATTGAGTTCTCTAGCTACCAGAGGCTATGTTACTTTCACAGCAGACTTGATGTTCTTTGCCATCTATAAATGAATAGTCCAATGTAAATCAGTAAATGTAGCATATCTGCGTTTGATTAGCTATGATTATTTTCTTTGTACAGAGACAAATATTTTTACCTTGCACTTTTTCTCCACCAGTAATTTAGCTTTTAGCAGAAAATAAACTTTATTTAATAACTATTCGACTTTGCATGACCAAATTCAAGGGTAGCTTATTGAGAGTTGTCCTGCCTATGTTTCAGTTTGAGAAAGGATAACTCCAAACATTCTTGTTTATTTTTAATCTCATCAAATATTATACAAAAACAGTTTTTGTCCACCCAAACTATATAATTTGACTTAAGTTACTGGCTTTTGAGGATATTACAAAATCCAACATTAGATATGAAGTAATGTGCAGTGAGCTATTATATCAAGTAATATATGCTACATAGTTGTAGCATCTATTTAATAGTAATTAATATGAATTATATAATAATATGTATCTTGAACAGAGTTGATTGAAATGACAGGCTTAATAAACATGCAACAACAAATATTAATAAGGCAATCATATAATTCAACACAACTTAAATGTTTAAGAAAAGCTGAGCAGTTATTGATGAGCAACATTTGCATATGAGCTATATAAAATGAAATGGAAGGATGGTTAGGGGCCTAAAAAGATTATATCGATGTTACTAGAGAAAATTAAGTATATAATTACGGAGCTTGAGATTTCTACCTATTAAAAAGCTAGCACTGTTTAAATGCAACTTGACGATTTGTACAGTGTCACAGATTCACAACTGCAAGTTATTGCTTTAAGTTTGCTTAGGGGATTCTAAGACTAAATATTTTTAACATATTACTTTTGACAACTGTTATATCTTTTTACCATTTTAAGTAATGGCTAAGATCCAGTCGCACAAATTATATACACGGAACATTTGAAAGACAACATTCATTACCTATAGCCATCAAAATATCATATAACTTTCAAAAACAAACAATTAAATGGATTAGCTGTATTATAGTGATTAGGGTTTAACTAAATATGTGCGTGTAGAGATGTTGGTACCAGCCAGTGTTGGCAGAAACATTTGTTAACATCTCCCAAGACTGTATGTGTTTATGAGCTCAATCAAGCAAGAACATTGCAAGATAAACGAGATAAGTGACAACCGGATTTTATGGCGGATGATGGATGATTTAAGATATGTTATGCATAACATTACATTTGAATTGATTTAAGTAAAATTTATTTGCGACCAGCGCAAAATAACATTCCACTGCTGGGTGGATTTCTAAGTGCAACAAATAAAAACAACAAATGAAATTTGTTTAATATACATACAGATATAAGATCATAAAAAAGAGCTCAGTCATGCATTACCATGCGACTTATTCAATCTGGTTGAAGTACCTGTCAAAATTTAAAATGGCTATTTTTTCCGGTTGTATATTTATATAACTGGAAATACAAAATTGAAATCACATCAACATCTACCCTTAAAAGCTTTGCCCATTTGGACGCTCTACAAAACAAGACCTTGTCATCACAAACATAGAATAATTGATTATAGTTGTAACCTGCCAACCGATAGTTTTTACAATTCAAGGAAAATACTTTCCAGTAGTAAGAGCAAGCATCTGTAAAGGTGTCAACTTGTAAAAATTAGACTTATGACTCTCTTGGAAGAACACTGCTGGGTATAATCTTAGCCGGAAATCTCTGTAGAGCAACTTTCCTCCAACAGGCACACGCTTTATGAACATTTCCATAGACATCATGCACAAGGCTTTTCCATTCATATCAAATCGCACAGGAGCAACATCTAAGTTATATTTCGACTTCATGTATTTTAGCCATTTTAGTACATCTTTCTTTGTCCAATCTCTAGGATCTACAATACAGTTAGCATTATAAATAATTTTCTGTATAGTACTTCAATATTTGAAGAACTATAATATTTTAGTATGCACGGCTTTCAAGTAACCTCAATGCCATTATACTGTCTTTATATTACACATACCATTTGGCAAGATGAGTGAATATAGAGAGTTATGCAGGTGGTCCAAATGAGTGGATGGTGAATTCTTTGGTTGAGGGCTACAAAAATAAAAATTGGTTTTATGTGAAAACTTTTTGGTGTTAGCAGAGAGCAATCTTTCAGCAAAATTAAAACGTACTTAATAATAAATTTTTACTACATTAACAAGCATTTTTACATCTCCGATATTTCATCAAAATTTCTATTTTGGAAAACCTAAATTTTATGAGTCAAGCCAACTAACATTTTGCTACTATGTTTTCATTACACGTGTATTAAATACCTGTGAACTTTTTGTTTTTTGGTGTACTGAGTTAAATCGACAGCAATTGTGTCCTGCTTAGTATGGGCATCTTCTGTTGAGCTCATCTGTATCCAACGACGCTTTAATTTCATTGGTCCACATGCTATGCTGCCATCAGCAGATGAGTCGGGACTAGAACAGCTTCTTTCGGATGATACAGACATGTTATCACCATATATTATTCAATTATCCTTTAGCTACAGTCCAGCTGTGCTTAGACAAGAACGTCCTCTACATTTGACTGCCTGCAGTCTTTTGAAAGTTGGCATTGGTATCAGAACTTCCTAATTAGGTAGGAGACATGCTTGAGTGCCCGACTTAAGAATGTATAGTGGTTGGCTGTAAATCCTATCACCCATGTAATATATGCCACAAAAACTGGAATGACGCAGAACATTTTGATATCTAGGTATATTTTATGCTTTGCTGAATTACTTAACTCTAGGGAGTAACTAATGAATAGAACTGAAGCAGGTGACACGTCTAACCTAACTTCACCATAACCCACGTTTTTTGATACAATGACAAATGAAGATGACTGGACAATAAAAATACCTTCATGAAACCAGTGCAAGAGTTCGTAAACACAAAAAAGGCAAAACACTGTCGAATAACATTTATTACAAGCTACAACATTGAGTAAACAAAGAAAGACTATGTGAATGCCAAAACTCCATCACAGCATAAATATTCACAACTATAGTAGGGAAAATCAAATGATTGAAAACTGTTTACATAAATTTTAAAAAACTTGACGTTAAAGTTAAGACAACATATGTTAACTTTTACCAACTTCCAAAATGTAAAAATTAAAATTTTTACCTGAAAAACTCAAAACGACGACTTTTTACAAAATTATCTCCGTGCTTAAAACTAAGTACGACTTGCCCTTATTTTATTAAAAAGATAAAAAATCAATTTGCAGCTAACAGCTATATCATAGATTTTGAGAGTTCGCGACAGGTAAAGCAAAGAACTGTATTAGTAAATTGTAATATACATAAGCCCATAATAATTAAAATACTTCAACTACATGATAAAACATCTACTTGCAAATGTCTACAGAGAGGTTCTGTCTTGCTGGTCAGTAGAATAATGGTCATAGTTTAGAGTCTTGCGTCTGTTGTAGCGCTTGCTTTTTTTAGATTCGTATTTACTAGGCTTATTTTTGGTTGCTGCATGGCTGGATGATGAATCGTATTTAGTTCCACATGCATATTTCACACCCTTGCGTTCAGCTTTAAGTGGCCCACTCGACACATGATCACCTTTTTTAGTATTGCTAGACATAGCTTCTCTCGGACGATTATCAACACCATCTTGGTTTCTTTCTGGACCAGTATCGTATCCAGAAGAGGCACCGTGCATTGTACGCTTTTCCTCCTGAGGTTTTCCAGATTCCGAAGATGTCTCTAATGTATGCAGTATAGCTGTTGACTCGGAAGGCTTTTCCTTGCTAGAGTGGGTCGTCATACTGGTGCCATTTTTATTTCGGGCAGTTCGTTGCCGTCGCTCAACTGCCACTTCTTGTTGCAGTTTAGCAGCTTCCAGGCGCTGCTTCTGCTGACGCTCTCTTCTCTCTTGTCTTGCCTTTCGCCGCGCCTCTTTCTTTGCAGCCAAGTCTCCACCAGATGTTTCAGGATACATTTTCGAATCTGAAATATTTTTCTTTAGCGTATCTTCTACAACATGAGATGGTAGAGAAAAATCTGTGTTTTTCTCCGGTGCATGCTTCTCTCTTCCCCCATAGCCACGCAATAGCAGATCCACAGCAGGGCTAGATAAATCAGAATAAGAGGGCAAAGAAATAACTCGGCCTTCATCTTTGCTACACGGATTCACTTCCGATTCTTTTGACACCGGGTCCTTGCTATCCGAATTTGAGTTGTTTAGGTTTTGACTCTGCACAACATTAGAGTTTAGTTCTGGTTGATTGAGAGAGACCGATTCAGCATTACTTTTGAAAGAACTAGATTTAGAATGAGATTTAGCCAATAAATGTCGCTTGTTTTCCTCCCTTATTTGTTCTTGCCGTTTGGAGTTCTTGGCAAACTGCTCTGCAATGTCTCGGTTACGCTGGTCATCCAGTTCCACCAGTCGGGCAACCGAAGCCTCATTTGTCACTTCAGCTTTGACAACAGCAAGGATCGTATCAAAATCGAACTGAGGGAACATTACTTGGATATCAGTTGCGATTCTCTTTGCTCTACGATCTACAAAAAAGCCAACCAACATATATTCGGTGCATAACCTGCAAAGTGATCAACAAAGCACAGGTTTCAGTATTACATAAAATTAAGATTAGTGTACATAAAAAGCACATCTTGGGGATGCCGCATTTCAAGTTAAAATGATTGCTTCAATTGCAACATTGTTAATGTATTAATTCAATTACAAACGCTGATTAAAATTTAATTAGCCATGTCTGTTTAAAACTAACACTTTAATAAATATATATATACCATGCGGTAGTGACTAGAATGAAAAAATCACATATTAAACCTAATGCAACAAATTAACACAATAAACCACAACAGCAGACAATTCTAAACTAAGGAAAAAAACAAAATAATGTAGATTATATACTTACGAGTGAGTTTGCACACAGCTTCAAGATGCAACACTGCAAACCTATTAGTCACAGCGACAACGATCATGGGTATAAGCAAAGTGCAAAACATGCCAGATCTAAAAACCTGTTCTTCTCAATGTCTCTCACAGCAAATGTCAATGCAAACACAAGAACGAGTTTCAGAGATCAGCATAACTGTATTTACATGTGTAGGATAGATATGACATAATATAAAGGAATAAATTGGGGTGTAAAAAGTTCATGTACAAGAGGAAAGAAATCTAAATAATTTAGAAAAAGAGCTGTCATTCACTAAACATGGCAACTTATGCTAGCGGGACTAACATGCCAGCATCAAATCATACTATGGGTGGCAGTCCTGCAGTGAATATGCTCACTAACATGCAGAGCACCACACAGACACATGGCGTGCTCGACAAGATGGCCTTCATTTACAGCCCACGGTAGAGGAAAACTCCAGTCAGCGACTCTTACTGTGTCTGTGCTCTCGCGATGAGTCAGATCGGCGGTGCTCCATGACATCATCAGCTCTACTAAAATACGGGTGTTGCAGCGCCCCGGATAACGTAATTCTCTCACTTGGGTCATATTCTAACATAAGAGTTATGAGGTCAAACAGCTGTCTAGTTTCTTCATCTTCATGTTTCATATATCTCTGCAGTCACAAGACAACACACATTCAAAGCCAGAAAAGCTAACATTGAAAACAAGATCTTTTGCAACACTAAAACAATGTATGAACTGATATGAAATATGCCCTGAGAAAATATGCAATTTATATAATAGCGCCATGATGAAAGGATCTTACTTGTAAAGGTTTGCACATCTCTCTAACATAACGACCAGCTGTTGTGTTGGGATCCCAGTCGAGGCGCCCGTGATAGAAGAAGTCAGTTCTGCAACAGATATGAAACACTAGACAAAATATTGGCAGCTGCTGCTGTCGGTGAGTCAGCATATAGACGAGAGCAGCTGACCTGCTTCTCCACACTCCCTATAAACAAGACTAATAATAGTAATGTGGATATTAAAGGGAGAGCTTAACATTTATATACAATGTGAGTATTAGTAATATATGCTGCTGCTAATGGTTATGCCATTTCAACGTAAGCAGGAGAGATAAACTGCAAACTGCTCCACTGTTTACAGGTTAGTAAGCCTTGCCTGGTTGTTATTGCCTTCGTAAGTCAAGTAGTTTTTACTATTATTATGATTAGCAGAGAGCGAGCTTATTCCCGATGTTTACTACGAAGTGCGATGAATCAGTAACATGTATTTACGTATGCAGCTGGAAATGGTAACACACAACATGTAATCAACAGCAACTGCGAGTCGGGAGATGAGTGCGAGTCGGGAGATGAGTGAGTGCGAGTCCGGAGATGAGTGAGTGCTAAACTCAACAAGTAACTCTTCAGAGAAATAAATTGAAAGAAGAAAGGTGCAGCTTGAATGTCTGAGAAATGTGTGAATAATTAACAGACTAGGCAAAAAACCCTCCAGTTAGTAAGAATGTATTTATAGACATTACACACGTAGTTGAATGCAGGTACAAAGAGCCTCTTCACCGAGTAATCTCCAATTATCCACATCCTTATAGGATTTGTGGGCAAGAGAAGACAGTTGGTCACACGGTCATGACTTGTAAGTTGTTGGTAACCTCCAACACTAATCCGGAAATATTTCAGAAAAAAAGTAATTAAAAAATAAATGGCCGCCATAAATCATGTACAGGGCCGATAGAAAGAGGCGGCAATATTTAGAAAAGTACACAAAAATACCTGGTTTTCCTAGTCATCCGATGTGGCAGTGGGCCTAGTATTCGCTCCATCATGGCCAAATGCTCTAAATTATCATGTGTCTGCAACACCATTACATAATACAATATCAGATAACAATGGCAAATCTAAGCCAAAACAACCCACGAGCCACTTCGCCAGCTAGTGCTCATTTATATAATATTATATATTATATTAGGATTTGCCTTTTGAATTGCAACAATTGGTAACCAGGGTTGACACAATGTTACAGGCAGTTATTCTAGCAGCAATGAAACTACTTATCAACTACTGAGTAGAGATGGTGAAACTGTGAAGTTCCTGAATTGTCAGTCAAAAGACATCAATTTGTTTAATGGCGGCACAGAGAGTAGCGTCATTAGCTTCATTGTGGAGTGGCCAGGTGAGACAAGAGCATTACCATAATTTCTAGGCTGTATGGAAATGAATAGCAGGAGGGAGGAGCAGATATAAGTTGGTTTTAATCCGCAGGATGTTAGTGAACAGAGTTGATGAGTGTTGAGTGGAGAAGGTGGTACGGGCATACACTAAGCACACACTAACTATCTAAGCACACAACTTCTGCTTCCTAAGCAGATTAACTCTAAATCTAAATCCAAGGAAATATTAGCTCGTCAAAAATAGCATTGCACCAGTCATAATCTCTCTCCACTGGAAATCACAACAGAAATAGACAGGAGAAAGGAAGCTCACACAGTAAACAGAGAGCCACCCAACCCATTTGGTACATGATCTAATGATGGGGCACCAACTGAACCTAAACACTCCTGATAACTGAGCCCAACATACACACAAGATACAAACTTTCATACACTGTGTGCAGTTTTATACTAGCAAGTTACTATTCATTCAAGAGACACCAGAATTAGATGAGAATAGAATAGAGAGAGAGGGAGGAAGAGGGGGGGAGAGAGAGGGAGGGAGAGGGAGGGGGAGAGAGAGGGAGGGGAGAGGGGGGAGAGAGGGGGGGGGAGAGAGAGGGGGGGCGAGAGAGAGGGAGAGGGGGAGAGAGAGAGAGAGGAGGGGGGGGATAGGAGAGAGGGGGAGAGAGAGGGAGAGAGAGGGAGGGGGGAGAGAGAGGGAAAGAGAGAGAGGGAAAGAGAAAGAGAGAGAGGGGGGAGAGGGGAGGGAGAGAGGGGGAGAGAGAGGGAAAGAGAGAGAGGGAAAGAGAGAGAGGGAAAGAGAGAGAGGGAAAGAGAGAGGGGGAGAGAGAGAGAGGAGAGAGGGGGGAGAGAAACTAAGTTATGTTACCTGGAAGAGAGTGTAGCCAGTATATAACTCAAATAGAATACAACCGATACTCCAGACATCGCAAGGGTGAGACCATCCAAGTTCTGTAAATATCAATGAACACACATACTGTATTAACACATATACAGATGAAGATGTGGAGCAATATACAGCTAATAACACTCATTTTAGCCATTTTGATAGGAGCAGTTGCAGAATTCAGGTAATAGATGAGAATAGAGTGTGTAATGAGCTGTTTGATTGATAATTAGCTGTAATATAGCAACTAGTACACCCAAGTGCTGTGTGTAATAGCTCTCGCATAACCAGGTGGAAACTAGTTCATCAAATATGCATAACCTGAGGTTTCAAGCTGAAGGCTCTAACAGACAGAGGTCGACAGAGCTAACAACACCCTTAGCCAAAACTCTGTCTCAAAAACAGGAAAACTCTAATTTCACAGCCCTAAATATAAATCAAAGTTTCGTAAAATTCCAAACTAATTACTAAAAAGTGTTAATGAACTCTTCCACAAAACTACAGTGAAAGCACCTGGCAGTGTTTGCGTTGGGTACCAAAGGGAATGCTTTGTTACAAGTAGAAGGTGAAAGGTACAGAGTTAGCATTACCTAGGATGACCTCAGGTGCCCTGTAGTGTCTCGTAGATACTATAGTACTATGGTGTTCATCATCGAAAGTAGCCGAACCAAAGTCAATTAATCTAGTGGAACTGTCTTTCACTATTTTTTGATCTTTTTTCTGGTAAGAGAGAAAAATAATATAGTGGTGTAGAAAACAAACTTGATGCAGAAAGCAAATATTCTTCTAAACACCTTATTCAACCAAATATAAAAAAAGAAATATTACATGAAATTTGAGGTGAAAATCATAAAGAATTAGGATAAAAAATGGAAGCCTTTCCAACATAGTAGATATATTCACAAATCTTACCCACAGCCCTCAAGCATCAATTTACAAGTGAATTCAAAACCAAGCAATTTAAAAGTATTGCTATTATTCGTTGCAGGGCGTTTCTCTGAACAGTAAGGAAATAAAATGCAACAAAAGTAGAGCTTCAACAAAGTAGAGCCATAATTCCGTTATAAAGGAATGCTAATAGCAATTTATCATGGAGTTTAATCACAAGAAAACAAGTTGATACGCATGAATACAATTTAACTATCAGCAACATAAGAATAGGTGTAATAAAACAGGTGGTGCAGCTTACCTTGCGTTCATTAAAGACAACATCATAATCTGAGTTAAGGAACAGAATATTCTCAGGCTTAAGATCAGTATGTGTGAGGCGGTTATCATGGAGAACTACAAAACATCAACAATAGTCACAAGCTGGAAAAGATATTAGCAGAAACAAACAACACACTGCAAGGTTGTTTTTTTAAACCAAATATCTGTCAAAACCAGTTTTTACAAGAAACAGCACAATAAAAGTCTTCATAAAGGTCTTCACGGACATTTTTGGCAGCAAAAGCACAATATGTCTTTATTAAGAAACGTGCTAAATTAGGCTTAGAGCTTTTGTTGTAAATTTTCATATGATCAAATCAAAGGGCAGTACCTCAGTTTTGATTATGTAAATTGAAAAATAATGATATAATCATCAGTTCTTTTAAAAAGGGGCGCTGAAAAATATGGCCTCAACAGAAAAAGCTTTCATATGAATAATTTTTTAGTGCAAATGATGTAATACAAATAAACAACAGAGCCATTCATTTCAGGTAAACATTAGCACCTGTAAACAATAACAAAGAGGTAATAAAACACACATGTAAAGGAAGCAATAAAGCATGCTGTAATTTATATACTGATTTAAAAATTGTATAAAATGCAACTACTTCCAGCGGATATTTTTGAAAACTAATTTATTTATTGACCAAAAATAAAGTTATTTCCAATTATTAAACATTGTGTGAGAACTACTTTTTAATAGTTTTGTTCACCTTAATTAACAAATTCAGACAGCTTTAAATTATTTTAGCAAAAAAATGATAAGTCAGAGCTTTGCAACTACATCTAGTAGAAAAACAGGCTGCTTGAAGTAGTAATAATATATATTTTACAACTTTTTATAAAATATTGGAGTTTCAGCTGTAACTTTGATTTAAAAATATTTCTCCAACCCCAAAGAGATGCTGCACTGTCAGTCAGTTGAGCATACCAGACTAGAGTAGAAATGTAATAGTATATTTATATTACTTCAAGTGAAATGCCTTCTACTGAATCAAATTACATCATGCAGATCCTGCAGAGTCTTACTGTAGTAAGTGATTGAATAACTTATAACTACTCTACATTTGTATTTGTTTTGGTACTTTTAGCCTAGGGCCACACTGTGCGTATTTTCGCATGCGAAAATTGAAACCACAAGTAGCAAAGGTGTCCACTGCAGCGTCAGTGATGCGTGATAAATAAAGCTTTCATTTTTAAATCGCACTGCTTTCAATAAAACGCAATTTACTGGAATGTAGCACTAAAATAAAGAAATTGGGCTCGCTAAATAACTACCAGCCAATTAGGTGACTACGACAGAGACCATTCGCACTTGCGTACAGTGGACACCTTTGCTACTTGTGATTTCAATTTTTGCATGCGAAAATACGCACAGTGTGGCCCTAGGCTAAAAGTACCAAAACAAATACAAATGTAGAGTAGTTATAAGTTATTCAATCACTTACTACGGTAAGACTCTGCAGGATCTGCATGATGTAATTTGATTCAGTAGAAGGCATTTGACTTGAAGTAATATAAAAATACGCACCGTGTGGCCCTAGGCTTATTTTCAATAGAAATTCGTTTTTGCTATTAAGATACATGTGCTGGTGTAATTTATAAAATATACATAAATATATTGTATTGCACTGTCTACTTACTAGTATTAACAGTAGTGGCTATTATTACGCGTAGGAAGTAATAATCTTTTATGGATATTCTTGAAACCAATGAGATTAGAAGGATTTGATTCATGGCGCAGCTGCTTGCAACAACTACAGCCATGTTTGCGCAGGAAGAAACCAACCAATAGTCAATTAATTTACAACGTAGAATAAAAAATGCTTAGTCGCAGCAAAGATTACTGTTTAGTCACAGTATGAGGTAGTATGAGGTAGTTAAGCAGCACCAACAATGGCGGAGACAATGTGAATCTGGTGCACAGACAGGTGACAGAGATGGAGACTGGATACTCACATTTGACTGAATATGTTAATTGCTTGCCAATGTGTCTAACTTGGTGAAGTGGATATGGCAGGTAATGATTATCTTTCTACAAAATGAATTTGAAGTATGCAACATTCCACAACCCCAGACAGCAATTAGTACACCGGAGATCCACTTACTGCATAGATCTCTGCAAGATTTACCTTGAAATACTCTACCATACTCAAGAATATACACTAGCATGTCTCCAGGTTATTTCAGCCTGTTTCATCATACAATATTAAGATATATTAAACACTACAGGGCACATTGCCAGAGTAGGTGACCACTAGGGGGTACTATTTATACACCTTCCAAGTAAAATATAAGTAGATTATAGATAACATACCATGAAATCAAAAACACTGAGTCCTAGCATTTCAAATGTAAGGCACATGTGTCCATAATAATTGAACCAATCCAACATCTTCACACAGAGGCTGCAAATAATAACAGAGCTAGCAATTACACATAAAATTGCTACTAATTAATTACTATAACCTATTGCATAATATATTTATATCATAATTGAGGTATTGTAAGAAGGATGTATCTGATGCAATTGAAATAGCCCAGCTGTTAAGACTTTCTCTGAACATGTAGCCAACTAGCATTTAGGACATTAGCGACTGCACCAGCCGCACATTTCACTTTTACTCATGAAAATGTACATCTTTTCATAAGGTGACTATGCCTGCCTTTATTTTGATCAAATGAAGTAGTTGTGAAATAGTGAAGAGGGTTTTTTTCTGCGCTGGCAGGTCCTAAAGATCATTGCAACACAATGATTACAAGGATTAGTTAGAAAGGCAGGTCACTGACATTAGCAGCATATCCACCGCTTATAGTAGTACAGCCCAATAACCCTCAGGCTAGCGAGACAAACTTACTACTTCCCCTCCGGATCTTTCCGACCCAGCTTCTCCAACACATTAATTTCAAGCATTGCAGCTTCCCTGTATTTATCCACATTCTTGATGATTTTCAGTGCCACATAAACATTCTCCCTGTGCAAGTAGAGTAAGTAAGTATATTAGTTTAACCTGTCGGAATATTTATATTGGAGAATATTTGGCAGTCAGCTGTCATGAGTCACGCATTACACAATGTCAAGTGTAGACTAGGAGAGAATAATGACATGTCAGAGCAGGTTGTTGTGCATCTCATTGTTCCTATCAAAGTTACTAATACAACATCAGTCAGTAATCACTCAACACTCAGCCCAGTAGATTATTCAGCCTGGTCTATGCCCTCCATGTTAAATGCCCTCCATGTTGAATGCCCTCTATGTTGAATGCCCTCTATGTTCAAGCATTTATGCATACAGCACAGTGCCTACCTACATTGATTTGACCATTCATACCCACTGCAATTAGAAGCTTCTAATTAGTAACATCGGACTGGGTACATACATAAGTTCATCCTCTGTGTTGATGTTGGAATAAGAGATTAATTGTATCATAGGTAAAGAGCATGCAATGAAACTTGCAGTATATGAGTAGGTGATGGGTACGTACTACACACCCCACCTACTAGGTAGCAGTCACTGGTTATATGCGTATCACCAGTTCCCATGCACTAATCCCAGTTTGACTACAGCTAGCTCTATTGAGGACTATATTCAATACAAGGATGTTTTATGACCTGACTTTAGGTAATTGCCTTCTCTTTTGTAACAAAGTCTCTTTAGGCATTTTTAGGACTAGACTAAATTTTTATACTGAATTAGAATTTTTTTGCTTCAACCACTTTTGTAATCTTGAAGCTTAGCCTGGAGTTGTTCCATTGGCCTAGGATCTAATTTTAGACTGAGCTAGCGGATTGGTTGCAGCCTAACTAAGACTGGACCATGGGAAACTGGTGAATGTGGCATTATTCAAATTGGGCACTCATTAATTTCTAAACAGTGAAACTATTTATGACTATGCACTGCATTATCTACTAAAAAACTCATTGCACACAGATGTTTGACATCTTACACCACCTTCTAAAAACAAAGTCCCACTGGCCTATCAAAATGACAGTCAATGTATAAAATAACAGCCAAGATATTTGAAGATTTGATGTAGAGAAATTTATTTCTGTGTTCAACTAACAGCAGTAAACAATGAAGCAGAAATTGTGAGGACTTTTCAGCAATGCCAACCGAAACAATTATTGTTGGCAGCAACTTAAAAGCTACTAAGTTTATCAGTTACAGGAGTAGAGATTAGTGAGTGTAATGCTGGCTACTACAACTTTCTGTCTATAACCTGTTGGAAACTTTAGAGGGAGATGTACTTTGGAGTTGTGGTTCCCGTTTTCACCAACTTGGTAAGGATTTTTCAAAAGATGTTAATTCAATCTTGTGATGATAATAATGGCACTGCCAGTAAGTAGTAGTAGTAGTAGTAGTAGTAGTAGTAGCAGTAGTAGCAGTAGTAGTAGTAGTAGTAGTAGTAGTAGTAGTAGTAGTAGTAGTAGTAGTAGTAGTAGTAGTGGTAGTAGCAATAGCAACAGGAGTTACAGTAGAAGCTGGATGTTAACAAGAGGTTTGGCTGGTAGAAACAGGTTCCACAGGTTCAATATAAACAAAGACTGATGAGCAGTTGCTGGAAACGCATGGCATGAGTGTTACAGGTATTAGCTGGCGGTGAAGATCATACACAAAACATGGGCTTACCGCTGCTTTGTGTGCCGAGTTCTAGAACGACTTGATGACTTGGGCCAAGATCTAGTAAAGAGTGACTCTAAGGATTGATTGATGAAAATGTACTCTTAAGATACAGTAACAACAAATTACCCCTGCAATGGCTACTAATTAGTAAACTGTTCCTCACCTGTGACCATCTCGAACTTGAACAACTTTCCCGAATGTACCCTCACCCAGTGTGGATATTATCTCATCTAGAAAAACAAATAACGGGTAAATGAGACAAGGAATCATATTTCGACGATGAGTTGAATGGGAAGATAATTTCTCCTCTCTTCATCAAACGCAACTAAATTAGATTTCAGTGCTCAGTAAACTTGTAAAGCATAATTCCAATTTTCTTAGGATAAACATTGTCAAAGAATTCTTATATATGCAAACATGCTAGAAAAATAGACTCAGCTGTGCCAATACTGAAATTTTGGGGGCGAATTTGGTTGGGACCAACAATTCCAAGGTTATTGATAAGATTACTAAGTTAATACATCTGGCGTTGATGACGTCGCCCACTTTGTAAATTAGATGTCCTTCCTCATCATCTTTAATGGGAGTTGCCAGTTGAATCTTCCCTCCGTCACTATCTCTACTCTGTATCGCAGGGCGGCACCGCAATCAGTAAATTCATCAATTCAATCCAACCAATAACCATGACATCATAGGGTTCATTTTCCGCCATAGACAGTGCAGCGGGCGGGTGGCACAGCAGTGGCAAAGTTTCAGCCCGTCAAAAGTTTCGTTCAGGCAAGGATTTCATTCAGCATTTACACATTTCGTTTCAGAGCAGGTCATATGAAAATTGGTAAAAAAAAGGCCAAAGATATCAATATGAACACAACAATATACTCGCACAAGTTCATACTTCAGCAAGGAACGTAAATACATTATAAAAACATGACTAAAACACACAGATAAATGTTACTGTAAAATATTAATAGAAACATTATATAGTCTGAACAACTGGAAACAGCATCATTATTACTAAATCACAAAGAAACAGATCTTACCGAAAACTGCCTAGTATTACGCCGAGATGAGTATGACATGGACAGACTATGTCCAGAGTAAGAACGTGGGTTACTAGAGTGGTAAGTCTGAGTAGAGAACAAAGCTCGGCTAGAGGGAACCATTTGAACTATAGTGCTGCTGTTATGCATGCTTCCTACCCTCATTCTACGCAGTTAGCCACGCAGGATAACAAACTGACAGCAGTTAGAAGTCAAAATCAGTTGAGAAACATATTCCCCTTACCAACCATGTTCAATCACTTGTTCAGCTAGGCTGACAAGTGAACTCAGCTAGCCCTATGCGATTATCAGCCACTTACAATGTGTAATCCAAAACAGCAGAATGAATAACAAGAAGCACTGATGTGTTAATTGACCAACTGTATAATTTATCCAATAGTGGAGCAAGCAGCATAGATAAGTCTATCTAAAGTGCATCACCTTTGACCTTTCAATTAGAGGAACACTTCACTGATGCAGAAATGAAACCAACTTTCACTCGAGGCCTATCGCATTTCATCAAACCGAGGTCAAACAAGTGAATAGACAACTTCGAAGAGAAAATAACAAGTGATATCGAATTACAGACACACTATAGATAGAAGTAAATCTAGAAACTGTGATAGTAAAACTACAAGGCCAGACTTCAGAAGGAATGATGAAACCCACAGAATTATTTTAATGACTCACGATTTCAAAGAGCAGCTATTTTACTGCAGCTACTTACCGTGCTATATCTCTTTCTTCTGTAGTCACTGCCACCCTTGTCCCCTCTCCTCCTGGAAGAACTCGAATACTTGGAGTCATATTTTTGACGATAATAGTGTCTGTCTTTCCTCTGCTTTTTCCTCCGTGAAGAATAAGAATTGCTCCTTGAACAACTTCGTTCATGACGGGAACTTCTATACTCGGGGCTATAATTTATAGAATAACATGTAACATGAATAGATATGGAAATGTGCATTAGAATAGCATGTAATGCAGAATAGAGCATATATAGAAATGTGTTGTAAAATAGCATGTAACGTTATTAGATATGGAAATGTTTTAGTGATCAAAGAACACACCAGAGTATGAAGTCCTAACATAAGAATATCTCAACACTCTACACATACCTGGCTTCTATGTACTTTCTCTTCCTTGCATAAGGTGAACAGGAGTCCATATCTCTATCAGGATCAGAATACGAATAGCGTTTCCTCCTAGGTTTGACTTCGAACATTTCTTTGTATAACTAAAAGCAGGTTACGAACTTAATAATGTTTATAGTGCAAGTGAGAAAAGAAGGATAAATCCTAATGATGTGAATATAAGTACATTATACAACCCAAACTAAACTAGCAGACACAATTACAGTGCTCTCGTTATAGCTTACAGATCCTTTTCTCATAAGATTTCGTAGGGCCACGAGAAAAACTTGGACCCTCTGTTTTTTAACCGAAATACCATTGAAAATCTGTGACATAATATTTTGTTGCGTCAATTTTAAATTTTGAGTAAGTAATGCCTCCATTATTGGGCACGCTATCTCTTGTATGATAGGCGTGGGATGCATTGTTTTGATAGCAAAGGTCAAATAAAATGCTTATATACATATGTGTGTATAAGGACAAAATAGCAGGATTCAACAGATTGTGAGCTAAATCTGGTATTAAGGTTTCAGGGCAGCATGGAGGGAGCATAGCTTATAAAAGAAACCTTTTAGTTATTAGATTGTAAAATAAAATAACTTAAAATACAAATGCAATGCGCTTATCAATGAACAAAGGAAGAGCACAACTCTAGATAATGACATGGAAACATGCTACAATTTGAGCCAAAAACATGATTTAAAAATTTACATCAGTGTTTTTCACAACAAAATACCATTTCACTTGAAAACAGAATCACGTTTTGTATAATTTCAAACTTCAGACAAAGTGAAGTCAGGTGCTGATAATATTTGAGAACCTCATTTTATAAAACACTTGCCCAACATTAAAAAGCAATACCGTCACTGAAGCCAATAACAATTTAGTGAGAAATAAACACAAGACTAGGTCAAACTCTAAATTCCATTATTATCATTATAATAATAACCATTCTGCAGGAATAGTGACTAAACAGCCAAACTCCCATGAACAACATGATATCATATTCACACTCACATCTAATTCTATGGGTACTTGCAGAATAGTCAATTTAAACTTTGAAGCTTAATTTTGTTTTGCTAACCAGAACAATTAAAATTAACTTTGACACCTGTAGACTAGATGAGTGATATAACAACTTCGAGGTTTAAACTCTCAATCTGTAGCTACAAGAATGTAGACGGAGTTCATAGGTGTATCAACTCTATGATAGCATTAGAACTACCGTCTCTTACTGCTACTACAGTATAAAAGTATAAGTATAACTATAAGATTAAGTATTAGTATAACTATAACAATATCATTAACTGCATAGTAGTAATAGTTACTAAACAGTCAGTCTACAGCGTAACTGAATAGCAATAGTAACTAACAATATTACTAAAACTATAAATATAACTACAAAAGACAGAGTAACTGAGCAAGTATTAGTCTATTACTAATAGTATTATTATTAGTAACCTTTAACTTATATTATAACACTAACAGTTATATTATAAATATCACTTAAACTTATAAGTAATACTTATAGTTAAGTTATACTTACTTTTAGGTCTTAGACCTAAAAGTAAGTATAGGTCTCGAATACTAATAGAATATAAGAATAGTTATACTTAATCTTATAGTATTACTGTTAGTATTACTATTAATCTCGCTACTGAACAGGACAGAGCGGAGATAGGTAGTTATGCAATCAGTATTATTATTACTATTAGTATTACTATTAAATTTACTTTTAGTATTTGTCTATTACTATTAGTAATACTAATACTATCAGTAATACTGTAATAGTGTTGATTAACATAATTATTTAATATTTATAATATTGATGATCATAAGAATAATGATAACCATAATCATATTCATTGATTATTATAATTATCTTTATGATAAATTCAATTCATCATAAAGATAAATACAAGGGTTACTGTCATTTCGTACACAAGTCATTTCGTACACTCGTATACAAAATGGTCGTTTTGTACACAAACTTCTGTCTATTTCGTACACAAAATGAATAATAAATTAATCCACTAGATAACTCTTGGAATGATACTAGTTCCCTTATTTATTGCATTCAATCATGTATCTTTCACACCTTCTAATTTCTATGTCTGATGTCTTATATTAGTATTTAGTATTCAGTTTCTGTTTCATTAGCCTATTGTCATCGATCAATCATAAATGTTTTATACCAATCTTAAAGTTAAATCTATTAGTATTATAATTATGATAAATGTGTTAATATTTATTTTCATATAATAGCTGCACTGCAAGTGTATGACTCATAGTCATACATAAAATAATAAATAAATATTGAAAATATGTATTTTAATTAATTTATATTGATCATTTGATGTGTACAAAACGACTAATCAGATGTGTAAGAAACGACCCGAAAAAGTGAGTACGAAACGACTTGTGTAAGAAATAACCTGTTCTCAAATATAATAAACATGATAAGATTCTGATAACTATAAGACTAAGTATAACTATACTCTATACTGATAGTGATACTCCAAGTCTATAGTCTATAACTATAAGTATAACAATTTAAAATTGTTATAGTTGTGCAGTTACTGTTGTTGTAGTGTTATACTTGTTGAATTTGATGATTATCCTCATCATTATCATTAATAATAATATTAATAAATAATATTAATATTATGCTTATGACTATGAGTTATGAGTTACTCAGTTATCAGTTAATGAGTTATGTTAATGTTATTCATATTCATAATGATTAATGATACTCATAATAACGATCACTTGAAGTTGATGATCATGATTATTGAATTTGATGATCTTCATTATCATAATGATAATCATGATTATGATATTGATAATCGTGATAATGAAAATCAAAATATTAATTTATAATTAAATAAATAAATTTAAATAATTAATTATTATTATTTAAAATTTTAATATTAATGTAATCTAACCAAAGAGTAGCTTAAAAGCCTAACTTAAATAATTAAAATCATTACAAATTATTATTTTAATTATAACGATTTTTATCTCTATCATAACATGATGAAGATCAGCATGAGCCTGAGACTACGCATGATTCATGCACAGTGACAATGACATTACTCTTTGCAATGGCGGAAAACGTAGACTGACAAAAATTTGACATAAACTTAGCAATTTTCTAACTATCACATTCCGATGTCAATTTGGACCCAATATAATATAGTTTTAGTGGCTACTTAAAACTTATTAGGAAGACAACTCAGATATTTGAATAACGTTTGATGAGCCTTCGCAGACATAGACATCTAAAATATGTTATTTTAAGTTATAACACAAAAATTCATTGCAGACTGCAGTCATAAAACAACTTGAAATAAAAAATTGTTGTAAATAATGTAATATGTGCTGTGAACAATATTGCACACAACGCATGTAATATTTGATAGAAGATTTCACATTGTAGTACTGCCATCAGCTACAAATATCATGATCATATTGTAATGAAGTATTTTTGGAACCCATAAATTCAAGGGTTCCGTATTCACTAAAAAAGTAATTTGTCAATCGTATTAAAAATAAAGTAATTTTTATATTTCATCATTATAGATTGTTACCTCAAATTACAATTATAAGATATATACTCCAAATTCTAGTGCAATGTGATGATACAATTTGATATACATATTTTTTCTGAGGGCGCTGTAAATAATAACATATGGAGACTAGAAACTAGTATGTGTTCAAAATTTCTAAACAAGAATAAAAAAAAGCACACTTTGTAAATTATTTTGCATATAAACCACCGTTAAAAACTTCAATTATACTACAGTCTGCAACTGTTTCCAGGGTTTGTCTTCTCATCAGCACAGAACAGAGTTCCATTAGCCCATAGACTAAACACTTAGTACATATGCATATATATATTATTATCAGTATTATAAATACTTGTATTTGTTTATAATCAATTGCTGCCATTGCCAGAACCATCTAAATTCTCCAAATTTAACTTGATTTTGATTTTTTGGAATACTGTGTGAAAAATATATTGTAAATGTGATATGGTACAGTAGACTGCAATAAATATTGTTTATAATATTGTATAGATATTGATCAGCATTTTTAGAGTCGCTTTATCCCTTTGATTTGCAACCCCTAGCTTTGTGAATGACAAAGTAAGATTGCCTTTTTGCCTTGCAGCACATAATGTGATACATACGGGCTAAAAACAAAACTCAAGTTGTAAAATTAAATAAACAACAATGTTCATTTTTGTCTATCTCGCAGCACCTGTATATATTGTTTTAAGATCCCTATTTATTTTACAGTAACCAGCACAATACAAATTTTTGTTACATTCAATGTATATTTGTTATGAAATTAAGCAGGATTTGCTTTTTAAATTAGGCATATTACTTAGAATATCCTTTAACAACACAAAGAGGTGTAAAAGTCAAGACAATAAGTTAGAATAGAATAAGTGATGCAAAGAACACAAATGATATAAACACAGGACTAGGTGGCATGTGACTAGAAAATGACTCTGGCTGAGCAAGATAAACAATATAGCTTAGGCAACATAAACAGCAATAAACATGACTAGTGTAAACATCGTTGATCTAACTACCCTAACTCATTCATGATATAAAAAATAAAATGTTGTAAATTGTTAACAATTATACCTATACCATCAAAGACAATGTGTTAATAATAAAAAATATCCCATTATTTATAGAAAAAATAAAGACATGAAAAATTAGCTGTTTTACAAGCTGTTAAAGTTCTACATCAGAGCAACTGGAGTTGTCCATAAAAGGTATGCTGTCTGTAGAAAGGCTGGATCCAGCGGAAGTGAAGGTTGTGCTCGCACTACACATGGCAGGAACATCGGCCATTATTTTATGGCAGCTTTCACTATTAGCCAACGTTTCTTCATTACTCACTAATTCCTCCGTATCAGAGCCCTTTCTTTTCAAAGATGGCATGGGTATGCTTGACCCGGTACCCATTTTACTGAGTGAATCTCGAGGTCGTAGCTTAGCCGTTGTCGGAGACATTTCAATAACCACTTGCTCAGGTTTCGCCGTCTCTACTTTTATCTGACTCTTCTTTGATTGGGTAGTAATGATGCCTGCAGCGATGTTGCCTATGGGCGTGCTGGCCTACACAAGAAATTAATTAGTATTGAGAGATAAACAGCTTCTATTAAACAAATGTCACAAGCTCGTGTGTATCCAGTGTGTCTAGTGTTTTTAAAAAAAAGTATTAATATTTTTCTTTTTAGCATTAAAAACTGTAAAATTATACAAAATTGCAAAATAGTTTTTAACTTTTGAATATCAAACAACGATCATCAATGTCATATAATTAAACCATAAAGTAAAATCTAGGGGCTAATTTTCAACTGATTTATAGTTATAAGAATAGAGTTACCCCTCAATGCAACATCCTAATTCTACAATGTCTTAGAAAAAATTTGCTCACAAAATACTCATATTTCAAAAAAGAAAAGTAAATAAAGGTAGTGCTATAGTATGCCGTGACCAGCAACTAGCTTGGTTAGCCTTCATGCTGCAAGTGCTAGAGTTGAGCAAAGCAAAATATTCATTACAGCTAGCCATAGGTGCTCATGCACCTGCAAAACACAGGTTAATATTTTAAATTCGTACAACTTTCCTAAATTTATCAGATACAGTTAAAATCTATCCACTTGAATCTAGGAAAAGTCACTAAATACTAAAAAATAACGTGAAGATTTTACGTTTAAACTAACATTATATTTATATAATACAAGCAGCAGTTGTGTACGAAGTATGTTAATAGCGGATAGCATTAAGGTCATTAACCTGTAATGGTGAAGCAGCAATATTTTGTTTTAAGGTCTTGGATTTTTGAAGCTTTGGTTCATTAGACAACCTGCGAGCGTAGCTACCTCTGGGTTCTTTACCTACTGGAACAGGATACGTCAAAGCATTAGCGGCAAGCAGTTAGCACAGACAGGTGGGGAGGAGGTGGAGTGAGATTCATGGTGACTGTCATATCAACTAGCATTGTGTGGAGGTACGAGGAATCAACAACACAAGTCTTACACATATCTACGTGTTTAAAATTTTAATTTCTATGAAAACACACCAACTACACTCATTTTATCAAATAATATCACTATTTATTACTAAATAAAACTGTGATAAAAAAATAAATTTGTTTTAAAGTTGAAGGTAAGTTGTTTTTTACAATATCTAACTGACAAAATATAACCTCAAGCACTTGGCAAACTTTATAACGATGATAAAAGATGATGTGCCAAGTAATTTAGTTGACTACAGTTTCATGCCATGCAACAAAGCAGGCCTGACTATCCACCAAACTTATAATAGTTACAGCTGAAATTAGAGAGACTGCAATAAACAACAAGCACCAGAGAAGGCAATACAACACAGGCGTGGAGGGCATAAGTACCATAGAGATTGATATGTATACAAACGTATGGGATGACTGAGTAAGATGTTACAGGAACCTGGTGTTTAGTGTTATAAGGAGTTGAAATTATATCAAGAGTACAAAAATATATTAAAAATATATTAAAAAGCCTGTTCACCATAATTAGTCTCAAACATCTTCTAACATGACAGAAAGGTGATATGAAGTTGAACCTTGACCTTACCAACTTGAAGTAAGGGAACCGTCTCTCCATCCGTGTCACTGTCTGTACATATAGTATGAAACACACTTGAATATAAATCAAATGACAACACTAGATGGAAGCGAAAGGTACAAATCATTGAGCAAGTATGGATTATGGTGCAAGTGTTGGGCTAGGTAACACTTTATGAACTGCTTTCAAGTAGATTAATAACAGAAAAGAGGTTGTAAGGGCTAATAGCTAGTCTATGACTGAAAAATAAGATAGAAATTGTCTTCAAAAAAGCAATCCACAACCTAATATGAAACTTTCAAACAGTTTAAGAATAATAATGCGACTTTATGAAAAAGCAGAATCATTTAAAATGGCCGAATAAATTGGCAGTTTCATTGGTCAATGACTAAACTCAATAGTCAGGGGTTATTACATTTTCTTTGGAATTATTGCACACCAATACTTTAGAAAATTATTATTGTAATGTCACGATGACATTATAATATACCAAAATGCTACAGGAAACTTAATGACTGAAATTTGGGTAACATGAAGCAGGTTGGTGGCGTTTATATGATGAAATAAAACCGCAGGTCTGCAGGAATTGACAGAAAAGCTACTGCCTTAGGAAATGAACAAACCTCACCATAGTAAGAGAATCTGCATGGACAATATAAAAGAAAGAAAGGCAACTTGGGATAAAATATGAGAGGATAGTGAAGGATAGTGGGGATAGTGGAGGGTGACAATAGATTAGGGACAAACAAAGGACATCATACTATTTTTATCAAAATGTGTGAGGAAAAAAGGCCAAGCTAAAAAAAATTTGTTTCAACAAAGTTTAACTTCTACTATGTGATTTTAAACAAAATAGGGTATACTGTCGTGGCTTATAAAGACTTTTGAAAATAGTTTTCGACAACCGTTAACAGGCCTATAACAATATAGTGGGGAAAAAACTTGTAGATTTCCATGAAAACTACCCAAGACCAAGGTACAAATAAAAACTACAAGTTACTAAACTGAGCATAGTATTGAGAGTTGATAAATACAGACCAAGTTACAAGACGATAAGCGACTACCGGCTACCACAGTATTACAAGCTGCCACACCCACAGTCCATGGGGAGAAAACTACAACCAAGTACTAGGAGAGATAGAGGAGCAAAGACACAGAGCAGATCTACTTCTTACCATGATGTTCATGTTGGTACAATGCCCCTTGTCTGTGTAGCCCGTGAACGTGGCTGATGTCTTTAGATGGTCTATCACTGTCCAGCGTAACCACATGAGTTGGCTGTAGCTCTGCAGTACTAAGGGCTGGGTCAAGGTCAATCTTAGCAGACGTCACCGGCACTGGGGGCTTTGAGGCAGCCATTTTCTCGTCTGTGTAGTCATTTAGAACTATAGGCGGAGCTACACAATACAAGTACCATTCATATTACCATTACATAACATTATGCTGTGTGCAAATTATGCTTTTGTGAAGTATATATAAATTCTTTATGGCATTTATATTTACAATAAATGTGTAGCAGTTGACATTTCAAAAACTTCTCTATTTATAAACTATTTAGCAAATTTAAATTAATAAATTTTGTAACAACATTGTTAAAGAAGATGTTATAAAACAATAATCTTCTCAGAGGTAAAGAATTGTGAGTTATTAAAGTATCAATTTGCTAGACACATTCACTATTAACTTATTTATCATTAAGAAAATTAATACAATCTATCTTATTAATAATTAACTTTTTGCTATGCAATTTTTACCAGCTATAAAACCAAAATTGTGCAAATGATAAAAAGTGTTTAGTTATTCAACCCATCACCACTATCACCATCTAGTACTTTACACAAGCAGCCACCACCTTGGAAGATAGCAGATAGAAAGTCTATAGAAATATATTTTGCTAGACAATTTGAGTATTCATATTGAATAGCCTGAGTGCTGCTATAACTATCATATCACAGTGTGCTAACTTATACCTTCCCCATCAATAAAGTATAGACTCAAAAATTTATCTTTCTTTTCTTGGTTGTTTGCCCTAGAAATCCTGCGTATGACAGCGGGTCTCCTATGAAACTGTCGGCAGATGGCCTCTCGAACAGCGACTGCCTCGTGTAACGGTGGGAACGTATTGTTCTTAGTTACTTTAGCGAGTATAGGGAAATTAGAAAGAGGCATAGACTGAGTAGCAAAAGGAGAGCTAGGGCTATTTCCAATCACAGCGGCTAACAAAACACATCATGCAAATAGCTACGGAAACATAACAACAGCCTTTACAGTGTAGACATTTTTATAGAATGGCATAATTAAGCTGTCTAGCCAATACAACACTGAACAATCAGCACAACATAGCGAGTGTTAACTGCACCAGCAACTTTTGTACCATTTTAAATGTTCAAAGGAGCCATGTCCACATGGTAAAGACTTGTAGAAAAGCATTTGAATTCGGAAGGATTTTTAGGATTGCAATAATTTTTGTGAGGTAAGACCACCAAGGTAATGCACCTCAAAATGTGCTGGTACAATCTAAAGAAATTGGAAAAACTAAACAGTTTCAAATCACTTTTGAAACGGTACAAAAAGTTTAGGATGCAGTAAAGCAAAAATTAACATTGAACCAATTAAAGCCCGTAAGCAGGAATCAAAATGAAATCACCACTGGCACTCTAGCAAAATAATAAAATCACAAAACAATATGTAAAAGCATGAGCACACCACACCCTCATAATACAAGTTAAAGATTTTCAATTTCCCGTCTCCAACTATTGAAAGTATCTTACCTGGCCCTGAGCTCTCACCGCTCATCCCACCTTTGACCTCTACAGTCATCATGCCCACATCACTACTAGTTGTTGATGCTGAGCTAGTGACTAGAGATGGTGGCTGAGAGAGAGAGGTTGCTGGCACAGAGACAGGAGGCGAAACCGACTCTTCTTCTATGATAACATGGGGCTGCCTGATGAGCTGCAGAGACGGCCGCAACCTGCGACCAGCATGAGCTAGTTGCTCTACAAGACATGTGCATGTTTAGACACGCCCACACTCACACACACAGCCAAGCTGGTAGACATGTGTGACAACATTTATTGCTCAAATAATTCGGTAAGGCAACAAAGCACATTCAAGACAAGATCTTTATCACATGTTAGCTTCCTGAGGAATGCAAAGGACACCGAATTAGGACTGATGAGGACACTGAATATTTATATTAGAAAGTAGTAAATCTTACTCTGAGGTGATATCATTGAGTACCAAAAATTTTATGAAAAATTATACGCAGGTTCCCACTAGGCAACACATGATTACAGAAGTTTCCTTAGGAAATGCAAACTTAAGCAGAATACAGTTTGACTATTTGCTTCACACTCACGCTTTACTAACTACATGGTGTGCAAGAATCTAGTGCAGAATATATCACTCTCTGAACAGGAAACTAAGTGTTGATATTCACATTGTCTGTCTGTAAAAAAGCTAGACTACCAGTCTACCACTAAGGGAATTTTGATTAATATGTAGCAATAATAAAATCTTTAAAAACTAAAGAATGATAACACAGATATAGCAAAGGAAGTGTGAATGAGGGCAGTGAAGATTGTTAAGTTAGCAAATATAAGAACGGGAAGGGTTACATGCATCTCTGACAATAATGGACTCAGTAAAACAAAATATTGGGTGTAGCAGCCATGTAATAAACCTACATACAACGTATGTGTGTCTATTACAATATATACATATTATATGTATGATGATATTGGTGTGAGTATGTATTACACATGTTTACTCCGAAAAATGAAGATATTACCTTCCTCTGTATCATATTCCACAGGTGGACTATCAGCTGTAGCACCTACTGTTATTTGTAAATTATAAACACACAAAAAAATCTTAAAACGGAAGATAAGCATATGGTAAAACATAGAACAGACATTGATGTGTAATGCTTCAAACTCAAAAACACTAGTATTTAAGCAGCAGTAAACACAACTAGGCGAGTTGTGTTTACACTGACATCAAATATGCCAAATGCATTGAGATATGAGTGAGCAGGGGAAATGCAGCTGTAGCCGTGGGGGTCACGAACCAAGACTAGAATAAAAACGGTAGAAAAAAATGGCAGTTGACAACAAACTTACCATAGTATTGTTTTGAAGAACTAGCGTCATGCAAGGCAAGTGTTGAGGTTTTGAATTTATCTAATATTATTTTAGCACCCTCTGAAGCTGAAATTCGTTTTAATGGATTTTTACTTCCGTATCGAGAGCCTTTAGTAGTCTTATTTCTAGATAACTTGTGTTCAGGTAAACCAGAATCTGTTTCATCAGTGGTGTAACAATGAGGAGCAGCTGAAATCACCATTTCAACGTAAAAGATTCCCAAGTACTGGTTATAGTTGAAAAAACTTTTGAGTTTGAAACTAGTAAGTTGGAAGCAATGTTGGCTGAAAATTTTTAAATTAATAAACTGATTTTCTTTCAAATACTACAACCCAGTTCGATGTTTTCAAAATGTCATCACATTATAAATTTTGCTTTTTCTTGCCCCAAGTACACCAAAACCACATACAAATCACTTGCAATGCTGACAGTTAAATAAATGAGTGGGAAGGAAAACAAGCATTTAACAAAAGTAAAATACTGAACCCAGTATTGGTAAAATAATGTTAAAAATGAGTGTGTGGGTAAAAGCACAAAACTAAATTAGAATCTGCCAAAAAAATATGGCTGAATCACAAACAATTATTTATCGCAAATGATAAGTGAACTGTTGCAAGAATTACCACGTATAGAGCTGGCATTGACGATAGTAGGAGGGTGATCAACGGCTACAGAGGTGTGAATGCTGTGATCATTCTGGTGAATCTTGGAGATTAAACTGCTTTTTCTCCACGTGGAAAATCTACGCTTCTTAACAGGGCCTGCTGAAACAGAGGCTGACCGCAGCAGTTCCCCTGAAAACATGAGACACACACTCTAAGTACTCTAAACTCAAACTCTAAACTCAAGTGCTATGTCCCTGAGTTACTCATCATCAAAGTCAACTGATACAAGTATATGTATGTACATAGAGTGAGCTACAGATACTTGAACAAAAGTTGCAGAACTTTCTACTAGCTACAATGAATAAAGAATTTTAATAGCCAAATTTTTCCCATTTCTAATTTATGTCTCATGATTCCCTGCAATTGGAACATATTTATTATAAAAAACTGCTTTTCTGGAATAAAAATTTTTAAACCTCCATAAGGCTGCAACTGATTTCTAGCGATATATCAAAGCTAAGTCATACTTATAAAATAATAAAAAAGTGATTTAAACACAAGTTTGAAATAAAAGTCTTAAAATATTCTTAAAACTGCAACCAACCGAGTGAAGATATGTGAGTTTTTCTATGCATATCTAGCTCCTTGGCAAAATCAGCAAGTAGTTGAGTTTTATGAATGTAGGAAGGGAGAGCCTTAATACTACAGCGTATATTATGTAGAGCAATATCCTCATCTTCCGTGGCCATCACTTTATGCAACAGTTTAGAATGGATGTATGGTTTGATCAGAGGGTAGAGCACTGTGCGAACAGTTACTAGAAAGTTGAAGAACTTCAATGTCTCTACACCTAAAACATACATAACATCGCCTTAATATTAGGCTAGTTGGTGAATCATACTGAGTCACATGATGCTAAGTCACATGACGCTAAGTCACATGATGCTAAGTCACATGACGCTGAGTCACATGATATTGAGTCACATGATGTTGAGTCACATGATGATGAGTCACATGATGACGAGTCACATGATGCTGAGTCACATGACGCTGAGTCACATGATGATGAGTTAGATTAAACTGACACTGCATTCCCACACTTAGCATTATTCAAAAGGACTTTTCATAGGATGCATGAAAACAGGTCAATCAAATGAAACCACAACTAGAAGTTAACGCAAACTGCAACCACAAATCCATCCTTCCAATCCAATCTCGGTATAGGAACGCAGTGCAAGTCTAATCGTACTGAGTCAGATCATACTGTGTTACCAGTGACTAACTGCACAGGTGATTCATCACAGGATGTAGGATATAAAATGTCTGGAAGAAAATTGTGAAGAAACTATAGAATCCAGAGACCTGTTAGTTGTTCTCCTATCTCCATAACACTCTTGGATAATATTGGCAGCAGGTTATACAACTGATCATCACAACAAACTAGAAGAGTCTTCAAACCTGTATAACAAAAAATTAGAAAATATGTTAGTATTTATGAGAAAAAGTTTAAAAATTGAACTTTCAAGAAACTGCTAATGTACAAAAACGAAGTATTTGGCAAACTGCAAAAGTTTTATTGAAATTGTAAAAAGTTTTAAGCTTCTTTATAGTTTCATAACGCCCAATAATAAAAACCTATTTAAATTAAACTAAAATAAAATAATTGATCACATAAACTAGAACTTCATTTATCTTTTAATGTAACAACAAATACCTTGATCATTTAAACTGAACTCACCCAACAAAGCAAGCTGATGTAGCAACACACTTGTTGGTAGAGGAAGGTGGGGGGTTGAATGACCCAGCCCGTGATGCACATGTATACTAAACTGTTCTGGATGCTTAGGCTTCAACATCTCAACATAAGTAGAGTTGGGTATCAATGAGGAGAGAATGAGGCAGAGGATAAACCTGATGTCTGCTTGTGGAATAATGTGCTTCTCTGTGCAAAGTGACAAAGACATAGTTATTACTTAGTGACCGAGAAAGTGATAACATAGATAGGGGAAACAATTTTATACACTGCATTTCCATTGCTTCGTATTATGCAAATGAAGTTCTTCATTCGATGTTTGAGAACAGTTGAATTAAATGAAGCCATAACTATAAGTCAATTTAAACCGCAACCATAAAGCCATTAGAAGCAACAAAACGTAGTGATAGTCTCAATATCCTGCAAAAACCTGAATTTTGTAGAAAGTTGATACAATCTTAGAAGCTATTGTAACAGGATATCTAAGAGTCCTTACTGCTCTCACCAAATAACTGTATAAGATTTTTGATAACACACTGCAATAGACTTAGGACATTGCCAACATTGATTGTTGCCATATATGACAAATCAATTAACAAAAACAAATTTACAAATATTTCGTTAATTACATATTTGATCGTTAATTTCTACATATTGAATCTATGTATTAATTAATGACATCATTAAACAATTTAAAAGGAGACTAAAATTTCAATGCAAATCTAGTGCTTAAGAAACCGTGATTACAAATAAATAAATTTTAAAGAGTGTATATACCTCTGTCATTACCACCAATTCTCAGGCAGAGTGGAATAACAAAATTAGCCAGCATCATCTCCACTTTCTCAGACGTGGGTACTGCACCGCCACACATTTGTTCAATGCCTCCAGTTTCCTGTTTTAAACATTAATCAGAGAGCTATGGAACATTGCATCTTCATACTATTACCATTAAATTTTGTTAAGAAATTTTATAATCTAAGAGTGATTTAAATAACATAATATTTTCCATTTATATGGGTGAGAGAATTATGACATGATGTGAATTATTGTGTATGCAACATAGGATAATGCCTATCAATTTATAAACATTATTAAATTAACAAACACCATACAGCATACGAAATTTCACACCTATTCTATTTATTCTGGAGTCACCAGTTTCTATATTGTTATGCAAACTATAGACACAGAAATTTATATACTTTAAATTTAGAGAAACAGACATTAAGTTGTAGGTTGGTTAAAGCAACTAGAATCATAAAGGTATTAGCAGGAATAGAGGACAAAATTATATGCAGTCTACGCCAATTCACACAGGGGGTATCAAAATGTTTAACAAATAATGGGTCTGTTATATGGTCAAGTAGGGGAAGGAGGGGGATGGAGTACCCTATTTCCCTGATGCTAACAACACTAGAGGTGATGGAACGTTATCCTGTAAGTAAGAAAATCCATCTCCATAATAGTCAAGTTTGATCACAATTCACCAGACGAGGCAAAAATGCAGATAACATCAAAATAAAATCAATTTTTCCAACAAAATAGAACACATTTTGACAAGTATAAAAACAAAAGTTGAGTAAGTATCAAAAGGCATGCACACAGGATCTAAAAGGTTGAATTACATGGCAGCTTAGCATGCATTTACAGAAATAATGGAGGCCACACAATCCGCCAGGAAGAATTGCTACTTACTGTCCACGGCAACTACAGCAAAATATTTGGTTTATTTAATTACAGATTATCTGTTTGTAAAAGTGGTGAGAATTTATTAGGATGAAATAGTTATTTAAATTTCTTTGTTTTTGAACATGATTCATGAGAAACTCTTTCCGAGTCATAAAAACTTTCTAGTTTGTTGTATTAAAAATGGCAGACACGTTTAGACCCTAACCAATTTCAAAAACTCAATGTTAGGTAGATGAAGCAAATTTAAAACCTTCTAGAGTTAATGCATGTACACTACACTGCATCAAACCAACTGTAGTGTAAAATTTATTATCATATGATTTGATTTATATTATAGTGAAATACTCAAAGTAAAGAGATGTAAAAAAAGTCTAGCTTTCAGAACTGGTTATATAATTCATTGTTTAGATGAGTATAGTTGGGCATCATATATGGAAAGGATTGAGTCCATTGTACCTATAGAATTGATAGGAAATATCTGAACAGCTTGAAGCATTGTTGCATTTCAAAAAGATGTTAATAAAAGTCAAACTCATTACACAATGTTACACTATACCAGATTGGCAGAAATAACATGTTATGAACTAACAAGTAATACTCATAAGAAAGATTGAATAGAAACCAACACAGGTTATTAGCGGTTGAGAATAAGAAGTATTGTAGACAGTCATTTCATTGCCATGACTAGGACAACATGGCATTCACAGTTACAGAGCATGGTATGTGTAACAGTGAGCATAGAATGAGCCACATTCTGACAATATGTTCATATCACATGACAAGATACACAGACTTTATACACCCTATTGACACTAAACAACTCACGAGTACACACATTATGAACCACATAGGAAATACCTGACAGTTCTATGACAAAACACAATAAATATGCAGTCGATTTAATAAATAGCGGAATATCACAAAGCATTTACCATTTCGACCCGAAAGTGAGATATCTGTAGATATGTCAATATTACCCAAATTATGAAAAGACCAAAGTTCTTTTAATAAACTGGTACATAACGTTTGAATTTTTTATAAATGAAAAGTGTATTCAAAAACAGTGCACCCCGAAATAAAAACTTTTGATTGGGTGAAAAAATTGAGTGTAAGTGCCCAATCAGATTTAAGTGAAGTGTTCAAAGCAAATGAGAAACCACCTGCTTTCGTGTGCTGATGTGCTATCAGTCAGTGTAAAACAGTATTTAGTGTTGGATGCTGATACTAATATATAATGTATGGTGTCAGCAGTATCCTGATACTAATATATAATTATGGTGCCAACAGTATCCTAATACTAATATATAATGTATGGTGTCAACAGTATCCTAATACTAATATATATAATGTATGGTGTCAACAGTACTACTGAATCACATACATAAATAGCAACTACAAGGGGGTAAAATAGGCATTAACTAATGTTAACAACATGCTAAAATGGAATAGCTATATAAAATATACTATTGCATATTTCTATTCTAATGCCAGTCAAGAAACCATATCGAACATCTAATGCGGCTGCAGATAACTCCCAACAGAGTGCTAAGATATACGCACCCCTAGTATAGCGGCATGTTGAGCTGCTAACTTGGCCACCATTGTACAGAATATATGATTTGGTAAGATGGTCCACCTCTCAGACAGGGCTGATTCCATGCCGGGCCCATACTCTAGCACAATGAGAATGCAGGAGTTGACGAGGCTCTTCACGTGCGCCAGGTGGTGCAGTGTAGGTTGAGATTCCAGAGTCAAACAAATGCCTCTAAGGAGGGTGGCTAAGGCGTCCCAATCAGCATGGACCTAAAATAGATTCTTTAATGAGTTAATGCAGTTCACTAACTACAGCTACATGTGGCATGCAACATGTAACTATCCCTTTAGCATGCTATAAACTATAATCCCGAATAATTATTAGAATGTCTATAAATTGCATATCATTCTTTTATTATATTATAAATATACATGCTGTCAGATGAAAGTTAAATAAAAATGATAAAATATTAAAATATTGGAAAGTAATGCGAAGTACGTAGCTCATATGCCCCCCCCCCTTTCTATTAAGAATAGAGTGAACGGGTTTACAGTGGCCTTGCTCTCTGACATGTATAAAAAGTATGAGAAAAACTTTCAGAGCTGACATGCTGCTTACATAATCGCAATTCCTTGGCAAATTCAATAAACACACTCGGCATATTGTATAGTAGAGTGAAGCATGCAGGTCTAGTAAAACATAGTTACATCATACTATTGCTTATATACAGATAGATTAGAAGGAGCTGGTCAAACTGGCGCACTTTTGAGCAAAAAATACACGCAATTACAAAGGAAAACCAATGCATAGGTAAAGCGCAAAATAGTTATAACAGTTCTACCAAATTTTAAACTATATTTATTTAAATACAGAAAGTAAAAATTTACTCATAATTTATAGTTTTCACAATAAAATAGCGTAAAGGGAGTCAATTAGTAGTGTCCTAAATTATACACTGTAGACGTTGGTGATAGGAAGCATTTCTAGAACAAAAAAATGGAGAGCAAAACCTGTAATGTCTTTCATTCGTACACTTACCATTTTACCCTCACTATAGGTTGAAGCATTACTTCGAAAAGATTTTTGAATAACCTACACAAGTATTGAAATGCAATATTCAACAATAAACGAAAAGTGCAAAAGAGTTGTACCTTGAAAATGAGCATGCCTAACCTATCTCATCTCACTGTAATGTACTTATAGCCAAGGAATATCTTGCAGAAATCATGCATAATCTTCCTAGAAAACTTACTATTCCCTATTTACATATCTCAGCTCACATTAACGGTCATTTTACTTCATTCAATACACACTATTACTAAAAAATCAGGAAAAAAACATATAAAATCAAGCAAAATTAGAAAAAAAACCTTGATTATTCAGCTGTATTTGTTAATATTTTATCAGTTTAATGCAAGAAACTATATACATTAGCTGCTAAACTGTGAACAATAGCTAAAAACTAAAGATATACAATGTGCATTAAATTGAGTAAAATGACATAAAAACAAGTTGAAACAACACTTAACAACAGACACTGCATCAACATGGAAATCCTAACATCTGATAAGCCAATATCTTTATACCAACATTCATTATATAGGTTAGTGAACAGATAACAACAAATCTACAATATACCCAATCGGAAACATTCCACTAGCTCTACTACTCAATCTGGGTGGTCAAACTCAACAATCAATAACTAGGACTTACTCTAACATTAGACCGCTTGTGCACTTTCACAAAAATTCTTTCTAGCCTCTTAGTGATTATATTGATGGCATTTTTCACCGATTCTTGGGACCAATCTCCTAAAATACATTACAAGTATGATTGAAAGTTGGCTTATAAGTACTTTCAAAGTTATTATACTAGATTAAAAACCAGTCTAGAAGTTCCGTCAAAGTTATTAGGCTAAAAAACTCGGCTGCATTTAAGCTAGTACTGTCAACATGTAGACAAATGCATGATACAACACATGCTCTTCTGAAAATTAGTTACAATATATAATAATTAGTAGAAAAAAATCAATCCTAAAAATTTCAATTTACTTAATTGGTAATCGATTTTAAAATTAACATCTACATTTTTAGTGACCAACTGTTCGCCTTTTTTACTTTTTCTTAAAAAAACATTAAATGCAGTTTTTATTTTGTATAAAAATAGGTTTGTTTAAACCTGTTTTAGCTGTTATTTTGCCTCACTTTTTTCACTGAGTGTTTTTAAGAACTTAAAACTATGAATTTATCGGCAGAACATAATGTATAAAATATATGCGTAAAGTGGAAGTAACGCCTCTAAAATAGGATAATAATGCAAACAAGCAAGTAACTTTTAATCATTTTTTTTCAACTAATACAGATCTAGTATCTGGCTTGAAACAACTTCTTGTACAAACAACTTCCTAGCAATTATATCTTTTTAACATACCTAAAATCATAAGTCTAATAATAAGACTGGGTAACAGAGAAAACTTGCTATGTGCTGAATAATAAATCATTTACCTTCAGGGAGGATTTCCTGCACATATCTCTGCAGACCCCTACAGGATATGGTTTCAGGGTCGTAGGTGCCAACCTTGAGCAACGAATGTGCAACTTCACCCAGTCTCTACGTAAACACAAACCTTACCAAATTAAAATAATGGTAACAGGTCATTGCTATATCAAATAAATAGAATACATGACTTAGTGTCTTTTTGTAATTTTCTAATAACTACACAATAAAAACACACACTTGCTTAAAGGCTCCAGGATCTTAAAGGATCACCTTGAAAACCCCTGATGGTGGAGAGTACAAAGCGGGCTAAGGATGTTTTTGAAAGATTTTACTTGTTATAGCAATTATGAAATGATGCCCTTTTTTACCATCACGAATAACCCTGTTAGAATTCGAACTCATGACCTTATGCTTACTAGGTCAGCGCTCTAACCACTAGACCATGGCTGCTTCTGGTAATGACTAGGTAATGTAATAGTTATGGCTTATATTATCATACTTCATTCATATATGCACATAGCCCAATGCAAACCTCATGAGATTTTGTGTCAAGAAAATAAGCAGACGTAATCTTCAGACGTTCAATTTGCGGTTTGAGCAGCTCAAGTCGAGACAGGCAGGTGGTGAAAAACTCGGAGACAATACTCAATAGTGCATCTCTCGGCTTCCTGAAATCATTTTTCAGCGTTCGCAACTCCAAGTCATGCTCTTGACCGAATCTGCCTTCTTCTATATTTCTACATGAATATTCACAGGCTGATGAATGACCGAACTTATAGACATACATTAATACCATATTTTATAAACATGACAACTTTTCAATGCGGTAACCTCTTTTTTTAATTTTTTTATATGCTATACTTTAATTTAAAAGAACAAGATAAAGGAACACAGTTTCAGTAGCCATACAGCTGTGTAAGTTAAGGAAAGGCACAAGAGCTTACAACTCCAAAGAAAAACATTGTTAGAGACCTTCAATTTAAAGAAACTATTTCACCTGGTACTAGCCACTGACTCCTCTAGATCTTTCTTGTGCCCAGACAAGCTAGTCACGCCTTCTAGAAGTCGATGCTGAGCTGTTAAAGGTTTCATTAGCGGCTCTGCTCCAGCAATCAGAGCTCTGATAGACTGAGATAGCCTGCCGTACATTCCGATCTCCTCACTCGCCGCGAGCACGTCAGGTCCCCTCCCTCTCTGCGCTTGCTTTATTATCAGCTTCATGTACCACGGGACAATAGCCTCCAGTATGACCTGCACCAGAGTGTGAAAGAGACTGAGTGACTATAATGCTGAATCTCGCGTACTCAATAAGCCAAAAACACACACAGTGCTCTGATGTAAACACACCGCATTCCCAGCAACGTAACGAGCATTTACCACTCAGTGTTGATGAGGTTGATATATATATATATATATATATATATATATATATATATATATATATATATATATATATATATATATATATATATATATACACATATATATATATACATATATATATATATATATATATACATATATATATATATATATATATATATATATATATATATATATATATATATATATATATATATATATATATATATATATATATATATATATATATATATATATATATATTTAATGAGATTCTAATGATCTGTTTGCGATGTGTTTAAAATATTGTAATAAATTAGATTTCCTATTTTTATCTCCAATAGTTATGTAGTGTAAAAGTGCTAAAATAGGGTAAAAGTGAGGGCATTGAAAACCATGAAAACTTTTGCTCTAAAATAAGCCAAGCTTGTAAGTTTCACACAAAAAAGCACACATACCAACTTTTACTTCGTTATAGTAATTCTAACTTGACAATATAAATTATCATTATTTCTCAAACTGTTTATATGTTTGTAAAAGAACTTCTGCATTAACGACTCACCAACATCTGAGTTGACCTATGACACTCAGCCTGATAGGCCACGACTGTAATCATGGTGTTGATAGCATCCAGTACTGTATATTCCTCATTGTCATCATAGCAGAAGTCCTACCATCACAATACAAACATTGTATGCATACCCTAAATTCGTACATTACAATCCATAAAGTAAAGATTACCTTTGTTTCTTATATTTCAAGCCTAATTACAAAATAAATGTAGAGGAGTAAAGCAATAATTGCTCCTGTAACACATATTAATAAGTACTACTTTGAGCAAACCATTTCCATCAGGGGTTGTTACAAGAATAACGACTATAAACTAGTGTGAGTGAGTAAGTGCATGAGTTAAAGCAACAACATGTGAGTAGGTTGACTGATTAGAGTAGTATGGTGGAAGGTGACAGTGTAACATTACCAATGTCTTGACAGTTTCATTGTTCCATAGCATATGTAAAACTCCCAACGCATCATCTAGTTCATTCTCCAGGGAGTGAAGCAGTGCAAACAGTTGCTCTGCTAAAACCTGCAACATTGACTGAAACATTACTATGAAACTAACTTCAATAATGTCCCTAAAAACAGTAAAGTATCAGCTAACTCTTTCTGAGGGTTTTCAGATGCTGCGACCCAACATACATTACGTACAAAATGACCTTACAGATATATAATATGACCTCAGAGATATATAATATGACCTCAGAGATATATAATATGACTTCAGAGATATATAATATGACCTCACAGATATCCAACATGACCCCACAGATAGATAATATGACCCCAGAGAGATATACAAAAAGATTCAATACATACCAATTTCTCTTCTTTTGTTTCACATGCAGACAAGGAAGGCTCATAACTTCCTAAAAACTAAAGAAACAGAAACAACAATTCAGATTCATCAGAATATAATACGACATTGAGTATAACCGTGAGTATAACTCCAGCATAGTGGCAATGAGATGAACCATTGGATTTAATACAAGTGAGAGAAAGCTGTAGAAAATTATCCCCACCTGTAACAGGTATGCACGTCTGTGGAGTTTGTAGAAGTTCTGATGTAGAAACAGAAGTGCAGCTCTTAGAGTTGGGTAGTTAGAGTGTGTGTTGAACACTTTGATTATAGTGGGCATTATCAGCATAAACCTGCAAAGATGAGCACATCCAACGGTACAGTATCACAGACTACACTTTTCTGGCTTACTGCTGGTGTTCACTTAACATTTTGATGATCCACATTTTATCCATTTCCTATATGCTCTACTGTCTATCTAAGCATACAATAAAATATAAAATAAACTTGTTTAATTTGCATCAACAGTTTTGTTGATGAGACACGGAAGATAATATGGCAGACTGACTCTCTTAGTGTTGACTAGAGAAGAAGAAATATGCCTGCAAACAATGCAATCAGCTTTCGTCATAAAAACACACATTTACAGGAAAACAGGTAAACCTACCCATCTGTAGCGAAGACTTGTTTGAAATGGTTGGCCAAGTTAAGGTAGATGGCTATACACGCCCTCAGCATGCCATGGTCTGCACAGTTGAGTATAATGCAGCCGTTGATGACATTGAGGAATAGCTTCAGCTCATTGGTCCAACCAAATGTTCCCGGCATTGACATGAACAGAGTTTCCAAAAACTGAAACATACAATGAAGAATAGAAACGACAAGTTGACTTACTGTATTGTGCTATAAATACCAGACAGTATTTTAATAAATTATCATGTTAAATTATCATAATATTATGATAAAGAAGCCTACTACACAAAACTAACTATATTTTTCTTCCCGAGTAAAATAGCCAATAGTTCAATAGACTTGTTTTTGCTTGTAAATGCAGTCATTTAGGTTAGGAGTTATCTGACTTCAGAGTAAAAACAATCCACTAACTAGGTAACTTTTAATCAACTAGAAATTTGAATTGAAGGGGAAAAATCACAAGTTATATACTAAAATATTCCACCTGTTAATTACAAACAAGTAACTTTCTTATTGAAAGTTTATAGCATTAAAATTTTGCATCTAAGAGAGTGCTGCAACTGAAACAATTCTTCAACTCAACAAAGTAAAATCTATCTGAATGAGAAACCCCATGATAATTATGAGGGTTGTCAGCTATTGGCATGCCGCCTAATCATGAGGTATATAAGTGGAATTCCCGGGGTGTTGGCGCTGGTAATGCCATACAAGATAACGACCATACAATCAAATACTATGTTTTCCGTGCATCACGATCACATGCTGTGTAGTCTTTTGTCACACGTAAATTTTTGTTATATTACGCGTATTATCCCAATACCCGCATACAAATGTAGTAAAAAAATTACAGACGTAAAGGCTAAGTGAATGTTTAGTAGTAGCAGTAGCCACATTCATTTTCAACAGGCTCATAGAATCCAAAATACTTATTAACAAGTAAGTGTAGCAGCTGCAGTTATTATTGATTACTATAGCGTTGTCATATGCATACAATAAAATTATCAGTTAATTCCTGTTAGAAGACAAAGAAGCTGAATAATATTAATATACTATAAGTATAACTATAAGTATATACAAGCCAGCAGTCTCAGTCCGAGTCTTTGAGTTCGCTTGTATGTATATAAGTATAATTATGAGTATAAAGTTATACTATAACTACGAGTTTCTCTACTCAGAGTCAGACTGCTGCAATGAAGCGAGAAAATTAGCTACTCTTGACAGCCTATAAATGTCTGCTACGACGCAAACTCAAAGCGTGTCACAGGTGAGTGATAGAAAAGCTAAACTTAAAGATACTGTTAGTGTTAGTAGCCTACGACTACTACATACTAGTACACGGTAGATATAGTATTACTATTAGTATTACATACTAACATTGACGAAGTCTGTAAACAACGTGGATTACAGCCATGACTCAACACTAACATGGCATTAGCAAACTAAATTATGAACTAGATTGAGCTACACAGCTTGAGACACTGTCTACAGTATCTCTGAAGTTTCGCATGTTGGAATGATGATATTTATTGGTTGAATATACTTTTTGAACTCGATAGAACACAATCTAATTAGGTAACAATTGTAAACAGTAGACTTATTTGCGTACTTGCAAAATGAACCTAAAAAAGAATTCGAGTTGATCTTAAATGGTATTTACTACTTAGTACTGACTCAAGTGCTTCAAATTTTGGATAATCATAGAGCATTCACATTCGTAATCAGCACTCATACCGATTGTCAATATACGTTAGGATAAGTGATAAAATTTGCAGTGGGCATTACTACTAATTGAAAATTACTCATTTTGACTTTTACTTTTAGGATGAAATACATTATTTTAGTTACTTTTTAGGTTGTATCCTACTAACCAACCATCAACTAAGTTACCTACCTACTACTACCTACCAACTACTATCTACTAACTACCATCTACTAACTAATACATACTTACTACTGGTAATTAAAATTTAAAAAGTCCAATTAGAAAATGTCCATTCTATTCATATGCCCATTGACTTAATTTAATAATTAAAAACATAGTGTGAAGCTGATAATTAAGTGATTTATAATGTATATTATTCATTATGCAGGCATTATGCATTAAAGTAGAAAATGACAACTTCTTCATAGCTGTATGCTGCCGATCAGATGGTTGTTACATGCTGATAAATGGCAACACAAACAGAATACATGTATACGGCAGCAGCGGAGAACTGCTTCAAACCAATTTCGGAAACCGTCTACTAAACAAGAGATTCAATACACCAACTCTCATCACTGAATTGCCAAACTCAAGAGTTGCAGTATTCGACAGTCACACAAAGAAGATTCTAAAGCTAAGTTTTAGCGAGGATCTGGTAGACACATACAACATAGGACTAGCAACATACTGCTTATCAGCCAATCGGTATGGTCACATGGTTATGGCGCATCAAAAAAGTAAAACTGAACGCGAGATTAGTATTAGGAGCTCAGAGAACGGTTATATTATTCATACAATAAGTATACCAAGGACTGTGCGAGGTGTGGTAGAGTCACCCATATATTCTATATGTAACAACCAGGATAGCAATATTGTGGCTCTAGACCCACTAAGCTGTAAGATTTTAGTCATGACTTTAAATGGAAGTGTACTGAGTCAAATTGGAAGGGAGGGATTCAGACTAGGGGAAATGGAAAACCCACGCTCACTGTGCTTAGATGCCCAAAATCAAATAATTGTAGCAGATACTAAGAACAATAGAATAGTCCGGTTTCAAAATGGAAATTCCAACAGGAGTGAAGTCTTGCTGCAAGAGGTGTACAGACCACTAGCTGTGGCATTTGACGTGTGTGGCCATTTAGTAGTGATGACAGCCAAGTGTTTGATGATATTCAATTACAAGAGTAGCGTTATTCCTACTGCACCCCCTATGTATTGACAGTATCTCAATTCTATCCTCACTTACCCTCACCTATCTCCGCTCTGTCCTGTTCGGGTAGCGGGTATCGACAGTATCTCAATGATAAACACTTTAAATACAAGAATATCATTTCCAACTTATCTAATCTGTTTCCACATATGAAAAGATATTATGAGTACCTGTATCCAAGATAGCTTGTGAGTGACATCTGTCCCGTGCATTTCACTCCCAAGTGTGGATACAAAGTAGGAGAACTCTGTTTCTAAGGCTTTACGAGGAAATGCCACTTGTTTGCTGAACTCTTCGTGCAGGAAAAGCACTTGATTTTCTACCTGTAATTGTGAAAATGTTTTTAATTTTAGGTTTTTTAAACTTTTTCATCTTTCTGTTCTTTATTTTTTTTATGCCATTCACAGTATATATTATTATAGCCATTTTACAATATTATACTTGAAAATTAAGAAAATTTAAAACTAATATTGCTATTGGCATGAATTGGTAGTAATTTTAGAGTGATCTCCCACTTGCTGTATACTCATTTCATTTCCTCAAAACTTCAATCAACATGATCTGCTCACTAATTAAAAAATACAAGAGTAGAGCATACCCAGACTAAAGTATAAAATGACTGTATGCTTTATCCTAAATAAAACATGATGTAATATCATGAAACTATATTTTACAAAACAATTTATTTTGGACTCTGATTTTTTCACCAAATTTCAACTATGGCAACAATGTCACATTATATTCCTAATCTATTAAACCATTCATGAATGGATAAATAAAAGGATTAAAAAGTATAGCTAAAAACTGACATTTTACAAGAAAAAACTGGGGTAGGTGCTATTGTATTCAAACACAGAGTAGGACTTTAGGCTATATTGATTTTTTAAAAACTTACAAATATCGTCTTGTAAAAGTTTTAAACAGTTACTGCACATGAAATGCATGGTCAAAAGCACTAGCAGTGAGGTTGTTTTACTTACATGGGATTTACTAGAAAACTTTAAAATATTCTTGGCCAGCTCCACTTTGCACATCTCTATAAACTTTACATTCATAGCCTAAAAATACAAATTAAAGTAATTTGCTCGATGACTAAATTTGAAAAGTAAAAAGCTCAATACGATTAAGTTCGTAACTCCCTCGTAAAACTACATAACAAAAGTTTCTTAAACATTATAAGCCTGTTAGAGTATGAATATAATGCTTTAGTGTAAAGAAGTCTTGAGATGCATCACTCAGTATTGGAACAATTAAAACAAAACCTGCATTCAAGTTGATTATTTGTAGTTAGAATTATATACATATTTACATATAGTACAATACATGGTAAATAACAAATATACAATGTAAGAGCCAGTTAAGGTGACTGGCATATAACATGTGCTGGCGGCTTACCTGTTGCTGTAGAATGCCAAATGATTGGCTGTAGGGCATCTTGATGAGTTTGAGCTGAGGAGTTGTGTCTCTTCTGAATACGTAATAATCTCGAACATAGTCATGTCTACTGTAGAGACGATCTGCAAATAAAAAGCAAATCAAAACACAACTTCAAAATAATTTGGAATATGAAACATTTTCACCTCTTTTTGTCAAACGGAGGAGATAATCAAAGACCTTGAAAGCTGCAGGCCAGACCCAGACATATTCAGTAGATAAGTAATTGTAGAGAATGTGAAATCTACATTTTGGCTTCACTAGTCTAACTTACTAGTCTTAGCATCAGCTATTTGATGATCAGCCAGATTTTCTGAAATTCTGAAGTAGTCTAAGCTTTCTTGTAGCAGGTGCTTGAACTGTGTGTCTTCATGTATCATAAACGTAGGAGAACCTCGTTCACTGTCAATACCATGGATGAGCACTTTCTTAGCTGATGGCAGGTGTGCCGTAACCATCAGTGTTTGCTATACAATCAAATTCACACATGATAGCATTAATTCAAGTTTATCATCACAGAGCTAAGAAGTTGTAGAACTTAGAAATAATAAATTACACACTTGTATTCAAGAGGTGAAAACACAAAAGCTGCGACATACACACAATTATACTGTATCAGGAAGCTGACATAGCACACATAGAATTGACATATAACCATATAATATATGTAATAGTTTCAAAATGTTTAGAAAACTTGATATCAACAAGAATGGAATTTTAAAAGTCTATCATTATAACATATCTTTTGTACAAAGACTATTTTTAATAGTAATACAGTGAAATTGATGAAACTTATTGAAAAAAAACATTTGACAACGTGTGCAAGAATACTTTAGCAGAAACTTAATTGATATATTTACCTCACTCTGTTGTTTCTTGAGCATAGTTTTCAGATCTTTGAAGTTGAGCCCTTGAACACTTGGTACCAACTGGGTCAGAATAGTCATAGCTTGGTTCATGCACACCTGGGCTTTCATGTTGGCAGATCGATTGTAGTAGAGTATGTAGCCCACCTGGAGTTAAACAGCACATGACAAATATGTTCATAACTTGACTAAAATTGCGTTTATACCTCTGCTGAAGGTAAAAAAGCAACTTTATAATTTGCACAATTTGCATGAAATCTCTTACAAGTAATTTTTACACATATTAATGCAGCTGCTTAAATATTCATATGTTTTTAGTTAAATAAACAGATATCTTCCAAATAAAAAAATGTACAAGAAAAGACAAGATGCAAGAAAAACTGAATTTGGGTATCTAGGCACAGTTTTTATGACTTTCTACAAGTTACATTCACACCAAAAAGCTGTATGCATCTAAAAAGCTAGTAAGTTTTTAGATTCTGCAAATATTTCATAGAAGTTTATTTATTTCATTCACATACAAAGTATTTCTGATTTACAGTCATTTGTAATGTGGTAAAAAATAAAAATAAGTCTCACAAGGTTGTTGAAGAGAGTGTAAGCAGCGTTGGAAGGGAGGTTAGGCATCCAGGCCAACAGCTTTCTGAGTTTCACAAACATTTCCTCTTGCTCACTAGGGCAGGTTAGTTTCTCAAAGAGGTATCGAAAGAAAAGTGAGGCGTCCTCAATTATACACCTTTTGATGACGGATTCAGCCATTGCACCAACTATAATGACAAATACACTCCGGTAATAAAAAGCAAAACAATATTCAAAACTCAAACATTGACACTAAGAAAAAGGTTTGGAGTTGTTCCACCTTTCCACCAAAATGTACACTAAATAACAAAAGAGAAAAAAAGAACTAGCTATTGGGGCACCATGTCAACTACATCGGAATATTATTTATACTAAAGTTATTTAAATGCGGATTATAGACTGGATTTTAGAGACTTATAGGGTGGCTATCGTTAAATTATTAGAAACGAAGTCAGCTGGGCCAATTAGTATTTATATATAGTACATTCCGATAGTATGTATACGAGATTATATTACAAGTTGTAGAAGAAAAGAAGACAGACCAGTAGTTCCAGAGTGAGACTCAGCATCATCAAGTTTGTCAAGTAATTTAAGTCCAACTTGACAGATGCAAGTTGGAAAAACTGAGTGTGCTGTTACTATCTCTTTGACAGGAACTTGCTCTTGGGTGTCATCAGATGCTAAAAGAAGCATATGACACATGTCATGTTATGGCACATGTCATGTTATGGCACATGTCATGTTATGACACATGTCATGTACTATTGAAACTTGTAACAGTAAAATATCAACTTACATGCATGCAATAATACATCCCATTTAGATAAAATAGCATTCATTATAATATATAAAAAATATTATATAATCAAAATAAAACAGCATTAAAGCAGCAACAAAATTTAAAAATACGATGATATTAGCAGTAAATGTTTATCAACAAGTATACATCTGGGTATAAAACGGTCATTATCAAATTTACTAAAAGATAAATTAATAGATAATATTTAAAAAAGTGTAGGAAACATGATTTCTAAAACAAACAGTGCAAATACAATAACAGTCACTACAAATAGTTCACTAAATGCTTAGTATATACAGGATGAAGAACCATTATTATGAGGAAAAACTATGAATGCTGGGCTTTTGCAAAATTACACTGCTTATGTTTTAAAAAAAGAGTAATAAAAGTTAAAATAAGGAAAGCTTTTCTGCAGATAATTAAAAAAAAAATAATTTGTCAAATATTCTCCATCAAAGCATATGGCTACGAAAAATTTCCATTTGCAAACTGTTCGTGTAGTGTTTTAATAAAAGGTGGTAACTTTCAATAATAGGCTACACAATGAGTTTATACAAGCTTGCAATCAAACTTGGTTATATTTTCAGTCAAAATGCTACTGAGAACTGATGTTTTGGGCTATGAATTATTTGCTCAAAGCTATGCTGGCAACATAGCCCAAGGACCTAAAACTAGTTTAAGGGGATAGTTTGATTCCTGCCATCACTCCTAACCAAAGTAAAGTTTGGACCCCAGCTTAACACAATGTATACAGCTTTATATCCATTGAACCACATCTGCACCATAACAGACATATGTGTTAGTTGACACTAAACAGAAACCTGGGTGCATGGTTAACTTACACAATACCTAGTTGTACAATACATATCTGCATGCCATTAGCTGAGGGACATACGGCGTAGAGGGTTCACAATACTACTAGATGGTACAGCAACTAAATACAGCCTATGATACCTGCATCAACTTTCAGTGCACTTGTTGAACCACCAAACTTAGTTGAAAATAAAGCAATGGAACCTCTACGAGGAGCACATATATTGGTAAGCGAAGGTTGGTGGGCCAACGCACTAACACTACTCAGCTCGGGCTTATTATTTCCTACAGAAGCTGAAACAATGGTCAACAATCATAGTTAACAAGGGCTACGCTCAAATACATTCAATATAAATTACTTGACTTGGAAATTGAATACAAAATTTAAACATTTGATAGAACTCCTGGGTTAGGCATTAACTGCTGATGTAATTTCTTAGAAAATGCACTAAAAAATTACCACATGTATAAAGAACTAAGATAACTAGCCAGATAAAGCAATGCAAAGCAATATAGCGGTAGCAAGCAATTGTAGCCATACAGAGTACATAGCAGCAATACTGGGACACCAATAGCAAAGCAGTAACTATAGATACTGAGGTAGGTGCAATAAACGTAGAACAAACAGCAAAGCTCACTTTCATCTGAATCCAACTGAGAGGATTTGGTGAATTCTTGTGATGCCTGGATGCTGACGGCTACACTACTCAAAGGGAACGCCTCTCTTGCCTCCCTCTTTCTGCATTCTTCTGCAACCAGAGCCTTTGCCACCATCTCCTGCTGCTGTTTACGTCTGGTGTTGGTTGCAGTCACCAGAGATTTCTTAAGAATAATTACAATTACAGAGTATAAGTACTATAAAGCCTGTTGATCACCAATATAAATGAAATGCACATCTTATCTAAGCTGACTATTTGTATAATGTACAATAATCCTGAATGTAATAAAGAAATTAGAAAACTAATCTAAGATTTTACAAAACAATAATTAACCATATGATTTGAGAAAAATAATCTAAGGTAACAACAAGCCAAGTATCAGTGGGTGACGTACTGAGCCTTCCTGATTGGCAGCGAGTTCCTCGAGTTTGAGCTTATAGAGAGGCATCCACGGAGGATCCGGAACAATCTGCCCGGGTAATCCTACAGGGGGTGAAGGCAGCGTGTAGTCTATGGAAGGGGGCATCACCTACAACCATTAGACTTTGTAATACACATCTACGTAGTGTGATGTATACATCTACGCAGTGTGACATACACATCTACGTAGTGTGACATACACATCTACATAGTGTGACATACACATCTATGCAGTGTGACATATACATCTCTGTAGTGTGACATACACATCTACGTAGTGTGACATACACATTTACGTAGTGTGACATATATATCTATGTAGTGTGGTCATGCCTGTAGACAGAAATTGTAATGAGCAGCTTGTAGTTTATTACTTATAAGTCTGTTATTATTGTATAAAGAGCCAAGAGCATAGCAGCAAACTATTTTAGACAGTTTTACAGCCCTAACTTATGTTCTCCAGTGTTGTTTATGTAATATTACAGAACATATAACTTCTAAATATTATAGTCTAAACAATATAAAATTGAGAGGAAACTACCTTCAAAACATGCCATATAATATAGATTAAAAGTACAAAAAATAGATCACTCATTGGAACAAAGTTGAAACTAAAAGTCGGGAGAGCAACAGACCTAGATTATTGCCGTTGAATCAATACGTCTGAGATGGAGGATAATTAAAATGATTTTACAACTCTTACAGGTAGGAAGGGGATAATAAAATTACTACTCACTACAAAATTTTAGCTCAGAGCTTATAATAAGAGAAATAGAACATGATGCCAAATATTCACATTACCAGATGCATCAAATGTTATTTTCAATTTTAATTTTAAAAAATCAATAACTCATTTTATTTGCTCAACTTTTAGAACAAATAAAAGAAAGTCTCACCAGCCAATGCAATCATAGAGAGAGAATCGTCACAATAAAACAACACAAACCGTACTTACGTAGCTTGAGGAATGTTTTTGATGGCCAACTTGATTTGCCTGGAGGCAGCAATGTTATCATGCATGCAGTTATAATTAAAAGACATATAGTTATTTTCTTACTTGATTTAGTTTTGGGCAACTGAAAAATAAGGTTCAACTTGACCAAATTTTGTTAAAAATCAAGTTAAAAGAGGTAAAACTACTTTTTTTTACAAAATTTACTAAAAAGACGCTTGATGACAAATTTGTCTACTGTAATGTCACATGAGTAATTAGTAGTTCATATATAATCAATTGCAGTTCTCGATATTTGTGTTTCCAATAAAATGAGATTAATTATCTTTAGCAGAAGCTCAATTTATGTAAAATACTTTTCATACCATCATTGTGATTATGTCTATAGGTCAGTATCACTGATTTCCGAGCATTAATATAATTTCAACCTATTTCCAAGTTTCCATTTAAAATCAATACATAGAAACCGGCAGAAATGCTTTAAAGTAGCCCACTTTGCACCCAGAAGGAAATGAAGCATAGAAACATACTTTAAACCACATTTGTGCACCAGGCTCCAACCTTGACCAGATCTGATATCTGTAGGTCCAGAGAACATAAAACCTACATGGAGAAGACAACACTTAACATCTGCCCAATTATAATAGTATACAGTACAGTGCTCCTTCTATATCTCACAGTTCTACTACTCATGAAATTCCATAGCTCACGAGACAAGCTTGGACTCCCGTTATGTGGTTTATATATGTATGTATAGGAACAAAATGGCTGATAACAGATCTGTTAGTTTGATATGGTATTCTACTGTGTTATGGATTGAGGTTTGGGACCTGTAGCTTGGTGAGATATGGAGGGAGCACTGCACGTTACATCTCAGAACATGTCTTGTGATTTTATTAGTCTCTTCAGACTAAAGTTGCGTTTATACCTCTGCTGAAAAAAGTACCGAGTTTAGGTTAATAACGCTTTTCCGGGTACCCCTTTATAGTCAAACTTAAACTCGTTGAAATCATATTGATGCGGTTGCTCACTTTCTGAAATTGAAATTTGACTTGCATGATAGCTATTTGATGCCCTTTGTAAATGTCGTGAATTAGTGAAGCGGAAAGCATAAAAGCGATAATTGAGAAAGCGGAGGCTATATAATTATAACCGTATAAGTACGTTGTCTAATCGTCAAAGTAATAACTAAATAACGATGTTTACAAGGAGTTATTACTCCTATTCTAAAATTGGCCGATTAAGTTATCACAGTACAAAAATTTCAACGAGTGGCTTTTACAATGCAATGCAACTCGGAGAAATTTCAACCCGGCCAAATTGAAATTTTGACCGAAAATCGTGAAGGTATAAACGCAACTTTATAAACTGTAACTATCTCTAAAATATAAAAAGCATGATTACAAAAAAGAGAACACACAGTTATTTTAGTATTTCACTACTATTTTGTGATTTATCAACACCATAATTCATCATTTGACTGAATGTCACAAATGTATGGAAATATATTCGTTACAAACATTATGAATTTGAACTCACTTTCTGATAGCTGAGATTCTATTTTCGACCGATGAGTGAGAGAGCTCTGTCAGCATTAGTTTATGTATAGCACTGGTCACCTGACCAGCTACCATCAGCAGCACAGAAGCTAAAACCACCAATCAGACTGACCAAGACAAGTCAAATGTGTGAAAACTAAAACTAGTAACTAGAGGTATGAAAATAAGCCGTCAGAATTCAATAAAGCAAAAACAGATTCTGTAATTAAAAGAGTGTAGAGCATTTGTAGTTAATACGATGCTTGTAACAATGACTGCAACTATAAGTTGATACTAAGCAGTGTAAATATAATTTTATTTTTTTAATGCTTTAGCTGGTAATAAAATAAAGATAGGAGGCTTAGCTTAGTTTAGAAAAAAAGTCAGCTGCTTAGAAATGTCATATTATGCAACGTATGTGAAGAGACGTCTCTAAATTTACCAGCAGTGGCCACCAACTCCTTGTCATTCTCTAACAGAAACTCCCAAGCTACTGCTGCCGAGTTTTCCATCTCATCTTCCTTCAGAACGGCAGCACTTTTCATGATGATGGAGAGAGGAATTGACATCAAATTACACGACTAAAACAATTTTGGTAATATACAATTAACAACTTAATTAAGTGTCACAGTGCTTGCATATATAGGAAATTTTAAAACACAAAAAGTACCCTGAAAGTTACAACATATTATTTATTTGACTTTTTAGAATAATATGACAAACAAAACTGAAATTGAAAAATATACCTTTGCTGAGAAGAAAAATACAGTTAGTCATCATATTATAGACAAAAACATTTAGGAAAAAAGAAGTTGCAAAGAGTTTATAGCTGGAGAAAACACAATCGATTTTCAGTAACAGTAAGCCCAAATTTTGAATTTTTGAAAACTAAAATTCAAATAATTTCTCTTACATGCTTTTTTAAGTAAGCAATGATTGGTGGTGAATCAGGTCGTTTCTTCACATCCTTCGTGTTAATAGGCACTGACTTATCCATACTCCTCCGTTTACCCATAGTGGCCTCCAGTACACTGCCAATCAACATCTGGGAAGAGGACTTATTCAGCTAGAAACAAGCAACATAGAGGGGGAGAGGGTTACATGCAGACTAACCATGCCATGCAATATTCAATGCATGCAATACCAGCTCCACCAACAGCACAACATATCAACATAATAAACATAACATTTTATACCGGAAGCTATGTAGCTGTAAAAACTGCTGCCAAGTACAAGGAAAACTGATAGGGTATTATTACAACACAAAACAAACTTTTAAACTATATTTACACAAGTCTTCACATTAGTATGTTAACTACCATGAGCATCTACTATTGTAAACCTATAAAAATTCTTTGAGCAATTTTCTATTTTTCTTCCTTTCAAACAGCCTTAAGTTGTAACACTTTAATTTATGTGATGTATATAAAAAGGGTCTTTTACAACATAAAATAACGAATTTATAATTTTATCATGTTAGTATTATATTGTCACATGATTCTCCTAAAGGAACCTAACACAAAAAGATGGTAAATATAATGCAACTGGTTATACACACATCAACCTGCAAAGGGATTGCATATACACACAGCATACATTAACAACACGAGGTCCTTAAGCCATGCTGCATACAAACCAATTACAAGGCAATATACCAAAACTAATAAAGTAGACAAAAATCCTCAACCGATAAACTGATTTGACTTAGATACGGCTGGGCTACATATTGTTGCCCGCATTCAACCTCTAAATAATAGGTCAGACATTGGAACATTGATTGCAACTTACAGACTCGTGAGTGGAGCTCTGAATCACACCAGTGAGCAAATAGAAGCAACTCAGTACATTATTGAGCAACACAAAGTCAGCATGAAACAATTACGGAGCACACAAATCAACTTCCAATTATATGACTTAAACAGCTCAGACTACTATTTGAGGAAACTGTTAATTTGATATAACACAGAAAAACAATTTATTACGACGTCAGTTGCTAATGTATGCTTGCAAGTTGCAAACATAGCTAAAGTTTTAGTAACACAACAATATAATTTATAGTATTTCAACAACCAGAATAAAAAACGGTGATCAAATTGATTGTAGAAAATGACAACAGTTGTATTACATGAACAAGTCTGTCTGCACACCAAACCCCAACTTTATTTCATCAACTCTGTGTACTCTACACACTTATGTTATGTATGTCAGTATGGAAACTTACCCGAGTGACCGAAGGCCTCTTACTACCGTTATGTACAACCGGCTGAACGGGAGCGGTGTTAGGCTCTTCCTCTGTCTTTACGACACCGACTTCGTAAACCTTCTCCAGAGCCTTGGTGAGCAGCCGACAGCTTTTATTCTGTCTGCTGAAGCAGTAGTGGTGGCACGGCCCGATGTGCTCACATATGAAATTACTGACACTAGCCAGCTGTATGATGGACTGCAACATACACATGAGTTACAGTCATGGCATGGAGAGACAAGTGGTTGCTTGTATTCAACAGCTGAAATGTACGACAGAGCAGAATTAAAGTTCCACAAGTAGCCAAGTTTACTTATAGTTACTTGCTTGCAAGCAGTTTGATGAGAAGTTTTGACCCTATAAAGTTTGTACATTATACGCCAATTATGATATTAAGGTTTGAAAGGTTCAAAACATGATATGTTAAACACGGCTTCAAAAAAATGAAGAAATTAAACTAAATCATCACATTTTAATATCCAAACAGCTAGTATAGTTTGAATATATATCTCAAGTTAAATCATCAGCACTTTTAAAAATTACAGTTCGCTAATACAAGTTATAAGGCAAACTTGTTAACTGTAAAGAAGCATATAATTTGCTAACTGCAGGTGAAGTGAGAGCATAGGAGCTTACAGTTAGCCAGTTGAGTTTGTTGTGCAGCTCGTCGTACAGCTCGGCATAGAGACGCTGATCATCGACAGCAGCGGAGTCAGCGGTGTTATAGAACACAGAGCTGTCGTCAGCGTCCCCACAAGGTGGTACACTAGATGCACTACTCTTAGCTGAACGAGTGCCTACAAACACACACGGTGAGGGGTAAGTAAAACTGACCAACTTACTTGTACAGATAAACTGAGTTGCACTCAGATATTCTACAGACTTACAGCTAAAGAATTAAATCCTAGTATATGGTATAGCATTGCATGACATAGCATAGTATAGCAAAGCATGGTATGTTATAGCAATACATGTATAGTATAGTATCATATAATATAGTATAATGTTGTAAAAAATGTATAATATAGCATAGTATAGTATAGTATTGTATGGCATAGTATAGTATATAGCATAGTATAATATAATATAGCATAGCAGTATGCTATACTGTAATATAGTATAGCATAGCATACTGCAGTGTAGTATAGTATGGTATAATATAGCATAGTATAGTATATAGCATAGTATAGTATAATATAGCATAGCAGTATGCTATACTATAATATAGTATAGCATACTGCAGTGTAGTATAGTATGGTATAATATAGTATAGTAAAGCATATAGGAATCATAAAATAAATAAAAACTTGAGAAATATTGCAAAAAGATAAAAAGCTCTAAAATTTCTCTAAAGTAGCAGGAGCCCTAATAAAGATATATTAACCCAGGTGAACCTCGAAAATGCATTATTAAAATTTGAAGGCCGCCAGGCATATTAATGATGATGCTTTGTTTCATGTTGCAGTGTAGCGACTTGATTTGGAACATGAAGCTATTTTTCTAAGAACTCGTGCAGAAGTCCCGAGGATGATAAAAACATTAAAGCCCACCTGTTGATTTGGCTTTGATACTTCTAGGATTTCTCATAAGAACTCCGGTAGTGGAGACTGCATTGGGACTGGCTGATGCTTTTTTAGATCTGCCGAGAGCACCAGACCCTGTACACAAGATTGTAGGCGGAATTAGACCCACAAACAGTAGAAAATAAAAAGCCAGCAGAAGGAATAAAACGAAATGGCATAATGTGATGAATGGTTCTATAAGCGGCTCTGAGTTGGTGGTGAATGGTGCAGCAGTTTAGAGTAGGGGGATATAACTCTAAATGCCAGACCCCCCCACCCAAACTAAAATCGTCTTTCACCACCTGCTTGGAGGTGCTCATAGAACCATTCTAGTATGACACTAAAACACTGACTAAACAATATAAAAAACAGAGCTGAATTTTTACCAATGAATTGGTGGCATTGATGAATTAAATGTGGTATTAGAATCTGAGTATTAGCAATAACCTATGATCTAGGCTACATTACAAAATCCTTACAACAAAATACAAACACACACTGCATATTATCATCGTAATTAAAACAGAAAAAAAGCTAATAACCACTGAGACCACAAATAGAGGAAAGACAGCGACATCAGTTCTAGCTATGAACATGTATGAATCTGATTTCTACTTTACCCTTTCTATTGCCAGTGTCAAGTACAGCTGAGTTGATGGAAGTGTTACTTCCAAATGCACCACTAGTGGACTCTAAACCACCCATAACCGATATGCGTTGTTGTCGAGCACTAACTACAGACTCTGAAAGACATGCACATGTAACACATGTATACACATAAACTCTAGCAGATAGCCTTAGCATTAGATCTAAGCCACAGCATCAACAAAACAGGAATGGTATGACCCGTATCTCAACATTTCTTTAAGTAGAACTGCAGGCTAGCTCACTAGTAACACGGAGTTTAAAATTCTCTCCATTCTAACCAAAACCAAGGGTTTTTATTATAATAAAAGAAACAGGTACATGATATAATATGATATACAATTTTAGATGCTATGTAAGTCTACATATAATAAGAAATATTTTGACTACTTATTTTAATAGAGAATCTATCTTTTTAGCAAGAAACATGGTTACCCCAATGCATTAGAAACTACATAAAAACTACAGTTATAGCAATACAGAGCAACAAGACCTACATTACAGATTTCCTTCAGCATGTTGAGTGAACGATAACACTAACAGCATTAGCAATACCACTACACAAGCTAAAATGTATCTTTATAGACCTTATATTGTTATTATTCAGAGAAAACATATAATCAAATGATTAATACGAAAATATTACAAATGATATTCCATCACACATCTTCAAAATTAGTAGCAGTGCAAGACGTTACAGTGTACAACTGATTAGTACAGTGAGGTAAGCTCTAGCTTTATTACTACAATACCATAAAGCACCCAATGTCAGTATGCTACAGTCAAAGAGTAGCTATTAGTCACACTCTTTAGTAGTTGAAGTATTATTTAAAAAGAAAACAGTTGGGCCGAAGGGAAAACAGAGGAGTAGTGAGATGGGAACAAGGGAGGGGGCAAGAGTGAGTGGAGCTGGTAATCAAATGGATTGGCGGGGATAAACATGAGCATGCTGAGCAAAGTTGAGAGCATACCATGCAATTCTCAACACTGGGAGTTGTGTGCTCAAGTTTATGATAAAGTATATTATCTCATATTATAGCCTATCAATTTGATAAAGAATATTCGTGTATTCAAAAGGTTTACTACAATGAATACTATTTCAAAAATTTATAAAACTTCAAATTAAAGAAGCAGAATTGATGAAAAATTACACAGATAGGCCTACTACACTTCTCACATAATAATTACGTGCAATTAAGTTTGGTCAAACAAAATCGCAAAACCGCAGCTTTAATGTTTGAATTATCATTTAGTCAAGTGACATCTTTCAGCAATGTAGTTTTACATAGACTAAAAGCAACTATTTTGTGGCAAAGTTCTAGAAATATTTCTAGGAACTGCATGTCATGACAAGTGCAACCAAATCTGCTGAGGTAAGACAAATCCAAAATACACACCAATAAATTAATATGAGTATTCCTACACTCCATAGCTTTATAATTTCATTTGATCAATTTCAATTTTACAAGTTTTACTAACAACTGACTACATTAGCAAAAGATTATGTGAACAGTAGTTTGCCACCAACCCCAATTTTTAAATTTACAGTTTTATAAAATTTTCTATGTTTTGAAATTATATTTATTGTAGTAAAAATGTTTGTGTACACAAACATTCTGCATCATATTGATAAGCTATAATGATAAATACAAAAAAGTTGCCGAGGTAAGACAAATCTAAACTACACACCAGGAAATTGATTTAGGACATTTCCAAACTAGCGTTAGTAGTAAAGACACTTGAGTAATAAATGAGCAGCCCAGCAATCATTTAAGAAATTTTCACCCAATGACTCAAGAAAGCTTAAATCAATAAAACAACAAGAAGTTGACAAAATTTGGATATGGGAAAAATTGAAACAAGCCCAACTTTCTTTTCTCTTTTACAAAATAGTTGAATTATTAAGCTGTTTAAGCGTTCTTGAGTAGATTTGAACATATAGATTATCATTGCATCAGGCAATAATAATAGTAGAACATAAATACTCTTATAGATCATAGGTGCAAGCATTACAAACCATTTCTTAAACAAGAAATACAGAAACGATACCTTTTTTTATTTTAGCAATAGAGGCAGACACCAAAGCCCAACGTTTAGGCTTTTTAGTATTGCCACTTGCAGCCCCTGTTGAAAATACTATTAGTAAAAGTACAAGACAGTATAGATATTCAAACAGGAAGGAGTTGTGTTAAAAAGCAGGAAGTAAATACCTCCGAGAAAGTTTCAAAGTATAGTTGAGAATTGATTCTGAAAACTCACAGGTACTCGTCATTTTCAAAGCTTAAAGCTTTCAAATCTATTCTCGAAATTTGTTTTAGAAAACTACTGAAAACTTCCCATTATGTCGAACAGCTGGCAAATAACAAAAATTAAACTTATAAGTAGAATGCAGGACACTTTTACATGTGCACTGACTGAGTGTAATAAAAATTCAATTCATTTATGGTAAAGTGAGAACTTGAAAAGAATACAGCACTTGTGAGATATCAGAATCTAAAGTATGATGTAGTACTGTGATTTGTTGATGGTGGAAGTTAGAGAGCCTAGCATTAGAAAAGCTAGTTATGAGATTAAATGGCAGGAAGTGACAGCAGTGAAAGTGATAATAAAATAATAAATCAAGTTTCGTGTGAAACGTCGCCGAGTACACCATATACCTCGAATATGAGAACGACGCAAATCTAGCGATCGACGAAAACATAGACGGTGGGAATAACCTAGAAAATCATGAGTTTATTCAATATTTTAGAATGTAGAAAGACTAAAGCCCAAAACACACTACACATGAGCAAACATTGGCCTAACAATATTCATTTGCTCTTCAAGATATGCTGAAGCAAAGGTGAATATAGGAAATATGGTGTCTCATAAAAAAATGGTGACAAAGTTACAGTGAAATATTAAAGCTTTAGATTATTTAGCAATATCGAAAGATTATAGCAAAGAAATGTTGTGTGATAAGCAGTGAGGGGAGGTGCTGGTTTAGGCAGAACCACCCCACCTATAGCTCTTTTTGTAGTGTGCTTTGGTCTTAAGACTATATTATTAAATTGAGTTATACGCTAGTAGAGTTAATTTTGATGTACTTGTAAATTAAACAGCATGCAAATTTTGTGAACAACATATTAATTGTTTAAGAAACTTGTATACATGTACAGTATTTTTTCATTATTAGGTTTTACAATAGAACAACATCATTAACCAACACTTACATTAAAAATCAATAACAGAAATATATATCATAACTTCATGGAACTCGCATAAAAATTATTTTTATATACATTTTAACAAAAGAAATGTTGTTAAAGCATTGTATTAGAGCCTGTTGAACAGCTTGTTATTAGAAGTCAAATGGCAGAATTGAAAATAATATAAACACCAGACAAAAATATTGTTACTATTTAAGTCAAATAAAGAAAAATTAACATATTCACTAGTTACACTGTGTGATAGTACACCCAGTAGAACCATTTGACAGATAAACATACAATATGTACACACCCGAGAACTCTGGGGTTGGTGAAGAGGGCTTCATAGATGTGTTGGCAGCATAGCTAGTCCGTCTGCCATATCTGAATGCTTGCCAGGTCTTCAAGTGTTGCGAATGAACCTGGAGATGGATGTTAAGAAATAATGTGTAACAGCTGCATATATAGAGGTGTATAAATCTTACACGCAGTAATAATTTGTACTTACTGCTAAATACATTATCTCCAATACATAAACATTTGAAAAAACTTAACTTTTTGCGAATTAACTATTTAATGACTAATTTTAAAAAGTAGCTTTTATACACTCGACATATGACATTTCGAGGTCACATGTAGCCTAAATTCATAAAAGTTATCAACAAAAATGTAATAAGAATAATGGCTGCATGATCTGAACATGAACTCTAAATTATGGGAAGACACATACGACAGGCAAATGCTGATAGACTTCTCTAAGGAATGTGGTAACTTCGTAGACTAGCAAAGAAGCCACCATCTTCAAAGCGTGTGGGCAAACTTTGGAATTATTCCCAGTGGCAAATGTAGCTAAAAGAATATAAAACATACCATTACAAACAATATAAAAATATCAAACTAAATATGCAAGAGTTAGAAAACCTCGCCATCTTGTATTACAATATTGAAGAATTTTTAATAAAACCCGACAATATTACTGGTGTTCATATTTTGACAACTTATTACCAACTATCTAATGGCAGAGTACGATTATAATTATCTGAGCTATTATGGTTGGTGGATGATTTAGTTGGGTCTTACATGACCATTGACAAAATGTTAAGCATGTTAAACAATCTCTCTACCTGGAATCATAAAACTAACATTTACACCATTATTTTGTTCTAAATCCGATATATTTACTTTACTTAAAACTTTTTATGGTTTCAAATTGCAGTGTAAATCAGATTCTACTGAAGAATACATATTAAAACACACAAGGTCATACCTTCGTCAAGAAAATCTTCCTCAACTGATTGGTTCAAGACTTCACTGCTAGTCTCATTGATAACTACAAACGTATTCTTCTCTTCAGTGCTGAGAATTGATTTCAGTTTTAACCCAATTGCCTGATCAAAGATAAAAGACATTACCCTTGGAGAATCATCAAATTGTGACATGATTTGTATTGGCAAAAATATCCATCATAAGCTTTTATATTTAAACAAAATTGAAACAACAAAATTACAATATAACAATAATACAATACAAAATTGCTATACAATAATGCGAGTACAATGCAAGAATAGAATAAAATGACATAATACAGTATGTAAAGCAAATTACACACAAACACTGTCACATGAAATGTAGCTTGAAAGACAGTAATAATATATAAAGAGGTATTGCAATCTCATTTTGCATACATTTAGCATTTATATTCGTCAAAATCTGCAGTTTATTTCAGAAATAATGTTCTCACAGTGCTTAACCTAATGATTTAAAAAAGGACGGTAAAGTTGGCTGAGCCCAACATCAGCTGCTATTCAATAAATGGTTGTTTTGGTGTCACTAAAATATACCAGGTCATACCTCTGCCCATCTGTAAAACAGCCCAGCTGCCGTTCTTTGCCTTATCACAGTTCGCTTATGGCCAGCACCTTTGGTAGATGCACTCGAGTCAAACTGGATCCATGATGGCCAGTTACCCTGAGTACACTGGTTAACAAAATACGCACACTCCAGGAACAAGCTGGCCCTGGCTGCAACCGGCGCATCCTAAAAGTATCATGTTTTGGGTGTACTGATAGAGTCCTTCAAGACACTACAGTAATAGAAAACTTTTACGATTCGGCGCAAATGCACCAAAGGACTTACATATGGTAAGTTTTTATAATCAAAATATTCCTTCATACTTATAATATTATTTATTCTTGAAATTTCTAAGTTTTAAACCATGACTCAGCTTAAAAAACAGAAGTTTTACTGTTTCACCAGCAACCATGAACCAAAGATTCATCAGGCTAACAACAATATTTATTTATGCTTTAGCAAAACTAAATTCTAAATTTATTACTTGCTAGTAATAAAATTATAATGCTTATTTAATAATTTTGAAGTGGTATACCACATACGGTATACATTCTTATAATAATTTTCACAACGCAGTTTATGAAAATTAGAGATCCAAATATAACATTTTATTACATTAAAATAAATCATGGATTTGCATATTTCAATCTCACCAATAAAAATAAAAAGTTTTCTGTTATAAATTTATGTGAAAAAAACTCATAATTATATATCCAGAAAAACATTGAAACTAGCAAAACTCAAATAAGCTTTGAATGTAACCCAAAGTAGACACGTATTATTTACCAGCTGAAGGAGAGCTGCCAGGAATTCTGGCTCAGGCAGACTACCGGGGTAGCTAACGTTGATCATGAGATTGAACCTTAGCATACCAGATCTAATGAGATACGAGTCAACCAGACGTCTTTCCCTTGCTTCAATGGAGGTGCTACTTCCTGTATGCAGTTCCCCAGCACGGTCTATCACATCTGCAGCATGTATTTCTCAGTTTATACTAGCAGGCTGCTATGTTGTACTTGCAGACTGCCGTAGATATTTGCCACGTGGTAGTTAAATAAATTAGTAACTGCAGCATAACTTACTTTGGCAATTAAAAATATGTTAGCAAACTAATGAAGATTATTATAAAGGGTTTATAAAAGCAAGCCCAATCTGAGATTATTTAAAATGCACAACTCTTGAGTTAAAAATAATTTTTATACAACATGTTTATTGCTGTACATAGCAACATCAACACACTGTGCATGGTGAATATTTTGAATTTTAAACCTTCAATAGGTAAATAATAAGGGTATGAAATAATCCGTGACCATTCCCACAATGATATAAAGGTGGAATAATTTTCAACTACTCTGTAACTACACTAGTAAATAAAAACACGAAGGACCTAATATACCACTACTACTGTCTATTGATACAACTTGCAAACGTCTTTTAGAGTACTTCAATTTCAGCTTTTTCTACAGGCAGTTTTCCTTCAAGTGATTTTTCACTTGTTAGTAGATATTTATCTGACTAACACCATAATATACTTACGAAAGGAAATTAACATAGGTAAGATTGACCATTGTTTTACATCGCCAACTAAATTTGAAAAAAGCAAATACATCAGCAAAAGTTTAGAAACCAAATAAATTAGCAAGCAGGTTCAAAAAATAAAAATAAGCAACAGTTAGAAATCACATGAAAAGTACACTGGGGGAGAAGCCAAGCAACCAAGAAAGAGAGTCTGATATCTTTTGAAACTAGTGCAAATACATTACCCTAATGTGTCAAGAGCGCAATTAACAAATCGGTCATGATAGTAGAGGTATGTGTGTTGAAACAGTATTTTCAAAACAGTTACATACTCTGGTGAAAAGATACTTTAGCATAGACTACAGCTTTCAAGTTGTCAGTCTTCTAAAGAAATAAAATTTTCGATGACCAGTTGTTGGAAATACTTTTGTAGCAGCCAAAGAAAAGAAGTTTACAGAAAGATTTACTAGCTAGAAATTGTACGCTAATAAATATGACAGATAAATTTTATTCAAAATATATAACACAAGCCTACTTAGTATGTTTATTATAACTTTAGCCACCAGTAATTTCACAATGAATGTCAAGGAAAATAGAAATAGGTTCAAGCGGTTAAAATTTTGATCTTTAGAAACCATGGGCAATTTAAATTTAAAATTCAACAAGATCATACTTTGGTAAAAAATTTAGCAAAATATTATACTTACAGAACTGAATAAATATAGGCTAAATAATAATAAATTAACGAAATTTATAAATGATGAAATAATCACGAAGTAAAACAGACCAACACTGGAAACTGGGCAATTATTACCAACGAATTTGCTTTTTAACAAAGTTGCAGCAAACGATTAACCAAGCACAAAAAGCATGAAAAATTACAATATACAAAAACTAACCAGCCATACTATGAGCACGTCTGCGGGGCAACACTCCTGCACAATGTCAAGGTTAATTCTATAATACTAAATCATACAGCAAAAGGAGTGAAGTAAATAATAGTGTAAATTATATTCATCAGTATCAGCAAAGCATGACTCAGATAAATCATGCGACTAATAAATGACTGATCAGTCCGAAAACAAAGCTACTAGAAGTTGCAAAAACACACCAAGTTTAAAAATGCCAAAAAGCTAGCTGTCGTCTCAAAGTGTTGGTGAAGTAAACATAGTTTATAGAATGATAAAAAACCACTTTACTCAAAATTCTAACAGACGTGGAGTTTAGGTGAGGAAGATTGTAAAATGAAATCAGTTGTAATGAAATTTTTCAGTTGATTTTGATATTGAAAAAGAGTTTTGTCATCATAAATGTACAGTGCATGCACCTAGCTGTATATAATAAGAGGAAGGAACAGAACAACATGAGAAGAATGTAAGTAGGATGCTACGAGTTGAACGAGGAGAAGACTGTACATGTATAGAATGACAATGTAAAATATTCAGAACTTTGTTTTTTACCAAAACCAACCACCTTCCGGAATATTTTAAACTCACTGTTGAATTTACGCCCCTCCCCCCCAACAAAATGAATCTTATTTATGAAATTCATTGAATTATATAATATAAGCAAATACAATTTCTAATAGAGGTTTTTGACAATCACTTGAAACACATCACATACATAATATCCTTGAACAATTTATGATCCTGCAACGGACTGCAAGTTCCAAGACCAGAAAAAAAAACAAAAAATACTAAATGCTATTATTTCATGTACAATGCAAACCGATTAAACACATTCGATCAAATATTTGCTATTATTAATTTTGCAATTTAAAAAAATTATTATATTGGCTTAATCAATACTATGACTTCGATAACATGCCTAACTATAATTGTTGTTGAATGTCACTCGAGAAAAAGAAAAAAATGCTCATGTAAAACACCCACCAGATGGTTCCTTATTGGCTGGTTTAGAGCTCATCATTCGTATATGTTGTTTAACCTTTTGCCGGGCTCTTATCATGGCCACTGTGGCCTGACTCAAAGCGTGAAATGACAGTTTTGGTTGTTTAAAATCATCTTCATCGGTGTAAACATCTTCAACATCGGAAGTGGCTGCTCTGGTATTAGCACCTTACAACAGCAAAGCTAATATAACATTCAAAACAACACAATCATGCCGTGTATAATAAGTGCGTGTCTTCTCACTAATGAAATACGGTGGGTAAGCTGTCAGGGTGTACAATAGCGTTACCTTTATATGGAGAGAAGGTATCTAAAACATATTCCAACTAGTCTATAGACAAAGTCTATGTATATTTATATCAGCACTGAATGTGTCACATCTGTATACAACTATAAACATCTACTAGAGAATATGATGAAGTGTGACAACTGAAACGGTCTCAAGTGAAGAACTATACTCATTGAATAGATGAACAATATACAAGGTAGCGCATGCCGAAAAGAAACACTTATTTCATTTCAATGGACAGTTTACATACAACTTATACAAAATGACAATACAATGATGTATTAAGTTTTCAATTACCAGGCTATTAGATTGATGATCTTTTTCAAATGCACATATTTTCAAAAATAAATTTATAAAATGATGAAAAATCACAAACTTGGATCTAGCAGGGTTTTCCTGTTGTTCTCTTGATCATCTGTCACTTCAGTGTCACTCAGGGCATTCTGGGATAAAAAAGAAATGAAATAACCAATTCGGTTGAAGTTTACAAACAAAATGTATTGGAACAACCAATAAGGTAGAGTTTCACAAATAGGTAACATTGGAACCACCACTCAATAAACTCACTCGTTTTGATGACTGCTCTTTTCGGCGCAGCTGATGGGATGACCGGCGACTGACTTTCCTGGTTCTTGAAGGTGAAGTACTGCAAACATTAGGAGAGACTAATACATCTATAGCTCAAAATATACCTGTAGACTAGACCATTCCAGACCAGACCTAACTAAACTGGACCAGACTGAACTAGCCCAAACTAAACTAGCCCAGCCCAGACTAGACTAGACCGGATGTGTACCAACAGATCTACAATGACTTACATGAACTACTCCCATAAAATAGAAAAAGTAACGTACCGGCTCTAGATGGGCCATGTTAACGATGATAAATAAACTGATTCGAAGGTATTTATTAGTGAACTAGATGAGTATACATGATGTATAATGTGTCACATGACATGACATCTACTAACTGATTAAATCAGCAATTCTACACTAAAAAATTAATACAACTAACTTTAAACCACCCATATCCACAAACAACTCCAAGAGCTGAAGGATCATGACACAACAACTTACGAGAATAAAAAATGATAGCGTATCATGCAAGGTTAAACTGCTTACTTGGACAGTTTAGCAGCAGCTCTCTTGGCATCATCTTCCTTCAATTTTTTAGCCGAATCAAGTAGACCACTGAATGCAACACATCTGAACGTGCCACCATGCACATCTTGGGTGTAGTTGAGAAACTTTCTTGCATGAAGCTCCAATCTCTAAACACATTATCAGTTCATTCAAGCTACTTAATTGAATACTAGAATTGTGACATGACGGCTTTATGCATCATTCTAGAGATTCGCTTAACTCATATTAATATAAGCTTACAAATGTCATCCTATATAAAAAAATATTTTAAAAACCAAAGAACCAACTGCGTGAAAGGGTTATCCATTATCCAATAAACGATGTCATTTAAAATATACAAACAACTAAATTTTAAAATTGGCACACTGAATACAAATAGAGATGACAGACCATATTCAAACCATATCATGTAACAACAAGCCAATTGGGTTTTTAAAATCAATTGAAAATGAGAAATTCAATTTACAGCAAATGCACGTAAAACAAACTGTTTTAAGTAAAAATGACACTGGTAATAATGGCACAGGTAGTAATGACACAAATTATGGAAAAGTAGGTAAAAATGGCACACAGATGTTAAATTTTCCTAAACCCCACAGCTCCTATTCCAAACCCCAACCCCTAATATTGAAATGTGCCATTTTTACCTACTTTGCCATTTGTGCCATTTTTAGCTGTGCCATTATTAGCTGTGCCATTTTTACCGGTGCCATTTTACGGACACCAAAACAAACATATATATGGAATACACACGAAGCAAGGACTGTCACCAAACAGGAATTGGACTCAGACACTCAACATATAGGGTTCTATTGGTAAAACTGAGAGACTATATCACCATTTAGGTACACGCCACATATACTAAAAGCTACTTGTATATGTTACAGTTATTGTTGCACTTGATTGATGATTCTGTGGAACAAGCTTCAGGGGTTGAGATTTATTATTTATTTAGTTGTTCATTGAATTGCAATCTGTGAACAGTGATAGTTGGCATATATGAAAACTTAGCTGTTTCAATGTTCAAGTTGAGAACAAATTCAGATAACCTGTATGCAGCTGCCCACCGAATTAGTGAGCGAGAAAACATTAAACAGGTATCACCACCTTCCACAGGGAGTGGTCTATAAATCTGGGATCACACACTCCCTCAATCGAACTTATCTATGCTGAATATGCAGAGTGCACATGACAGTGGGAGCTGCATATATTATATGACGTAATGGCGATTCATATAATTTCTAGCTTTAATATAGTATAATTTATCTAAAATCCAACAGAAAATATGCTAAAAACTTAATTTGAGTTATTAAAATATGCTATTAACACATTATTTTGATTGTGAATTTTCAATACTGTTCAAACAACGAAATGATCTTTTATTGAAGTAAAAATGTGACTAATCAAGCCTAAAAAAGAACTCCTGAAGGGAAAAGTGGGCAATTGCAATGTTTAGATTCGGAACTATTTAAATGATAGGGTATTACTACCACAAATGATAAATAGAATGTGTGCCAGACATCAAAGGAGAGGTGAGAGGGTGGGTTGGGAAACAAGCTAGTGAGACAATGCAGTGGTATAACATAGTTAGCTATCAATTGAAAACAGCATTGTTAATGACAGCATATCATTACCAAATGATATCTCATCACACGATATCATTAATAACAACCATCAAGTGAAAAATCACACTGTGAGTAGCAGATGGTATTTATCAACTTATAAAGTTAAATGAGAATATCAGATGGTGCTCATAAAAACGAGAAGCATTTGGTGAAAGCTATCAGATGTTAGTATTATATGATAGAAATGAGGTGATAGGACAAGTAATAGCTGATAGCATCAAGTGATAATCATCAGATATTGAAGTATCAGATGATGTAATAAGGTGATAGGACAAATATTAGCTGATAGTATCAACTGATGTTTATCAGATATTGAAACACCAGATGATGTAATGAGGTGATATGGATCAGACAAGTAATAGCTGATAGTATCAAGTGATAATTATCAGTTATTGAAGTATCAGATGATGTAATAAGGTGATAGGACAAGTATTAGCTGATAGTATCAACTGATGTTTAACAAATATTGAAACACAAGATGATGTAATGAGGTGATATGGATCAGACAAGTAATAGCTGATAGCATCAAGTGATAATCATCAGATATTGAAGTATCAGATGATGTAATAAGGTGATAGGACAAGTAATAGCTGATAGTATCAAGTGATGTTCATCAGATATTGAAGTATCAGATAATGTAATGAGGTGATAACATTCATACAAGTATTAGCTGATAGTATCAACTGATGTTTATCAGATATTAGATGATGTAACCAGATGGTAGCCCGCAGAATAAAAAGCAGGTGATAGGTATCAGATAGCATGAGTTGACAAGCATCATACAAGCTGTAAACATGGTAACTTATTACCTCATTGCTAGGGTAGAGCTGAAACAGAATATGTTGTATACAAATAGCTTCATTGTTAAAAGATATATACAAACAGTTGAGGAGAAGCCAACAGATATAAGGTTTTAAAAAGTGGGATATTAAATTAACTTAAACGCAAAACAGTTGTAAAACAGTTAGTGGACTAGTGCAGGGCGTTTCAGGAGTTTAGCGCAGCATATAAAACTGAGAACTTAGTTGACATGTTTACCAAAAACAAAGTAGACAATTGGAATATTAGATGCATAGAAGAAGCATACAATCACTGATTAACAACTATGTACAGTTTAGTTACCAAGCCTAGATAACACCAATACATTTGTAAACAAGAAAATACCTTGACATTATAGTACATATTAGCATTAACTCACAAAAACAAAAATACAGAGGAGTAAAAGAAAACAAATAAAGCTGGAAAATACTCACCACATTATCAGATTTGGTTGGATCAGCTAAAGTTGTAGAGAGTCTAGTGACCACCGACTTCAGTGTATGCACCACAATAATGCCTTCAACACCACGGTGCCCCTCTCCAGTTATACTGTGCCCGAAATTTGTAGCGTACCCACTTTGATCAGTAGTAAACACCAATCTGTCGCTCATATCTGGAAGCAAATAGTTAGCAATGAACACATAGAAAATCATTATTGACATCATACCAATTATATTATTGATTACTATTACTTTTATGATTTTTAAGTTTGGTAACTGGCAAAGATGAGTTAGTAATACAATAAACTTTAAATTATTTCATTAAAAACAGCAATTACAGAGAAAAAAAATTCTTTACCCAACTTTCATTAAAATCCTAGTGACATAAAAATTGTTTCAAATATTGAACGACTTCCCTACTAAAGTTTCAACAAAAATAAATTATTTTTGTTGAAACAGAACCTCATGACTGGGCAATCATTTTCTGACTTTGAGACAAACTTTGTCAAAACATTTTAATGACTATGCAGTCATCATTATTGCATATCTATATAAGCGCCAAAGGGAAATCATAATTTGAACCATTTTCTAACGGCCACAGCCCTAAAATTAACAGTTTTAAGGGCCGGTACACGTGATCTCAAGCTTAGATGGGTCAGTCATGTCTTTTGATGACTTTATACTTTAAGACTATAGACTAATTAAAATAAATACAAGAATACAATAGAACAATATATACAACCAATTTGAAAAAAAGAAACATAGGTATGTTAACTTAGTAAACTAGTGGATTCTACTAGCATAAGCAGCTGCATTTCTCAATTCATGACAATCGCCAATTATTTTTTAATAGTTATAATTGTGTTTTACTAATTATTTAACACCATGCTTATAATTATAGCCATTATTAAATAATGCTTTGTGATAAAAATTTGATTCTTTATTTTTAAAGTAATTGTTATTAAAATAGTTATATTTAAACTACTAGTTTTAAAATGAATAGCTTGGAATCAGGATTTTCAAAATGCCATATTACAACTTACTATGAAGTGCCAAAAAGTTAGTCATGGACATGAATAATTAGGAGAAAAATATAGACCTATGAGCATATCAGGAAGAATAATGGTTAAATACTATATTGTGAGCATACGAGATAAAAAAGGAGCGAATTTGTAACCATTTGACACTCCATAACTTACAGCTATTTTTTATTGCTGAATTATATTTGATAAACGCCACCTCTGAAAATATTATGCAATTTATTTTCATTATACAACAATTTACACACACAGTCACACACATACTTTGTGTATTTCCATGAGTGCAGAAGCCCATATAAGAATGGAAAAAGTCAAATATTTCCATAAGCGAACTGGCTTCAGCAAAATTCTCGAAAAACTTGCAGAACTTCTGATTGCAGACGCGGTGAAGGTTGTGCAGCACCATACACGTCTGATTTCTGCTGGAACTAGTGGATGGGGTGCTCAGGTGTGTACAGGTTGGGCAGCCGAGGGCAATCACACAGCTGAAATATTTGAAAAAAAACAGCTATTCAATCTCCCACATTATTTAGTTTCATGATGCAGGGCAAACAAACGTAAAAAATACCATAAACATAACGCTGAAAATATGAAATTTGCTAAATTGCTGCAGAGCTTGAATTGCTTTAGTATGCGTAAAAATATTTAATATGGTTACTTGTGAGACTTAAAAAAGTACAAATGACACATACTTCACTGCCACTTGCATGAAGAGTGAGTAGGTTGAATCATCAAAGCAGTGCTTATTAGAGTTGGGAGAAGAAGAGCCATCTTGTGTCAATAGAGTGAACAACTGCAGAAGTTCGTCTACTATTTTCAACACCTGCCGAACCAAGTATTACCAGTAATTACAATACTGAAAAGTGCAACAACTAAGTACCTACAGCTCTCAGATAGTCTGATATAAAGAAAGTAAAAGATTTGGAAAAATGGGCCAAACATCTCAAAATAAAAGCAGAGAAAAGATGATGGACAGTAAACATAGCCTGAATTGAATGCACAGAATTGGATACTGTATTACATATACCCTAAACTCTATAATAAGTGTTGTCAGGCAATATGTTCCAAGTTAAAAATATTAAGACTTGCTGCATTAGATTAGACTATCCACCTAATGTAGCTGGACATGAAAACTGTAGAAGACAGAATATGTAAAATTTTGAAAAAATTAAACAATCTTTTGGTGGACAATTGGATCTAAAGTTCTACTATGGTGTAATTGAGAAAAGCCTGTGTTCCAGATATAAAATGCTGCAAAAGAAATTATGTTCTAGGTGCAGAACCATAAAACATGAAAAAACTTGAGCCAATGAAATTTCTCTGTTAGCAGACAGGGACACCCTGGTACCTCTATGCCCACATCTTGTTCCTTTGTGTTAACCATAACCAAGTGAATAGCTCGTAGTATCACATTATAGTCCATACAGCCGTCCTCCGTTATGTAATGAGTAGATCCGGGCACCTCATCTTCAAATTCTACACATAGAAATGGCAATAATGTTGTCAAATGAAAACCTAGCTCCTACTAAGAGTAGCTGGCAGCTGCAATTTTTATGAAATTCATTAGTTTGGAATTTGTAAGTTGTCTCCTCCCAGTTAACTTCATTATAAGAGCACATAAATCCGAAAAAACTGTCATGTTATTTGAACTAATCATGTTACAGATGGAGCAGATTGTACACAATTATAATCAGAATAAACTATTCTGATAAAATAACCCTGAAATTTATTTGATGCAAGACTAGCCAAATATTAGTAAAAATCTCAGTCACAAATACAATACACTCAAGTATTAGCAACCAGAAAGCTCAAATTGCTTGAAAACTGAAAGTTACAAGACTCATAAGCCTGACCAATAAAACTGTGCTACACCATAACAAGTATGACTGCTGTCTTTGTAATATATATATATATATATATATATATATATATATATATATATATATATATATATATATATATATATATATATATATATATATATATATATATATATATATATATATATATATATAATGTATAGCTACACTGAAAAGCATAAAAGATAGTGGTGTATCTAGTTGAAGCAGATAATCAAGTAAGCAGCAGAAGGCGTATGGTTAGAAAAGCAGCTGTTATTAGCTCCACTGCAATTAAATTATATAATTACTGTCTAGTTACTTATAAATGAAACATTAATGGCACAAATATAGATACTGAATATCGAAGGCCACTGCATTACCAGCAGCTATTTACCAAAACTTGTAGGTTGGTGGGGAACTGAAATGTAAGACATTCATGTGAGTTATACTGCGATACCACGGGTGACGCAGTATGTAAACATTCAACTTTATACAACAGTTCAGTACAAGAAATTCACTTCAATTAACTTGTTAATACTACATAGAACATAAATTAAACAAAAACACATATAAATTAAAAAGTGAAAATAAAATATTCTGCTATAAAGATGAATGGATTTTCTATATATTCTATCATTTTGTGCTATACATAACAAAAGAATAGTATAATTAAAAGATTCAAAACATAAAACTGATCAAACGAAAACATTTTTATTTACACTTTGAGTTACTTTTTTATATTAGACTACAAATGCACATGTTCATACATATTACTCACTTATCCAATATAATGCAGGTATATTATAATGCGAATACAATATAGTAGGTAGACAAGAATGAATAAAATGTGATATCCCAAGACTCTATGTTTTGTTATTGAACTTGTTAACGATTCAGTTACTCCTGTATGTTTGTATCTGATTCAATAAAAGACAACCTTTCCGAATACTAAGACACTCCAGATTTTAGGTAGAGCCTCGGCTATTTACAGTCAAAGCATTTGCAAACTTGAGGAAATCAAGCTGAATTATTTGACTGAAGAATATTCAACCATATCTATTTTATAAGTCGCTTGATTCAAAGAGTTCCACAAAGACAAAAAACTAACTTTAAAACAGGTGAACCACACAAAAATCAACTGTATGTAGGTATGTAGACCAATGCATGAAGGTAAGTAGACCAATTCATGAAGGTAAGTAGAGCAATGCATGAAGGTAAGTAGAGCAATGCATGAAGGTAAGTAGACTAATGTATGAGGGTAAGTAGACCAATGCATGAAGGTAAGTAGACCAATTCATGGAGGTAAGTATACCAATGCATCCAGGTAAGTAGACAAGTAAGACTGATATAGTGATCATACAAACAACACAGTGTTATAGCAACCAGTCTGGTGGCATATCCCATACCCTGTGAAATCATATCTGCTGTTATTTAACAAAACACACTGACAGACAGACAAGCAGGTAACAACCTACCTGGAGAGTTGAACAACTCAGCTGGTTCCGACTTCCATTTATGAAAAGTGCCCAGTGATGGCTTCCCAACTTCGGTGTCGACATTTGGGGGTGTAACCTTCAACACCGGAGCTGCTGAATTTGATTTCTTGACTGGGCCACTAAAATAAAGCAAGCACTAAAATGTATAACAATTTTAAGCAAAAATTATTTTTATAAATATTGAATGACACAGAATTCTGTTCATCAAAAAATTCTTAGCTTGGCTCACAGGATGTGAACTCAGAGAATTATGGGGTGTATTTCCTTCCCGTCCATAAAACTACATGGAAAACAACTTTACCCATCTATGTTATAGTGCATTGAAATTTGCTACATTAAAAGTATAACTACTAACTAGAATTGTCTTAGAAAAAGCTCTATTAAAATATAATTTAACAGATTTCTACAACATTGTCTAAACCTGCATAACCTACATTCATGTTAAGCGAGAAGCAATTTGTATTTAACGGCGCATTAATTTCTATTACAAATTAGAATGAGCTTAGCAAGAAATAGTACTTAAATATTTAATTTAATATAACAAAAAAAAAAACAAATTTAATGAAGACAATTTCACAGGTTTTAAAAAGTTTCACAAAAAATCTTGCAAGACCAGCGAAATTGATAACAATAGCTGTTTATTATTTTAATAGATTTAAAATAATATGTTTTATAATCAATATACATGAAACACAATTAATGTCAGAGTTAGTTTACTAAAATGTGCTGTACCTCCATTCTAGTTATGTTTAGATGATGCATAAACAAAAATCATATTACATGTATAAAAGCCACAAATTAATTTATTTAAAACCTATAATTTTAGCAATTTTAACAATTTTCTAGGACTATAGTCAAGGAGTGAAAATAAAGAGTTTTTTTAATGAGTAGCATTAACTCTTTTTAGACATAATATGATGTTAGACAGAAGTTTCCTATAATGGAACAATCAGTATAACATAGAATGAAGTAAGCTAATTATAATTATACACTGATCCATATTTTCAACTTATCTGAATAGCACTAATTACATATTCTCTACTAATTCTCTGTTAATTCAAACTTTACAAAATCATCTTAGATGCACGTTAACTAAAACAGTATAATCATATAGATTGCGATAATACTGTTTACTCGTGTTACTATGCTCCAGAAGTTAAGTTAAAACTTAGTGGAAATGAAGTACTATAATACACACTAAATGAAGTTTACATAATTATATTTGCTAGGCTATGCTGATTAAGATAGACATTATTATCTGGCACTCAACTAAATCAATACTAGAGTGCTTCTTTAACCATTAGCTTGGGTTAATATAATAACAGTTTGAGATATTAGTCTGCATATGGCTTGTTGTAAAGGAAATGATATCTTTCAATTCCCAGAGGTGAAAATTAAGCTAAATTAGTAGTTGAGTTACATTGTTAATTGAAAAACTTTCACCAACACACAAAACTCCATTTTCACAGCATTTGTATGTTTTGTATGTTTTGTGTGTATGTGTGTGGTGTGTGTATGGTGTGTGAGTGTGTGTGTGTGTGAGTGTGTGTGTGAGTGGTGTGTGTGTGTGGTGTGTGTGTGTGTGAGTGTGGTGTGTGTGTGTGTGTGTGTGTGTGTGTGTGTATGGTGTGTACCGTGTGTGAGTGTGTGTGTGTGAGTGTGTGTGAGTGTGTGTGTGTGAGTGGTGTGTGTGTGTGGTGTGTGTGTGAGTGGTGCGTGTGTGTGTGTGTGTGTGTGGTGTGTGTATGGTGTGTGTATGGTGTGTGTGTGTATGTGTATGGTGTGTGTGTATGGTGTGTGTGTGTGTGTATGGTGTGTGTGTGTGTGTGGTGTGTGTGAGTGTGTGATCACAAGCTGGATTGTTAAAGGCGTAAGTAAAGACAAAAAGTTAATTAATGCCCTTTACTGCTGTTAATAGGCGACTAGCTGTTTTGATAACAAGTATTTGTAACCTATGATGCCTGTGGGTATCAAGTAGTAGTTTGAATAATACATTATATAATTACTCATTTATAATACAAAGCATGGGTTATAACTATTTTATACTTGAGAAGCAAATTGAAAGTTTTCATTTTACAAAACTCACCTGGTTACATAATAGAAGGTATTTCATTCATTTAATGATGCCTTTCACTCATATCATGACATGCTAGCTACATATATCGTGATATTTACTATTCTCAGCATGAAATACGACTTTCAGCTTTCACACCATTCTAATTTAGCCTAACCCGTAGCACTGAACCATTTGTCAAAGTCATCGGACACCACTTACACATTCACACCAGCAAACACGGAATTGCTGGAAATCCTTCGATCTTTTCCCTCAGGGTGTGTTAGGGTGGTCAAAGGGAACCGCACTGTTTCCTCCTCTTCAATATCAGCCAAGATGTCTATTCATATAACAAACTTAATAACATAACTAAGATACCAGGCATGAAAAAGTTATATATTTAAATTAATATTTGCCAGAACCTATTCCCCCCAATTTTGTTCGGAATTTTAGGTACTGATTGCGGAGTTATTGGTTGAGATATTTTGCAGTTACTGAGAGAAACAGGATATGGTAACACAATATTTTTATTGTAAATATATATGGAACACAAGTTTGACTAGTAGAGTCAACAGAGTAGTATGAGCTGATCAACCACTAGATAGAGAATGGTTTCAAGTAGAATAATTTTTGTTATATCTTTTAACTACATGGTCTACTGTATAGACGTGTGTGTTTCCAGCACATAACAAGAGTTTTGAGTGTTCGGAGACTGAAGGGCCTTAAGAGAAGATGTAAATCTATACAACTTATCTCTTAGCACTTGTAAGCTTGCAGTAACTCATAGATAATATAGAGGTGAAGCTACTATGTCTGTACAATTGAAAAATAAACTAAAAACACCAGGAAAAGGTTTGGCACTGTTGAATCACTTTTAAATTATTTCATAGTAAAACATTAGCTAAACTAAAAGCTTATATTAGTATTATATTGCAAAAACATTTCCATGGTCAACAAGTAGGGTCACTATTTGAATAGCAAATTATAAATGTCAGCACAGTAAAATTATACCTAAAGTCAAGAGCTGCCTGTGACATACTCTAAGTCTCACAAATTAGAATATATGTAGTTCTATACTTGGAATAAATTGAGATCCAATTAAATACATTACAGGATTACTAATTGTAGCATATATCTACGGTAATACTTTTTGAGTTGGAAGGGGGCTTACTATCAGCTTCCCTTATTTATTTCATTTGTATGCAGACAAAGTCTACAAGATTTATATTAGACTATGACTCCAGGTAAACCTAATTATGGTAATTACAATCCACTCTCTTTAATGAGCATTGTATAACATTGCTTATACTACTATAAGGCAAGGCAGTCCTTATTCTGGTACAAAACGCAGATACATGTGCATAATTACAAGGCAGTGTTTTTTGTCTAATGACCAAGCATAGAAATGAACAAGTGCATGTCTTAGGTGTACTGAGGGATGTATTGGTATTCATCTATAGGTCACAACATCATAATATAATAACCAGTGAGTGAGAACGTTCACCAGTATACAGTAGCATACTTACATCTTCCTAGATCTAATAATAAACATTGTATAGTACATAATTACACACTGTTTGACTCATTACCTACTAGCAAGATTAAAAGGTAAAGGAAAGGTTGCTGTCTAATTGATTTAGACATTAAAGCTTATGCATTATTTATAAAGTCTCAGTGAGATGAAATTCTTTTTAAGTTAATTGAATACGAATTGCAGCAGTAGGCAGAAAAATACTTTACCTACAATATCATTTGAATACCTGCAGTGGACATTAGACCACTGATTAGTTTCAAAGGCCAAGGCCAATTATTTGTACAATAGAAAGTGGTTGACTAGCCCAATGCTAGGTTTGTCCTTGTTGGAGACAGTGGAAATATTTTATACTTCAACCATAATATAGTAGAAGAGCTCAAACATGCCAAATGTAACAGGATATAATTAGAAAAAATATAAAATGCAATCAAGTGTAGTTCAACAACGTTTTAAAAAAAGATGTCCAAATGACATTCGCTAAACCTCACTTTATTAAATACAAGATTTTGTGCAAAACTTAGTCAAAACTTGATCTAGCTATCAGAATATGCAAATTATAAGGTGATTAGTTTATATGTGACTTCTAATCAACACAAGTAAGCATAAGCTAAGATTCTACCAACATAAGGCAGGTTCTACAAGGTTTTACGAGGTGACTGAAGAGCTACCCTACCTTGGGAAACTTTGATCAGGTCGTGGGGAATGCTACTTGTTACACTACTAGAGCTGCTCGCCGAATCAGATGCAGGCTTCTTCTTAGACTTTTTGATATGAGATTCGGCTAGTACAACAGAACGGGTATTAAAACAAATCAAGACACAACAATAAGAAACATGCATGTATCATAGCTACAATAATTTTTCAAAACAGAAACAACATTTTTGAGCTATTTCAACTCAAAAGAATCGTCTTTTTTATACTGCAAAAGTCTGGTATAATTGAAAAAGTCTTCAGGGAATAAATGCATCTCTTTGATATTCATATTATTAGCAATTGTAAAAGCTCAATTCAAAATGAAGATAATTTTTTCAACCAACGTCTAAACTATTATCACAAGCACAAGTATTCAACACGCAGAAAATGCCAATTTCAACTGAGACTTTTACAATAATTAGATATAAATTAGTATCATCATTTCTTGCCATAGACATATCGATATCGCATTATTATGCAGGTAGGCAACCTGCAAACTTATATACTTCAATGACAACATAAGTACCAGGAGAAGCTGATCAATATGAGGAAGATATTGCTAATATAACTCAGCCATTCTTGAAAGCAAACGCAGCACTAGGTTTTATAAATTATAATTAATTTGACACAGCACAACAGATGCCAATAGAATAGAGTTTGAATCACTCAGCCAGTCAGTGAACTATGAATGAGTATCTTAATAACGTTCCATATCAACTTCAGTCAGACAGCAGATAAATGCAGAAATATATGAGCAGATAAATGCAGAAATATATGAGCAGATAAATGCAGAAATATATGAGCAGATAAATGCAGAAATATATGAGCAGATAAACGCAGATAAAGCACAAATATTTACTATGATTTGTAAGAGGTTGATAAAAATGATTTACTTTTAGGCCTCCTGTTCTTGAGCAGTGTCTCCTCGGTGATACGAGATTTTGGTCTAAAATACTCTTCATCCTCCTGAGCCTCGCCACCCGCCTTGCTCATCGATTCCTCCAGGCTAATCTGCACACGCGAATCAACTTAATGTAGCTGCATTTTGACACAGAAAACAGATATTTACTTTTGCACACAAAGCTAAAATATATTGTTACGAATAAACTGGCTAATGCAATATAGATTACAATATATTTTACAAGCTTAGAGCTAGCAATATTTGGATAAATCACAGTTGAACAGCAAGTAAAAGTACCTCAATAGTGGGCAATGACAGAGACATGCTTCTTCCCTTGTCTGTTCTTCTGCTTTCATAGAAATGCTCTAAAATCTGATCAAGTCTTCTCTGTATGTAGTTCAGGGCCCAAATCACGCCAGACGTCGGCCAACGACTGTTCGAGAGACACTAAATAGCAAAACGTAAAAATAAAGCAGACACCAAGCAAAATCAACACAGAAGTGTAATAATTTAAAATTTCAACATACCAATGCAACATTATGAACAATTTTTGTAAATTTTGTTCTACCGTCAATACAGAATTTAAAGTATACCAAACCCACACATAACTATCATTTAAAACCATCTAACTTCTAAAGTAGTCTAAAATGCATGGTCTTGCCTTAGCTATGCCAAAAAATACAACTCAATCACCTGAAGAACAGCGACATCAAAGTATGTAGCCTGCAGGATGGCAGCACTATCTTCCTTGGAGCTGTCTAAGTGCTCATCGTCATCACCATAGTATACAGATGTCTGGCTAGATTGACACACCTCCCCCTCTGCAATATTCACCAGCATACTTGTAATAGTCAGGATGTAGTGAAGGCATGAGAACTTAAATGGAGTCGGTATTTAATGCTCGAATGAGAACACAAAGTTCAACTTTAGCTGTTTTCGAAATAACAAAAATTACTAATGCTTACAATCACTACAGTCAATAAATGACAGTCTTGAAGCTAGAATTACTAAAAAAAAATTCAGTTTTTATTTAAATTATTAAAGCACAGAGCAGACTATAGAATAATGCCTCTATTAACCTTTTTGAATACAATCAATTCTTTGTTTCACTGGAGAACTCATTCCAATAACTTGAGGCTGCGAGAATTCCCACAGAGATTCCCATATCCTCAGACCATGCCTCAACTTCAGAGATTCAAAATGCTTCTTTTCTATTTTATGCAACAATGGAGCAAACAGGTAAACAAACAGCCGGATGGAACTCAATGGAAACATGGACTCTTTGACCACCACATTGCACTCTGACGCAGCGTCTAGTAGCAGCCAGTGCATAGTATACAGCAGCTTTGATTCGTAGTTGGTGAATGCCTCATCTACATTCTTTATGATGGTGGAGCAGCAATGCATAACATATGGCAAGGAAGCCTTCAAATATATCCATCTTGGCATATTATCCATTGCTGCTGAGATGCTGGGAGAAAGGCCATGCTGAATATTCTGAACCAACAGTCGCTCCAATGTCTAAAATTAGAACCAGTGTGATACAAATACTGCAAAATGGATTTATAAAATTAAAATAAAGATCACGAATTAATTATATGGAATGCAATATTCAACTCACCACACATGAAGCTTCACATTGTTTGCCAAGGCGTGGATTCATATATGGACTAAAACAAATACGATTTCATTCACTTTCATGAGAGCCTAAGCATATTTTATTATATGAGACTAAAACAATAAAAAGGAGTATGCAAAATATACGGTTTGGCTGAGATTTCTGATGTTTTTAAAAAATCAACTCATAGTACACAAAAATGGTCGTTTTTCCAGCAAAATATTTTAGCTTTAGGCTGCTCAACTCAACTAGCCAAAAGAAAGTTTTACTTCCAAAGTAATCTATTTCAATAGAATAGGTTGTAAGACTTAACTTGGCACAATAAACCTAACAAATGGTTATAGCATTTGACTCAAACAAAATTTAGTTTGTTTTTAATTCATTTATTGTGTAGATTACTTGAGGAGTATGAAATGCTGGCAGATATTTTAATTACCCGCTAAACTATGTTTACCTTGCTTGACGCCAAAAAAAAGTTTGCAATGGCAAAGGAATTTTTGTGACATATTCTTCATGTTTACTCATCTTCCACTTTTCACAGCCAGTTATGGATGTTGATGAAAAACATCAATCACTACGAGTGTTCTTAGAACATAACTACAAAAATTAAGAATAAAGGTATTTATTAAATAAAAAACCTGACAATAAAAATAAATATTGCATGCATACTGAAACACATGCTTTAGATTCTGAGTTCTAACCTAAATAAAAGTGTTAATAAAAGGCCATACAATTCTTTTAAATATACAGATCTTCAGGTAGCAATAGAATCTTATGAAAAACTTTAACTCTAGCTCAAAGACTGAACTGCGTATACTTGGTATCTGAGAAATGCTACTGCACAATTTTTATTCCCCATTTTTGTAATGAGCAGAGGTATCATAAAACAACTAAACCTACTGATAACATAAAATCACACAACTAAATAGTGTTTCTTGAAACTAAAACAAAAATTAAAATCTTTAAATGTTTAGGAATATTTCAATTATTTGATAGTACCAAGTTGGTACGCTATGTCATAGTTGGTTCCATTATTAAAAAAACTTTAGGCATTATTTTGCTCAAAAAATCATAAGTAATGAGGCTAGCTGTAGAAATCTAGTCTTACAAAAAACTTTATGTCAGACAAAGATACTATAAATTGCTGGATCAGCTTTAAAAATGATCCATTGTAATCTATAAATTTATAAAAAAAGTCCGTTGAAAATAAAAAAATCAAAGAATATATTTTTGGCATCTGCTACCCTATTGTATTACCGTTACTATAAATACTGTTCTTAATAATGAGCTGCTTAAATATCTAAATACCTGAAGTTCTGAAAGTAGAATAAGCAATAATTATAAAGCCTTACTGGTATTAAATTTAACATCAATAAATATATCAATATTTAAAACAAACTTTGAAGTATGTACTGACACTTATAGCTATATTCATATACTTATATTAACTGAGTTATAGATAATGCTTATAAATTAAAGTTATAATACAATAAATGTAAATGCTACTTCCCTACAGGTACTTGTGCACATATTCACAAGCAATTTTATTAATATGGCATAACATCTTCATATTTATTTATTGAACAATGTATTCCTCTTGATTTTAAACTTCAAGATTAAGTTACAGCTTAAAAATAGGTTGGTCACCCACAATCAGTATCAGTAGGAGTATCACTGAATCAGTGTCAGTGAGACTGAGAATGAGTGCCACTATCACTATGGCAGTATCAGTATGGGTATCACATTTAGTATCAATATAATACAGTGATTGTAAGCATGAGCATCAGCATAACTATCACTATCGTCTATCAGTATGTCATTCAATTTCATTTTCAAACTCACATTCTGATTCACATTGACTTTGAGTTTGACGATTAGATATTTTTGACTTTAAAACCTTCACACAGTAACCACATTTTCAGCTTGATAAAAATCAATTCTTAAAATTTAGCTAACTTTGCCTAAAAGCATATTAATGGTAGTGATGAGCAGTGAAAAAAAACAGTAAGACCGCCTTGGAAGTATAATACTAATAGTAATAATTACTTATAGTTATCTCCAACGATTACAATGATTATAATTGTGCCAAGATCTAGACAAATACGGAAATGAATAAAGTGCCTTACTTGAATCATTAAGGTTTGTAAAGCATTGCGGTCACTAACTTCTAGTCAGATATATTTTGCAAAGTAATTATATAAAATACGACGTATCAGTGCTGCGCGTTGCAGATAATGTATAGTGTTAGTTCTCAAATAAAACTAGATGTGCCATTGCGGGAAAGTCTTACGACCCAAAAATTGAGTACACAACTCATTATTGAATACAGTCTAAATTAAAACAATTCCATTTAGAAATATTGTTCAAGTTAAATTTGCACTGAATAGTTTTATAAGCAGCTTTCAGTTGAGGGTGATTAAGTGCAGTAGTTTGGGTTCTCTTTCTTGAAGTTGGGTTTTAGTTTAAAAACCATCGCACTCAAAAAACTTTTATAGTTCAGTGTTGGAAACCGAGTTTCAAACTCCAGAACTCTCAACTACTGCGTTCAATCACTCCCAATTTGGAGCTGCTTATAAAACAATTCAGTGGCAACTTCTTGGTATTAGTATTACTAAAAAAAGTTGAAATTACTACTACTACTACTACTACTACTACTGCTACTACTACTACTACTACTACTACTACTACTAGCACTAGTAGTAGTAGCAGCATAGACAGTGTGATTCTGGGGTAACTAAATTAGTCATCATTAGAAATAGATAATACATTTTCAAGCTAGTTTAGTGTCTATTCGAAAACAATTACAATAGACATAGTTTTGATTTTACTTTGACTTTCAGTTTGAGTGTTTCAGGGCAAAACCAAAGGTAAAGGCAAATCCTAATTTTAAAGTAAGAGACTTAGAGTTGTTCACCTATTGTTAGTGATAATCATAATCATAATTTAAATTTAAATCTTTTAAACTTTAACTTAAGCTTAAATTTTAACTTAAGCTTAAACCTTCAGTTAAAACTACTGCTAGTTTAAGTTTAGAATTAGAAATCTTTTTGAAATAGTCTTACTTGACTTACTTGAAGATGCAATCACGTTAGACCACTAGATTAGTGTAAGTGACGTGCCTCGTTTGGTGAACAGAATTATTAAATGTAGTTAATCAGTGAAACTTGTACAAAAGCAAGTACGGCTTGTATGTGTAACTGTTAACTTTATTGTAATTATATTGCTTTCAAATCTTGGCACCTTCTTTCTGCCATATTATGATCTTGTCATTTTTAGTCTATCAACATTTTATATGGACATACTTTCAAATGATTACATTGCATACTCGTATTTGTGTAATATTTATTCTGACATTAATTTATGGCTCACTTGTTAGGAAAAATTAGAGAAAATACTAAAAAACAGTCAACATATTTTTTTGTACCTTTTGGTTTTACTTGTTTCAATCTATGGTTTTTTAATATATATGCTACTATATATGATACTGTTTATAGTTTAAGTATAATTCTAATCATTAGTAATTTAATGTGGGACAAAAATTGTAAACAACGAAGTTAAAACATGCTTCTGGAGCTTTTAAGTGCCTTTGCTATTTGTACTGCTACCTCATAGCTTTAATGTTTCAAAATGTATCTTCAATGATTTTTTATGATGACACATTATTTCAAGTTCATCTTCAAATTATTTTATGTATATACAAAACTATTTGTAGAAGTGTAATGTATAAAGCGATGAGAAGTGCTAAACTCTTCAGAAAAATTCTAAATGTGCCAACAACTAAGGAAACAAGGCTCACTCATGCTGCCAGCCAGCTGCAGTCAAATAATTTTTTTAAACCGAGGGATGCCGGGCTTATAGATAAAGTCTTGACAAAGTATCAAGTATATGGGTCTCATGTATTCGAACAAGGACCACATACGGTAGAAAATCAGCAGCTAAAATCAATAGTAGACAATATGAAAAGCGCACTTGCATCTGACAATTTAGACCTAATAGGTAATTTGGCAGTTCAAATCCCAACTGGGAAAGCTCAAAGAACCTATGTGACCGAACAGTTGAAATCTTCCAGTACTCTAGTTGGTAATCTGACGTTTAATCAACAATTGGATTTCTCTTTGAAGCAATTGCAAACACAGTTTAACAATGTTCAATTAAGTTTGCTACTTCGAACTTTGTTCTACCAGGGCTGGTATCTCGGTGCACCCAGCTATCATGATAGTATATTGGCTCCTTTGGATCAGCTGATTATTCGTAACGTTCAAAACATTGACTTTGGGACATGCTGTCTATATTTCCACATGAAACTGCGGTATGGTGATAGCAATTCAGAGCTGTTGAAGCAAGTTTTATTGAACACGCTCCCAAAAAGTGCCACTGTTGCTGACTTAATGGCTCTGTCAGTGTTACTTCCCCCTTTCACTAATCTGATACACACATCATTGGATGCCAGAGATTTCCAGACTATAAAATCGATTCTTACTGACACAACTATTAGTAACTCTTCTACTATGTTTCAAGACATCAACGTGCTTGCTCTCGTTTGCCGAGCCTTTTCTACAATCAACGGTGGGTTCGCTCATTTGAAAAGATCTCTCGTATCACTTATGTGGGAGGTTCTTGTTCATCACATGAAACATTATCAGGAATCGGAGCTTTCTTTGGCTTTAAGCCTATGCTTAGATCAAGCTTCTGCTTCCGTTGTGAGACAAGAGCTTGAATCGTACCCATACGTAGTTCACAAGTACTTATCCAGCATGGAAGCTATTCTGCCCAAGGTGTGCAAGTTGTCTACCACCAAAAGTGTAGCATTATTTTCTCAAATGATGAAATCTAGACACATAGATTTTGGCTTGGCAGAGTGGTATCTAGAATATTTGAAAACCGCCAACTGGAAAAATTGTCCTACATCAACGGTACTTATAGGTCTTTATATTAGTCATTTAATGTCAGTATCTTCAAGTGACTACTGGTCTGTGGTGTGCAGATTTTGGAGATGTTTTTACTTGTAGAAGTACATCTTAGTTTTTCACTTCTACATTTTAGCCACATTGATTTTTTTGCATTACCACCTATCTTGAAGCTTGAATCAGTGGATTTTCAGTCAAAAATTGTAATCGTTTTGAAAATTATGCTGTTGCTATATGAACTCATCTACTTTTTTTTAAGATTGCTTCAGCTATTATGACAATTGGGAATTACGGCTCCACTGATAGTCAAGTGTACAAGCCTCTACTTCAACAGATTTTATCTCCACAATGTTTGAAAAAGTTTGAAAGTAATACTGCGGCACTGTGTCTTACTCTGATAGGACTTTCCTATGTGAACGTGTTTCCCCATTCACTTTACCAGTTGCTGTTCCAACAGGTGGCTACATGTGAGTCTTCTCTTATATTAATATGAAACTTGCTTTCAGGAAATGGTATAAAAGCTCTGCCAATATTTGAAGGAAGAATGAAAGTGGGCTTTTTTAACGATAAAATTTTTATAAATACTTTTATGGTACTTTAGTTGAAATTGCTGCAAAAGGAAATGTTGGTTTATGATATAATAATACGCTAGTGTGTGTTGCCATTTGCTTGCGACATTTAAAGCTTCAACACCCGCTGGTTATTAAGTGCTCCACTCAGACTTTAACAAACAAAGGTTTTTTAAAAAATGCGTTGATGTTGATTAAGTCATGTGGATCTATGAGTCATGCTGCCTTTCACTTTATAGAGTGTATAGCATATAAGTTCCTACTTATCTTCAACAATAAGCTGCTGCAAACGTATAGATAAATATTGAAAGGGAGTTCTATCATCCTATGGTTTTAGCTTCTCCTAAGTCCCTCCAAATAACCAGTGTGAAGAATCTGGTGTACTTGGACAGTGCTGTATCCTTGCTTTCTCCTTCATATGCTGGACCTAAACTTGACAAAACTATTATTGAGGTATTTATATATTATAATTGTTTACTTGAAATTTTTCTCTCTGTTTAACATATATCTATACATAGCACACATAAAACTGCATGCCATAAAATACATCAGTAAACATTTTATTTATATATATGTGTGTGTGCGTGTGCATGGTGTGTAAAGCATTGTAAAAAATTTAATTATTCAATTCATTTTCTACTGGATTCTAAACCAATACATGTCTTGTCAAATTGTGTTACTAGAACTTCTCCAAACAGCAGCAACAACCAAGACCATTCTATTTGGAGATAGCCAAAGAAGTGATGGATTGCATTCACACCTTGCCAGCTGTTACATCCAGGTATTTGGTCGAACACAGACGACTCCTTCCACACAGTTCAGCACCTGGTAAGTTAATTCACCTCATATCATAGCTTTACTAGTTTAATTTTGTGAAATACGAGTAATTTCATCTTTAGCTGCGAGGTGGGTTGTACAAGTGCTGATAACTTCTACTAGGTATAGCTGCTTTTTTAGCTACAAATAATTTAGTTTTGAAAAAAATGACTGCTATTGTAGAAGTAGTATTATCTACCATGAGTGAGTCACAGAAGAGTGCGGCCATCTTAGTACAGCCTCACAGTGAATTCTTGAAGGTTTTTCACAAAAAAGGGAATCGACAAAAGCAGGTGTCACTCGAACAAAGTGGGGAACAAAGAGCCCACATTGCACAAATAGAAGCATTGGGTTTCACTGTAATTATTGTAAGTATGTCCACTTCAATGTGTGATTATGTTGTTTTTGGTTACTATGTAAATGCCATGATATATGTATGAATTTTACATAAATATAAGGTTATGTTATATAGGTTATATAATAGCTATTTGTTAATTAAACAGATTTCGTGGGAGATGGAAAAGAGAAATGGACGAAAATATTTGTGTCAATAAAGTTTTTGTTTGTTTATTCAGATAAACTACAGTGAATTTCAAGGAGCCCAAAACAGGTCTCAATACGTAATGGAGAAACTCAGCACAAGTCATGTGGTCTAGAGTATTTATTAGTTAATGTGTTTGTACAAAAATACTCTTTATATACATATGTATGGTAGTATTACTAAAAAAATATATTGTTTTCAAGCACTGGTGAACTGCAATAATTCTTATTTATTTTTAGCATATATAGTTTGAGCTGTCATTAGGCAGCTTTTAAACAATCTATGACTTGTTCTAAAATTATTTGTTCAAGTCTAACGAGGTTGTCATAAACCAGAATGTGAAGTTTCTTCATCCACATCTTGACTGAGTAATTGCAGCAAAGTTTCCAGTCTTTGCTTTATCTGTATAAAATTATTATACATTAACGAATCGGACTTCAGTAAACATTGGGTTTTTTAATTCGTTGTGCTAGCTACAGATTTGAAATAAGATTGGTTATATTGCAAACAGAAACTAAATTATCTTTCATAATTGTTGCCTACCTCATTAGTTGCTCGATTTTGTAACTGTGAAGCCAGTTGTGTTACTGTTGTATCATTCAGGGCAAAACTTTCACTACACTCCATAGCTTCAGTTTTCAAAGTCTTTAGAAGAATCTCGTCCTCAGCTCTAAAAGTATACCAGCCCCATATTGCATGATTTTTATTCCTCAACTTCAACATTGTATTTAAATATAAATTATGGAATTATCCCATACATGGAAAATGTAAGCATCAGCTATATAAAACTTCACGAAGCCTCATGGCAACTTAATACATCAATGTTTCAAATTTTAATAGAATAAAATATGTTAGTTCTCTTTCGTAGCTCTTTCAGATAGATTATTTTCAATTAAACTGACATTTTGTTACAAACTAATCTGATAAAGCAAAGCAATTTGTCGAAACTAAGTCATGCAAATGTCAGCACAGGCTTGGTTTACAAGTATTCTTGGTTAGGAACAGTTAACTTTAAATATTCACAAAGCTATGAGTTGATTGATTGATTTATTACACATCACAGACATGAAAACAAGTAGCAAAATTCAGTGTAAATTTTGGCTATAATAAGTAGGCATGAACAAAATTGGAAAAAACGCCAAAACTCTGTTGGATTATTTAAAATAAAAGATCATTTGAAGTATTTACAAGGTGTGGTAAATGGTAATGGTAACAGTCTTTGAATTTACAAAATCGCCTACTGAGTACACGGTGCCAATTTTATAACATCAGGTTTCTATAATAAAGGAATTACCTTGTCCATGGTGCTATGACTGGTTGACTTGGGAGAGATAAGGGTGGTGTGAGCTCCTTAGTGTCTGTACCAAGAGTAATGGCCTCTGCAAGTAAAAGTAAAGATTATATACATTACATATTACGATTTACAAGTTAAAAAGATAAATTTAGCAGCGTAGGCTAAAGAAGCTCATTCTGAAACTTACGTTCACAGGAGTACACCTATTCATTTATAATTGAATTCTGGTCACAAAATTGCCACATTTTGTTGAGTTGGAGTTGAGCCAACATGATGCAATCAACTTAAATAAACATTGTCTTGGGTATGCTACAATACAGAAAACAAACATCTAAAGCAAAACTAAAATATAATTATAAAACTTACCGTTATTAGGAGATGAATGACAGTCTTCAGTGTCATCATCCCCTTCCTTCTTCAGCTGACTTGGCAGGGGATCTAGGTAACGGTAATAGGCAGGTCTGAGACCCTTGCGAGGTCCGGCATGTATGTGCAGTCGGTTTTGTAACACCTGCCACAATACTTTGTAACTTAGTCTAGCCTAGCATTAAAAGGTGCAGAGAACAAAAAAATAGGTTTCACTACTAACTAAGCATTGTACTGTGGTCAGTAATAGTAGAATATTATAAATGATTATTGAAGATAAACACTCATTTAGCCTCTTTGTCCACACACAGCTCTCTATTCTGACATGTAAAATTAACTACTTCATAATACTGGGCAGGTAAGTCAAAGATACAACACTACAATTACAAGTAAGTACATGTAAATAACTTGAAATATTTAATTACATTACGAGCTAAAGAATGCATGGAAGTAAACTAACAAACCAGACAGCAAATTCAATTTACTTACAGTTACTCTACAGTTCACACAATGCATGGTGCAGAGTTTGTATGCCTTGGGCTTCTTCTCATCAGAATGGCAAGTACATTTACAATCAGGGGTAGCAATAGTCACATCTACTTCCGGTACCTCCATCTAAAACACCCTTACTTTTAGACATCTCAGCAGCTACAAATATTTGTAGACAACAAACCTGGGAAGAATTGAAAATGCTTTTAATAAATCTTTCTATCCACCAAGGACATTTCGGCAGTTGCAAACACTTGTAGACAAAACACCTAGGAAAAATTTAAAAATGCTGTCAAATCTTTCCAGCTATTAAGCCAAGGTGTAACGCATAAACTAAGAAACCAAATTTAATACCCTCAAATTTCAAATTTGGTACACAAAAAGGTAAGAAAACTCCACAAAGTATCAACTTAAAATTGAATAAATTGCAATGCTGTTTAAATCTAATATAGAATGAGAACCTACCCTACACCTTTTCACTGTTCAGTTAGAGCAGTGGTAACTTCACATAAAACTGAATAAAATTGCTGTCCAACATTTAATTTGTTTTTATAATGTATTGAATCATAAAAACTATGGAGAACAACTCAGTGACAGAAACCAGCAAAAAATATTATCAAAGTGAAATGTCGACCTACCTCTTCAAACATGTCAATCACAGTGTCTTCATCATATTCGGTTAGATCCATTTCTTCATAATCTTCCTCACATCTGGACCAAATAACCACATCACACATAAAACTGTCAAATTCTAATCATACAAGAAAATACATGACTATTGGCTAAAACACATATATACGTACAAAAAACATGTACAACCAACTAATAAATTTGTAAAAACTCCTTCATTTGAGTGTTGATGCTTTGTTTATAAAACCTAGCCTATTAATGTCCATGTACAAACTACTATATTTTCACTCCATTTGTTACATAGACCTTTATATTTACTAAGTGGGAGTTATCAAACCACAGCAATTTGATGGCTATCTGCAAAATTAATATGATTGAACCATATAACTGGCCAGTAAATGTACCACTTGAAACAAAGTTTGACATTAATTATTTTTATTCATCTGTAATTCCAGTAAAACGAACTAAAGAAATTACATGGCATAACAAATATAAAACTTCACCAATAGGTAGAAACCATTACATACAATTGACTGACATTGAAAAGCATTACCTTTTAGCTGGAGTGGCATCAGGGAAGAAACTAGTGAAATCTTTGAGTAGTGCAGGGTGTCCTTTGAGAATAGCAGTTATAGAATCTCGAATGTCAGATATAGTCACAGAGGCAGCATTTTGTGAGCTGCCGGAACTAAGCAATTTGATTAATTTCTGAAAAGTTTTAGTCGCTCCACCGAAGTACACCTGCCAACCAAAACAGTAGAATATCTATTTAGCCACTTTTTCAGTTAAGAGCGAAATTTCAATAAATAAATCTTATATAGTCATTTAAACGCCAAGTCATGTATATTGAAATACGTAGATTATACTTCGTACTAAAAAAAAATAAAAGCAACTTAGAACTCCGAATAAAAATTAAGAATGAAATTAATTTTACAAAATTAACTCTCAGTAAATTGTTTAATATTTTGATAAAACAGTATTTCAATTAATTTGATGTAACAAAATACACATAGTATTATACTATACTATGTGTGTTATACTATACCTCCAATTTCCTGAGAAACTTTCTTGCCTGATGAAACTGCAAGCAAGATTTATAGCACTTGACTCCACAGGCAAGAGCCTGGGCGGGTAGCAAGAAAGCTGAAAACCCATCCAGCAGCTCATCATGGCCTTTCAGTATTGTACTTCTCAGCTCCTCATAAAACTTCAACAAAATATGAAAATGAAAGTAACATATATCGGGAATTACTTTCTCCATACAATTGCAAAAACTTATAGGCAGGTAAACTCCACAATCAGCATGTAACACAGGTTGCATGTATAGCTTAAGTTATGTTTTATGAACTGCACATCAATAAAGTTCTAGTTTAGACTTCAAGGGATATTTCAAACTCAAAATATTTGTTATATTGAGCCACCAAGTGACTCCAAATTATCTACTAGTATAGAGGATAACATTTCTTATTGAGAAATTCAGACATATACTTGAAAACCCAGTTAACCTGCCATGTATAACATACTGGCAGTCTGAGTTTGCTAAACTAATCGCATGATGACACTCCATCTAGTCACACTATCAAATAGTACTGAATGCTGTGAAGTTCCCTATACTAAGCTAATTATTGCTGGAATTAGCTAGATAACTTTTTCAAGCAAATATTAATCATGAAATCTATTTGTTTAAAAATAATTAGCACAAAAGTGAAATTAGTCATGAAAGAAGAAAAGCAAAAGCAATGGGGAAGGCGACAGTGTTATCTTTTACTACAGTCAACGTCAATTTTTACACATCAGATTAATTTCTTATCAGACGTTCTCACCACAGCATGACTTGTGCAAATACACCCATCACACGGAACAGTGTGTATGAGGATACTACTTTAGAGATGTAAACATATTTCAATGTGATTTTTCAGTGGCACCAAACTAGTATATAGTGCATGTAATCATGAATTGCAATTTTAACAGCTGTTAGACTCTGTTTTCATATAATGCGAAATTCAGTACAAATTATGACTTGGGAAACGTTGGATCACTTATTATAGTAGCGTCTTTTTTGGAGAAACAGAAATAGAAGGGACTTTTGAGAAGATATTTGCTCAGTCTTTCAACATGTCCAGCATAAACAGCAGTGAACTGGTGAATGAAGAGGTAACATAATAAATTGTATGATATTCGTTGGTATACTTGAAGATTATATTTGAAGATAAAGTTAGCAATGGACCAACATGCCTATCTACTGAATGTACAGTGCATTAGGGAAGATGCATTACGAATAAATTTGTGTGTCAGAAGTTAAATTTCTAAACTTGATGTCATTTCTAGAAAAATTCTAGCAATATAAGCTACCGAGTTTTTAACTAATACCAGAAATCTAAAACAAGGATGTGTAATTATTTTGAACATGTACTGTAAATTTCTGAGAGCCCCTTCTTTCCTGACTGGGTTCAGCTGATCTATAGAACTTGAAATGCAAACATATCGAGTTTTTTAATTTATTGACAGGCATACTGGAATGCTGTGACTTCGGATGCTCAATATAAAGCATCAGAAATCATTGGAAGATATATTCTGGGGGCGCTATTTCTTCTTGGAGTAACTGGAAATGTACTCAGCTTTGCGGTGATGGTGCAAGAAAAGATGAGATCATCTTCTACTACATTTTACATGACGGCGTTGGCAGTAGCAGACACATTGGTGTTAGTTTTTGGCTGTCTCAGACGATGGATAATCGAAGTATTTCAAGTAGAGTTATTAAATGCAAGCCCAAGTGCCTGTGCAATCATCAACTTTTTGTCTTACTGGAGTTTTGATGTGGCCGCATGGATATTAGTTATAATGACCTTGGATAAGTTGGTAATAGTAGCTTCACCCATGAGAGCACACATGCGAACTAGAAGAGCTGCAGCCATAGCACTGAGCGTAGTTGTAGTCATCTCGGCTGGAATAAACCTTCACATTTTCTTCACAACTGAATATACAAACAAACTATGTAAAGCAAAAGATGAGTTTGCCTTGTTTTATGCAAATGTATGGCCTTGGATAGATGCCGCGGTTTATAGTTTTATACCATTTATATCTCTGCTCGTGCTCAACGTCATCATTCTATTCTTTGTCGGCAAAGCCAACAAAAGACGGCAAAACATGACCAAGAGTCAGAGGTCATCAAATCACACCCTAACGGTAATGTTGTTGAGTATTACGTGTGCATTTCTTATATTGACAGCCCCGGCTGTGGTCCTTCATATCGTACGAGAAAAGGGTGAGCCGTACTTTAATTTAGCAGATCCGAGAGACTTGGCAAAATACACGCTGACAAGACAGGTTTCACGTGTGTTGCTGTATCTCAACCACAGCATCAACTTCTTCTTGTACTGCGTAGCTGGACCAAAGTTTAGAAATGAATTGAAACTCATGTTCAGTTGTCAGTCGAGAAAAACAAGGATTAGAAAGCAAATACAACTGACATATTCACAGTCCCACACGACGGCAACTGCAGCTGATGCTATTAATACGCAGAATTCTAAAACTATCCCACAATCAGAAACAGTGCTATAGAAAAATTAAAGTTTCATATAGAGGCTGCTTAGCCAATAACTCTATAAGCAAAGTCGTTGATTTACAAAAATAATTTTAATTACATTTAATGTTTTAGATAAAGTGAATAGATGACAAAATTATTTCCTTATTACTGTGAATTAGTTAAATACATTAACAATTATAAACGAATAAATGTTCAATTATTTAAAACTAAACATATTTCTACATACATGTATGATTAGAAAGTAGTCGTGAAAGTAATGAATTAGATTTTAAAAGATCATTTCATTCTTAAAAATTGAGGCTATTTGAATAAACACTGATGTATGCATATACCTTCAACACATGGGGTGTCACTCATTTCAAGCCCATATTTTATATCCGTCACTAGATTCTGTTATATACATGTGTTTGTAGTGAATTTAATAACAAACTACAAGCTTTTATTGTCTATTCATGTCTAAAATTTGTAATTGAGTAGAATATGAATATGTAACATGACTTACTACAGCAGGATTCTTTTTCTCCTTGCCAAAAGTCATAAGAGCCTGCAGAAACGCTTCGTATTCAGCTGAAGAGTCGCCAAGCTTTTCCTTCACTTTGTTGATGTACCATTTGGAGAACAAATCTTCTCTACCTGCTCTCTGTAAGAATATACAGTCCATAAGACTCTACTCTCACACTAACTACATCTACTCTCACACTAACTACATCTACTCTCACACTAACTACATCTACTCTCATACTCACTACATCTACCCTCACACTAACTACATCTACTCTCACACTAACTACATCTACTCTCACACTAACTACATCTACTCTCACACTAACTACATCTACTCTCACACTAGCTACATCTACTCTCACACTAACTACATCTACTCTCACACTACATCTACTCTCACACTCACTACATCTACTCTCACACTCACTACATCTACTCTCACACTAACTACATCTACTCTCACACTAACTACATCTACTCTCACACTAACTACATCTACTCTCACACTAACTACATCTACTCTCACACTAACTACATCTACTCTCACACTAACTACATCTACTCTCACACTAACTACATCTACCCTCACACTAACTACATCTACCCTCACACTAACTACATCTACTCTCACACTAACTACATCTACTCTCACACTCACTACATCTACTCTCATACTACATCTACTCTCACACTCACTACATCTACTCTCACACTCACTACATCTACTCTCACACTAACTACATCTACTCTCACACTAACTACATCTACTCTCACACTAGCTACATCTACTCTCACACTAACTACATCTACTCTCACACTAGCTACATCTACTCTCACACTAGCTACATCTACTCTCACACTAACTACATCTACTCTCACACTAACTACATCTACTCTCACACTCACTACATCTACCCTCACACTAACTACATCTACTCTCACACTAACTACATCTACTCTCACACTAACTACATCTACTCTCACACTAGCTACATCTACTCTCACACTAGCTACATCTACTCTCACACTAACTACATCTACTCTCACACTAACTACATCTACTCTCACACTAACTACATCTACTCTCACACTAACTACATCTACTCTCACACTAACTACATCTACTCTCACACTCACTACATCTACTCTCACACTCACTACATCTACTCTCACACTAACTACATCTACTCTCATACTAACTACATCTACTCTCACACTACCTACATCTACTCTCATACTAACTACATCTACTCTCACACTCACTACATCTACTCTCACACTCACTACATCTACTCTCACACTCACTACATCTACTCTCACACTCACTACATCTACTCTCATACTACATCTACTCTCACACTCACTACATCTACTCTCACACTCACTACATCTACTCTCACACTAACTACATCTACTCTCACACTAACTACATCTACTCTCACACTAACTACATCTACTCTCACACTAACTACATCTACTCTCACACTAGCTACATCTACTCTCACACTAACTACATCTACTCTCACACTACATCTACTCTCACACTCACTACATCTACTCTCACACTAACTACATCTACTCTCACACTAACTACATCTACTCTCACACTAACTACATCTACTCTCACACTAACTACATCTACTCTCATACTAACTACATCTACTCTCACACTAACTACATCTACTCTCATACTAACTACATCTACTCTCACACTCACTACATCTACTCTCACTCTAACTACATCTACTCTCATACTAACTACATCTACTCTCACAATAACTACATCTACTCTCACACTAACTACATCTACTCTCACACTAACTACATCTACTCTCACACTAACTACATCTACTCTCACACTAACTACATCTACTCTCACACTAACTACATCTACTCTCACACTAACTACATCTACTCTCACACTAACTACATCTACTCTCACACTAACTACATCTACTCTCACACTAGCTACATCTACTCTCACACTAACTACATCTACTCTCACACTAACTACATCTACTCTCACACTAACTACATCTACTCTCACACTAACTACATCTACTCTCACACTAACTACATCTACTCTCACACTACATCTACTCTCACACTAACTACATCTACTCTCACACTAACTACATCTACTCTCACACTAGCTACATCTACTCTCACACTAACTACATCTACTCTCACACTAACTGAATTTACAAAACTACAGCCAGAAATGAAGATGAACCTAACTAAACACGTATGACAGCAACATAAACATCTTGCTATGTGATACAACAAGTAAATTAGATATTTTTTGATATAAAAATTCAACAATGTAGAAAAATAACCTTAAGATAAGGCCAAGAGGTGATCTTAGATCATAAAAGGCTACATAACCTGAAACCTGAGTAAACATGTAGCTTGAGAGCTCAACCACAAGTAGATTCTTTTAGCATACAGTAGCTTAATATTATAAACATATGGGGGAAAATCTAAGTAAAGTTAAAAATAGCAGTCCGACCTCAACACAAGGTAGAGTATACTGAGAAAGTTGCAGCAATATCCACACAGCATGATATAATAATTTACCATTAAATTATATTAACAGACTCAAAAATGAAAACAAATTGTAAAGGCTTCGCATATATAGGTCAAGGAGAACTTTAAAAGCTCGATTTACCTGAGGATCACACTCTACAATATCTGGAGCTAGACAAGCGATATATCTTTCTCTTCTAGACGACTTGGTCCTGTAACAACATCAATATTTACACTTACACCAACCGGCAGCAGCATCAAGTAAAACCTTCTGAGATAACAAAGCTTAGGTTGTAAGCAATCAGTACAAGCAAAGCTTATATCAATCATCAATAATCAATAATCAATCTCATTTTAGTGCAATGATGCAGTAAATGTGACTTCTAAACTGAAGAAGATCAACTCACTTAGTTGCACCACTTTCTTCATTCAGAGTAGAAAAGAACTCATCATCTTCATCCCGTAGTTTCTTTGGACGTTTGCTCAGTGGAGCTACTAGATGATATAAAAGGTGATTTAAAAAAGTTAAATAATAAACAATTTCTTGTCAATAAAAAACAAATAAACAATAATTAGTAAGTTTACTTAGGCTTGTTGATTATTGAAATATAATCAAAAGTTTTTGATAATTACAAACATCGGTGCGTTTGACATGATGGAAAATTATGACAGTTATATTTTAAAGGAAAGGCTTTTAAAACTTTACTAAAGTTAATTGATTTTAGACAATTTTTAGTGCAGGTCACCAAGTAAATAGATTACAGCAAGATAAGAATTGAGTCAATATGACTATGACTAAAATGGCTGCAAATCATTTGATGAACTTAAAAAATATAGCTTTTGAGCTGATATAAACTTTGTTATTTTGGAATATGTTATCTATTATTTCTTTGCAGTTTACATTTACATATGCTGATATGGTAGACTTAGTATGGTGTGCTAGAGTCAGCATTGCATGCAGTCTAGTTAGTATTGTATGCAGTAGAGTTAGTACTGTATGCAGTAGAGTTAGCATTGTATGGTAGAGTGAGTATTGTATGCAATGAAACATTTTTTCAGTAGACATGGTTCTATAAACTTTGATGTTAAAAACATGAAAATACTGAAACAAATAAAAAAATCACATTCAACTTTTGTAGAAACATCTTAGAAACTTTACCAGAACATTACTGGTAAGAACTATCATATTCAATGTTAGTCAACAAACCTGAAGTCTTAGTTTCAGAAGATGAGACCTCCAAAGGGTTTCCAGCTTCTAATGGTTTTCTCTTTAAAGGAGATTGATATGAAGTCTTTTTAGAAGCTCTATTCAACGCTTTCTCACTGATAGCTTTGGCTGCCATCTTTGTCGGTGATTGATTGTAAGCTACAACATATGGACAGCAACTTTAGTTGGTTATAAAAATCTGCAGAAATTTGAGTCGGTTGTAATAATGTGCAGAAGCTTGAGTTGGTTATAGGAATTTGCAGAAATTGACTTGCCAATGAGTTCAACTGTACTTACCAGCAGAATTAAATGGCTTTGGAAAGAGAGAATGGACTTTAGTGCGCCACCCACTTCCTTTTTTATTGTGTCTCCTCATCTTCCAGTCACTGTCGATAGAGTGATATGCCTTTTCTATATCACCAGAAGAACATGCTTAACAATGTCATTCTTATATGTTGTCAAATATCAACAACAAGTTTCGGTCAACTTGAATACCATATCGAGTATTTATACATCTATTTTACATAACTACAAGATACGCAAACCAATGTAAGTTAACAACAGGCATCAAGTGATAATTTGCAATAGCAATATTAAATTCACTTTATCATAGGGAGTCACCTGGAGTCTTGAATGGCGATGCCTGTATTTTTCTAAACTTTCCGGAAGCAACTGGGCTCATCGGATCAGTTGAAACTCTTTTAGTGGGTGTGGTTAAATTGTTGTCATGAGGAGAATCAGATGATTCTAAAGCTTTATTTTCCCTGGTAAAGATTCCACTTATTTCAGATAATATGTCAATTGCTTGAGAAGATGTCTCCTCGACAGAAAAGATAGCTCCACCTGAGGCGAGTGTCACCAGACCATCAGTTGGTGTGCTGCTGTGATCCTCCCTACTATTACCTGGCGCCGTGCTGCTGTACTCACTATTTTTACCTGTCAGGTTGACTAAACATGACCCAGCGGAATGACTAGCTAAAGCATCTACAGGAGTAGTGCAGGCAGGTGTACAGTTGCTCTCTACTTCTTTAACAACATTAGAAGTAGTGTCTAACCTATCATTAAATGCTTGAGAAGGTTTGGCAGTTTCAGAAGCATTGGAAACTTCAAGAGCGTTGGCAGCATTAGCAGCATCAATAACTTCGGCAGCAGAAATAGACTGAGATGGTGCATTACTGGCTACTATTATCAACTCACTTTGTACAACATTCTGCAATTGTATTTATAACAAACATTAACAAATTATAAAAAAAACTATTATAACTATCATAAAACTATAAAAACAAATATATACATATTTGTTGCAAAAACACATTCAGCACAATTTGAAAAAATTATTTTCTTTTTCTCGATATTTACAGCTACTGCTCAACGTTGTTGTGCTTATAACCAATAGTCTATTTTATGTTCCAACAGCTTTCCAAAAAATTGTATTACAAATGGGATTATAGTGCCATTTCTCTCTCTATTATTAGCTATATTATAATATATATTATAGTTGATCAGGATTATTGATATATAGAAGCACGTACAATTTAAGGTTAAATTTGGATGTTTAAGGGCATGATATGAACTATGTAAACACACTTTACAAACTATGCTTACTGAAACGTTGTTAGGCCCTATAAGAGAAGACAACTCCAAGATGTCATTGTGGCGTAATAAACAATGTATGGCATACCTTCAACCAATCAGGGTAGAATGGCTCATGCAAGCGATCAGCTGGTGGTAACATCTGCTGGGCAAGTTTAGTATTTCTTCCCATTTCTATAAGCTTAGGAATAACTCCCTTTGCTTTATAAAGCTAAAAAAGTTGAAACAAATTAGTATAGTTAATTCAATATTATAAAAACATGCAATAAAAATTCAGTACTCTACAAGTAAAGGTTGTCCTGAAAGACGTTACAAAACTCAAATCTGAGTAGAACTATTGCCAGTAAATGTAGTATCAAATCAAATATCCTGGATTAACTCAAGACCTGTATATACTGTAATGTGATCAACCGATGCCTTTACATAACTAGTAATCACATAGTAAACATAAACCACTCTAGCAGAAATAGTGGAGTTGTCTTCAGCCGTGCTGAGAGCACGACTTTAACCACTCAACAAAGCTTATCACAGCAAGAGACAACATACCAATTTTTAACACTTTCTTAACAGAAAATTAAACAAAGAATTCTAACTAAAAAGCTTGGTGGCCAAATATTTTCTATAAAATGTTTGAGTAAATTACCCCAATAATGGATTTATTCTGTTTAGATTTCTTGGACTCGTTCTTGATGTGCATATCAATACTATGTTTAGAGATTCCTGGCAGCAAATAATTGCTAATCAGCTCACATTTATTTTTCTTAGAGCTAAACTCGTGTAGACCCAAGCAGATCAACCTAAAACCAGCAAATCATAATATATATTTACAGTGAAATAAAAAATAAATGTTTTTATTTCTATTTATAAGTTACAAGAGTACATCACACATGATAAACATTTACAAAGAAATGGTCGAATACAGAGCAAAAAATCTTTATCCTAAACCTACATAGTAAGTAGTTTAGAAATAATCATACTTTATTTTAGCGTCGCCATTTCTATAACAAACTGCTAAAGCTACACTCAAAATTTAATTGCAATAACTACACCTGTGACACGTATATCAAATAGCTAACGGGCTACTACAAAACCAAGTATTACTCACACATCTTCAGAAGGGTTGAACTTTGCTCTTGGCCGACCATACTGCTTCTTAAAGGAACAGGAAGGAAGCAGCTCTGGATACATGCAGGCAGGAGAGGAAGCAAGAGTGGTCTTCTGCTTCAGAGATAATGAGTCAGGCCCTGACTCATCAGTGGTCTGAACATGCAAACATATGACTCATCAGTGGTCTGAACATGCAAACATATGACTCATCAGTAGTCTGAACATGCAAACATATGACTCATCAGTGGTCTAAACATGCATACATATGACTCATCAGTAGTCTGAACATGCAAACATATGACTCATCAGTGGTCTGAACATGCAAACATATGACTTATCAGTGGTCTGAACATGCAAACATATGACTCATCAGTGGTCTGAACATGCAAACATATGATATATAAGCAATACTAGCCATCATACGTATATTTTATGTGAAATTTATAGTACAATATTGTTTACTAGCTGCATTAGTTATATAGCAAACAGTAATATGCTATAAATACATATGATGTAGCAGATTTGTGAGTCATCCCTATGTTATGCATATATATCTCATACTTAAGATTAGAGTAAGTTCTTTCTATGCTGTCAAGCTGTACACTTTATACCTTACAATAATAAACCTTATGATACATTATTCCAATGGCCTCATCTTAATTATTACCCATGCAAACATACAAAAACAAAACATTACAGAATGGAAAAAAATTAAATCAATTATTTGTTCATTTTATAAAAGTAGTTGATAATTTGACATTACGAAAAAGTGCACTTTGCACCTTTACATCATAACACACCTGTTCAGTGGATGCCAAGTTCAACGCATGTCCAAGATTACACACATTAAACATGCTCTCCTTTCCGGCAACGCTGGCAGTCGCAAATGCACTGATTTCCTTCTGCAAAATCGAATATTATATAAACCTACTTGAACTTGCTGTGAATACAAAATTTAGCAAACTTTACTTTACAGCTCTGTTAAACAAAACAATAGATATGTAGAATTATAGTCATAGCATATAGTTAGATACGCACCAGAAAATGGACAGATTGAACATGGAGATGATGAGCAGGTCGATGGGAGAGAAAAGCTTGCTGAGCTAGGATCTGAACAAACTAAAACACAAAAGTTAATAAAAATAAAAAACTAGGTTTTATCATATTTATAATTACGCAGTCAATCATTTGTATTCAAGTAATATAACATTTGAATTAAAAAAGCTACTTTTCAAGCAAAAATATTGTCTTAGCAAATGCTTAACAGCAACACTATATACACACAATACATTTTTTGTCAGTTATTACTATACACGCTTTAAGTCAGTGAGTACTATATACTCTTTGTCAGTGAGCGCTATATACTCTTTGTCAGTTAGTACTATATACTCTTTAATAGTGAGTACTATATACTCTTTGTCAGTTAGTACTATAATATATTCTCTACTAGTGAGTACTATATACTCTTTGTCAGTTAGTACTATAATATATTCTCTACTAGTGAGTACTATATACTCTTTGTCAGTTAGTACTATAATATATTCTCTACTAGTGAGTACTATATACTCTTTGTCAGTTAGTACTATAATATATTCTCTACTAGTGAGTACTATATACTCTTCGTCAGTTAGTACTATATATTCTTTACTAGTGAGTACTATATACTCTTTGTCAGTTAGTACTATATATTCTTTACTAGTGAATACTATATACTCTTTGTCAGTTAGTACTATATACTCTTTACTAGTGAGTACTATATACTCTTTGTCAGTTAGTACTATATATTCTTTACTAGTGAGTACGCACACACTGCATCTGTCTGGTTAGCTGCCTCTGCTCATTTGCCGTGAGAGTCAAGGGACAAAGATTTGGTGGCTCCTCAACAACAGCTCTGGGTGTAGACAGAGAAGGTTTGCTACTCTCACTGGGTGCTGCACTTAGCTCTATCAACTTTCTCACAGTCAATGGTTGACTACAAACAATGAACTTTGCTTAAAGAAAAATTAGATGTACAGAAACACTCATGATTCATTCCAACTGCATATTAAACAAAAACATTAAAAGAGGAAGGTTGAAGTGGGGGTTCACATGGTTGGACCTGGACTATTTTCTTCTGGTCTCAAATGTATTACATTTAATTAGATAATATAGAGTACGTAATTCTATAATAGATAATTGGATAATATATAGAATATATTGCAATAGAGAAATGATTACTTGACAGGCATGGGTCTGGGTTTATTGAATATAGATTGTGATTCATCTTGACTATTGTCATCATTATCTTGAGAATCATTTTCATAAAGCTCTTCCATTAACTCGTGAATTTCTTTTTCTACAAGTATTGAAAAACAGAAAGTTGGTTAATTCAAGCATTGCTATTCTTATGAAACTTAAAACCGTCATCAATTTCAGGAGCTAAAACACTTTAATTAATTTCGTATTAAACCGAATTATTAATTTAAATGGAAAAAGAAAGATTACTAGAAATCAAACTTCAAATAAATCGAAAAAGAAAAATTTGCCATCTGTATTTTTCAAGCAATTTTAGCAACTCAAAAATTATTAAACAAAATAAAATAAGACATGTGAATACATTGATAATATATACATATTTGAGTGCATCACTATGCCACTAGATTCTAGAAACTATGGTGAGGTCCATTAGGAGATTAGAAAAGTTCGCAGTATACTGACTGGTTACTTTGGAAGGGAGAACATGATCATCTTCAGCTTCTTGTTCAGGTTCCGCCAGCACATTGTATTCAGGGTCGGCCTCAAAGTCATCCTCGTCATCACAGGGTAAATCTACATCCACAGGCTAAGAATATCAGTATCATTAGCATCTCTCAACAAAGCTAAAATATTCTACTCACCAAAGATTGTTTCTATTTTCTATAAGAACTATTTACAAAACTACACTATAAAGTAAATTATTTAAATATGTTCTCTAATTATACATGCATATAATAAAATCTGAAAGTATTTAATATCTACTACCCTGTTATATTTCTATTTGTAAATTATTAATTTAACTTATTTCATAAAATATAATTGCGTTACAAGCAACCTTACCCCCTGCAGTGAGACTATTTAGAAATTCCTGCCAATCCTCATTTACGTCCTCCAACTCAGGGTCCTCATACATGTCTACAGTGATGTCTGGTGGGACAAGCCCAGCCTCTAGATTTCCTAACGAAGTGTCATTCATTGGAAGTTGTGATCTCGTCCTCTTAGCTATTGTATTGGACTGAAAGAAAGAGTAGTATTGTTGGGACTTTACATAAAACGAGGAAAGCTTTTCCACAATGCATAATAGCTTTTCACATATCATCTCAGCTAGGCCAGCTATATTATGCTTTGTCCACATCCATTATAGCTACAACACAAAAGCTAACCTTCCTGACTAGTATAAAAACCCAGCATTTTTCACTTATCCACACACTTGCGTCTCACACTTGTAACTTGAGACTTATAACTTATGATATAACCTTTTTCACATTGCTATTTTCTTTCAGTCTGCGACAATAAATATTTCTACACACTTAAAACACAACAGTATATTTTAACAGGTGACAGCTTTATCTACCAAAGTTAGAGGAATTATCATAATATTTTTAAGTGAGTCATCAATCTTAAAGAGTAGTGAATTTGCCAAGTAATTGGTTAAGATGAGAAATAAGAAAATTGAATTTAATGAAAAATGAAAAAAAAACCTTGTTATGCAACAAAAATGACAGAAACATTTGAATTAATTAAATAATTACCAAATCAAGTTTATCTAGAGCATCTAAAAACCGCCTTTGTGATTCCTGAGTAGTCCTCATCGGTGTGATGGTACTCGAGCTATCTATAGTCTGTGGCTGCAAGTAAACAAAGTTCTTTGAAAAACAAGATAAGTTTACTGTCAAGTTTTCTTCTCTTGGGCAGATAAAATGAGAACTTAATTACAGATTTTTATAAGATGTTCCACCATTCTTAGGATAAGTATTTTTGCTATACCTGACAATATATCCAGTTAAAATAGTTATCTAGAAAGTCTAATGGTACACAAACATTTTGCCTGAATAAACAGATATAAGCTATAAATTACATTTACCATGTTCTGGTGCTTTGCTGGAATAACTGGTAAAACCAACGGAGATCTGCGATTAACCTGAGGTGAGACATTGCAGGATGGCGAGCCTAGATCACTTGCGCACATCGACATGTTGCTTTCAATATCATCATCATCACTATATAACTCTAAAACCTAAAAGAACAGTAAACTTATAAAACAAAAAAGTCCATACATTATTTGTAAGAACTAAGACAACTAATAAATCATTGAAAATGAATCAATTTTATGAATTTGTTATCATTTTAATCTTTAAAAGCTGATTTACTTCTCGGAATAATTAAAAGGCAAAACTTACTCTTTTGTATACTCCGAGAGACAAAAAGGTTGTCAGTTAACCTACACTACCATGGTGCTGTATTATCTAGCAGTAAGTGATAATTTGTGTGAAAGAGCATAGCATCAGAAATATCAGAATACATTTAAACACTTTCAAATTCTTTTGTGAAAATACAAAGCTACATACATCGGCAAGATCTTCTTCTTCGACATCACTTTCATAATCATAATCATCGTCATTCTCATCTTCGGGAAACTCTAGTTCCGTGAAGTTTTTGACCTGCTTATGTGCCGAGGACTTTAATATCAGCTGAAAAAATAAAACTGGTTTAAAAAGTAGCAAGTAACAAGCTGAAACAACAGTAGCAAGAATAGTAATTATCTATCAAAAAATAAAATCTCTCTTGTTTGCCACACCATAACTTCAGACAAAATTCAATGTTGCATAAATCTTCACTTACATTAAAAAAACCCGAAGCATGTTTTAAATCTGAAAATAACTCCATATATTACAACTTAATATGCTATAAAACATTTAGTAATTTAAAATTGTTACATTTTTTTCTTCAGAAAGGATTTGTCTCATCTTAGCTCTTGTCATTTTTGGCTCATAAGTTGCAGGAAGGAGTTTAGTCCCATCTTGAGATAAGGAGTTAGCTAACATTTTCTGCACATCAGCGTCTTTCACCACGTTCTGCAGAAGTAGAGTATTACTATCATTTTACAGATACCACACAAAGCAATCACTGCACTTTCACTGCTTCGTATTAATAAATTTTCACACTATGCTTAGGAACAATAATAAGTTAAACCACAATAATAAGTTAATGCAAACCGCAACCACAAATTCATCCATACATGCTGTTGTGCTTTAATATATAGAAGTATTTCTTGTCACTGACTGAACGAAAAGAGCAAAACAATTAAGTGAAGTTTTAAGTGAAGTAAATGAATAATAGAAAATGTCGGGTTTATATAACAGTCTAAAAAGTTAGCTGTTGTGCAATACCCAAAATCAATGTAGGAAAATCATAATGTAGCTAACATAGCTGTGATAATACAAGTAAAGCTATAATGGATGAAAGTTTACCCAAACACTATAACATATCTCTTGCAAGTTACATAATTGCTAATATCTGTAAAAAGATGGTAATATAGTTTATGAATAAATTCACAGCACATTAGCAAACATACATATATAATAGACTTCACTGTCTTTTTAGAGAGCTTGCTGCAGATAGAAGAGCTGTCTAGTTCATTGATGTCTTCTTCAGACTCTCCCCACGGCAGATCATCTTTCTGCATAGAGTTCTCTGGTGTGTTGAGCTCTCTCCTGTTAATATGTAGCATGCCTTTCACCACAGGGAAACAAAAGAGTGTTTCAAATACATATGCAATAAAATAGTAAAATTATTATAAATTATAGATAGTAGTAGAATGACATGGTAAATGAGTTGTGAATATGCACTCAGCTCAGACCTTTCAGTATTTTCTTCTTTCTGTTCATACATATTGAAGCCAGATCTTTACAATTCCACACATGTAATATCTGAAAGAATAATAATATACCATAACATGAGAATTATCCTACATTATATAACACAAACACTACAGTATTGGGTAAACCATTAGATAATACTTATATTAATGTAAATTTTTAAATAATGATTTCAATGAGCAAAATAAAAAACTGAAACTTGGGTAATAGTGTTCTACTAGAATATTTGTATAGCTTGCTTTCTTAAAGCCCAACAACCAATTTCAAAATGCAAAGTATTAAACTATCATTTATCTGAATATAAAAATATTTCACTGACATAATCTACCAATGTGTTTTAAATAGAATGAAGCATGATGAAAAAATTTGACATAAATATATGTGCATTGAGCATTAGCATGAAAAATACAAGTGGGCTGGCTAAGCGGTTTACTGGTTGTCTATAAGTTATTTAGCATACAAGTTTACCAAACCACAGAACCAAATGTTATAACTATTGTATGTCCATTTCAGTCTATAAAACATAATAATTCAACAATATTTTTATGAAAGCTACTAATTATATTGTTGACAGATAATAGCTACTAACTTTAAATAGTTATAATTAAAGGTATCTCTTTATTCTCTTAACTTTTGTTTAAGTTACTAAAGGTTGCTGAATGCATGAAGTTACTTACAAATTTTATTAAAATGATTATCAGTGTACATTTGAATAAGAAATGCTTAAAAGATAAAATATAAATATTAGCATAAGGACTAGGCTACTATAGGCTAAGCACTATTATTATGATTGCGGTGATCAACTGATAACCTCTTTCATTCTTAACAAAAGCTAAATAATATATTCAATTTTAATTTGAAAGGTTTTTTTAGATCAATGTAAATACACCTAAAGCAAATTATGTTTTTGAGAATGAGTCAAGACCAAGTTTAACTTTATCGTTTGACTCAGTATGAGTATGAATATACAACTCTAATACTGCATTACCAAAAATCACCAGATAATGGTTTTTAATGAAGCAGGATTAGAGTTGATAGTAAGGACAATACTAAGACTAAGAGTATAGATTGACTTTTGGTACTAACTCTAAGCCCTAAGGACTAAGACTAAGAGTGACACTGACAGTAGCCGAGTAGCTGCAAAAATAAAAGTTAAGACTACAATAATTATAATTATAAATATTAACTTATTATCATTAAATGACTATTCAGATCCTTAATTATGATTATCATTATGATAATGATATGTTAATAATTTAAATTATAATAATAATATACTTACAGTTAGTGTTACAGTATCAGTATGAGTACAGTATCACTATCAGTATGAGTACAAATACACTTACCGTAGAGTTGGTACAAATTACACTTACAGTTACAGGCATTACCGTATTCTGCTATCCAGATTGATATTCATCATCATAATGATAATGATAATGCCTAGTAGTAATACTTATACTAATAGTAATAGTAATAGTAATGCCAACTATTACTATATCACTATCAGTATCAGTATATGTAAAAGTGAGGTAAGTAAACTTGTTGATTAGGCTAATTGAACAAAATATAGTTGTAGCGCAACTATTATTATTACTATAAGTAGTATTACTATAAGTATAAGAATAAATATAACCTATAAAGTATAAGTTAAACGGCATAAGCCAGTTATTTTAAAATAGAACTTGTACGACCAATGCAACACAAGTAAATGCCAGAGATGGTAGATATCTAGAGTGACGACTTCATGAAATCTTAAGGAACTATATGGACATCATTATGCCGCGCTTTGCCGCGAGTTTATAAAAGTTATAAAAGGAAAAGTTTGCCACTTTTGTTATTTTATTATTAATTTTTATTTTATGTGTACATTTCTTTAGTTGTGTTTATTGGTATAGTTTTTAAACACAATTTTTATGCATATAAAATTAAAAACAATTTTATAACTCACTCATGCACGTAAATACAAAGCTATAAAGTTTAAGTTTTGTTGTGATTACAATGTGAATATTGTAATGGCCAGTAGAAGTATACCCTTTCCAGTATTCCCTGGTAAACATAATGTAATATATTATGGTCAGGAACGGCAACTCTAAGTTGTGCCGTCTCTACATGCAGTGCTTACTAAAGCATGCGGCGGCACCGCCAGCAACTGCGGACAATACTGTTATAGTTTTCCAACTATGTTATTGTGGGTACTTGTGTATGTTTCTAAGTAGTGCATCCCTAGGATGTAATGCAATCAACTCCAAGATATATCAGAAGCTGAGAATAATATGTATTGAAGAATAATATATAATAAAAAGAAAATTCTTACATTAGTCGATAAAAACAGGACAGAATAGAATATCAATTAGTTGTTTACTGCTAGCCTAGCCGGTGTCAACTGTCGTTGCGGGAAACACTGTTTTTATGTATATCTGGATCACGTGTTGATATCCAATTTGATTGGAGGAAACAGTTTAGTATGACCTAATCACGTTGGCCTCTCGCATGTCAAGCGAGCAGACTAGAAGATAAACGCTATGACTAACTAGAATGTATAGCACAAGTGTTAGTGTCCATAAAAGGGGAAAAGACGAGTCCCCCTTGGCTATCTATGAGCCATTACATCACCCCCACCCAGGGATGTAGTGGCAAAAATATTCTAGGCCATACTCTCAGGGGGGGTCCAGGGGGCCGCCAAGGCCCCCGGCGGGGTCCGGGGCAGCGCCCCGGCCGCCGAAGCCCTCAGAGCTCTTCTGATGCAAATTTATGCAATTTAAAGCCATTGTGATTTCTAATTCTTCTGAAAAAATATGCGTTGAAATGTGCACCTCACTATTATTTTCATACCATACCAGCTACATGACGACTGGGCATTGCTGCAAACTATATAAATATTCAGTATTGTCCCATACTTGTTGACTGTAATTTTAAATGTAAAGTCTTACTCAACTGCAGTTAGGTTTGTTCTGACATGCACCAAGTCCAAACTGTACAGAAAAATTGCTGAAGATCTCAAAAAGATGGAAGGATAGAGGCAGGTAACAAGTGCTCTCCAAAAGCAACCTGATTATTTTATTAATAACTAATAGACCGACGTGCCCAGAAAAAGAATTATAGATCAGAAGAGAGGCAGATTGCAAATCAGAAAATGTGTGTTTGTTATTTATAAAGAGCAATTTGAATTGATAACTCATTGGCAAGCAGAAATTGGTTAAAAACCTAATTGGAGTTTATTGGAGTACTAGTCTAATCCATAAGGAGATACCACCACACCTTCTAACACACAAAAAAGCACACCCAAGAAGAGTATGTTAACTTGGTTTTAAAATAAAACCCCTGAACTTTCACTAGACAAATCAAGGAAACATACCCCAAATGAAAAAAATTGACAGGTTTAATATGTGTTAACCTAGAAGATGATTAAATATAAGGCCAGATGTTAGTTAGTACAATCAAACATAAACGGTTACTTATGGTGGTGTACAGTTTGCAAAACCTTATTGCATTGATTGCATTGATAATTAACATGCAATAACACTTGGTTTTTGACCAAAATGTGGATATAGTACCTGTATAGACCTCAGTGATAAATTTTCATTAGCCTCTCCTACACACCTGGTACTATTTCTTGAAGACATTTTGATTTTGTTTCTGGATTTCATGTTGTTTTTTTCCAAATTCCATTGCTTGTTGACAAAATGCAAGTCCACACAAGATAGATAAGGGTAACCATTTAGCTGTCACTGCCTTGCTGAGGCGACATTATTGGTATAATTATTATAAGAATTCAGTCCTGCCAAATAAAACCTCACTTAATTGTGCTAGAATTAAAATTTAAAAACCATGTTTTAGATCTTTCTGTTCTTCAGAGCACTTGCTTTTTTGAATTTTCAATATTTTTTTGCAAAGTTATAGACAAAAATCTACCCATTTTTGACCAATTTTACCTGAAAAATTTATTTTTCAATCCCTGCCAAATATCTCAGCAGGAAAGCACGGTATTTGAATAGAACAAACACTGTCGGAAACCTGAGAAATTTATGCATGGCAAATTTTTTGATCTTTTCAATAGCCTTCATAGATTTTCTACAAGTTAGTGATTTATACACCGAAAATGAAAGATTTTTTCCTTATTAATCACCAATGCACAGCACTTCGCGCTTCAGTGAACACGTAGAGATAAGAAGATGAAATGTTGATAGCTGCTCATTATTCATAGTGTAATCTCAGGCTAAACAATCACAAGTAGGCAACACGCATACCACCCACATAGCATTAACATAACAAGAACTTAAATTAGATTGTGAGCGAAATTTATGATATTCTCAGTGAGGATGCCCTAACTATCCTGTGCACTAATCATCTTTCAAAAATATTATGCCCATACGGGCGTATGGCCTAGAACAGTCTATTTTCTTCTAGGCCATACGGCGTATGGGACCGTATGGGTACCACTACATCCCTGCCCCCACCAGTAGAAAGCCCACTTTCTGATAAAAAAGAAGAATGGCAAAAACATGATACAATAATACAATAAAATGACAAACATATGCATAAAGAGAAGCAACACACAGATATATCAGTATTAGTACGATATTAGAACAGATAAGAAAAGGATTGTTAAGTACATGAACATAACGCCGTCTATTGAGTGAAGCAGGAAAAACATGCCCCACAGATATATGCTCGAAATAGGGCTTATTCATTTAGCTTGGTACGAACCGGACCTGGATTTGTGGATACAAAGTTTCTGTTTAATGCGGCCCACCGAATCTTTTAATTGATATATTCCAGTAGTGGCGGCCAAGAGCCGGAGTGCCAGCTGGCCAAAGCCAACCTGTAACCGCTGAAGCCTATGTTCCACATTAGACAGGCGGCTAGGACACTCAGCTGTGGCAGGAGGTTTGCGGGGGATAAATCCACTTCATCTTCTGTAACTCTTCGAGCTGTTCGTTTGGTTGGTGGAGGAGTTGGCTCAGCTTGTCTAGTGCTATCGGAAATGCAAGATCAATAGACTGCGTTCTCCTGCAGTAGTGGGAACCCTTGAGAGAGGACGGCCATGAGCATACCCTTGTAGACTAGTGGACAAATAACATCGAAGAAATCAGGATAGTTATCCGCGTCAACTGTAAAGGTGACTCCTAAATAACAATCAGTCCACGCCTGGTGTTCCGAGACAGCATAGGAGTGGACATCGAGGTATCCGCAAAGACAGAAAACTAGTAAATAATGAGTGTCCACGTGTGCTTTTAATGAGCGGATGAACGCTGAGGATTCATGACATAACTGACACACGGTGCTCCCACTAGGGCCCCAAGCGGCCTCAATCTTTTGATCTGTGGCTGGTGATACCCACCGCCATCGACGGTGGAAGGGCGCTGGCAATTCCTCATCCTCGAAGTCCATTAGAGAGGAAGGAGGTTGACTGGGTGCGTGATCGCTAGACCAAACAGAAAGGAATGTCTGAGACGCACCTGTGGTAGCAAGTTGAGTGACACCTGAAAGAGCAGACTAGCGTTAGATCATGCTAGACCTAGATACACACTCTAGTACAGCCGGCTTTTAACAGCCTGGAAGTACGACTCCCTTTCGGTGAAGCACTCGCGAGATTAGTACTAGTATAGAGGCTGACCGAGAACAATGAATTATAACTTAGGATCACAACTACCCTTCTATCTTTTCAAGTTCTCGTCACTTTTCTCTACTAGTCTTATCTCTAGTCAGAATGTGTTTATCAAACTGAGCTCAGAGCTAAGCTGATGTCAATTTATTTCCGTACTAGAAGAATATTATATAAACTTAGCCCGTGACTCGGTATTACGTGAAATACTCGAATAACTGGGAATGATTATACTGGATATCTACTAGCTCGTCTGCTCTTAACTGCATCAGCGTAAAAAAAGACTGAACAACATGTTCGTTGTGCGTGACTGAGGCACTTCACAACTGGCCGATTAATTCTTTTTGTTGCTCCGCCTTCACAAAAGTCAATATATTCATTGAGCTCACAACTCCTAGGTGGGACGCGGCAATTTTTTGCGGAGCCTTCCGTTTGACTTTTTGATCTGCCTCTTTTTACGCAGTCACACACAAAGTCTTGGAAATAAGAGGGGGTTGTCCAGTACGCTGACCTCTCTCCAAAAAAGGCGAGTGGACTCGAGAGTTCCATGGGTGGAGCTACCGGCTCTGACATGAGCGGCCCCGTTTTGACTTCACCTCGGTTTCCTACAGTGAGGTTCCCACCCCCCGTTGTGGGGGTCTCCATTTGAGGGCCCGGCTCGGGTCCCGGAAATGACGGCATTGGATCTGGCATCGGAGGCAGTAGACGCACTTTCGTTGGTGGAGGTGGTTGCTCATCTCTTACCAGATCTTCTTCCTGTGGCACTACCACTTGATACTCGGGTCGGTACCATTTCTGCTCGCGCGTTGCGGTCTGCCGCCTGGGCTCAAGCAATGGGGGCGCTTTAAATACCGCATCGAGGCTAGCCCAATACAGCTTCAAGCGAGCCTCGTTTTGAATGGATGCCTGTCCCGAGCGCTTGATCTTGTATGTGTGGTTGGGCACAGCCTCAACCACCAGGTAGGGCCCCACAAACTTGAGCTGTAGTTTAGCCGCTTGTCCGCGTCGCCTACGGTAGTTGGCCATCCAGACCCAGTCCCCCACCTGATAGAGGGGAAGCTCATCAGAGTCCTCAGTCTGCACCTGCCATTGCTTCTCTCGAAGCATTTTGTGTGCGGCCTTTATACGTTCTACCAGCTCCCCCCACATACTCATGGACAGAGTTATCCTGGTCAGGAACATGGTAGGTGAGGTGGTCGGGAACCTGGGTCTTTTGACCGAGCATCAAGAAGTTGGGAGTTTCACCAGTACTGGTGTGTGAAGTGCTGCAGTAAGCCCGCATGACCTGCGCAAGCACCGTATCCTATTCTTCTTGATCGCGGCCGAGGAGCAGGCTCCGGAGCACATCACCCAACATACGATTGTTGCACTCTACCACCCTGTTACCTTGTAGATGGTACAAGGTAGTCCTGCTCTGGTTCACTCCCCAGAGGCGACAGAGGTCACTCATTAGTTGAGACTGGAACTGAGCGCCTTGGTCCGAATGTATCTGCTCAGGGAGGCCAAAGTAGCAGAATACATTCTGATCCAAAACTCGGGCCACAGTCGGAGCCGACGAGTCTGGGATAGCCAGGGCGTCGGCCTACCTAGTAAAGTGGTTTGTGAGTACTAGGATCCAACTGTTGCCACGGGGTGTTGAGGGCATGGGGTCGACCAGATCGACAGCTACCACTTGCCAGAGCCAGCCAGCATATTACCTTTGCTGTCCCGCTTCACCAGGGAGACGACCATGCTTACTGGCCTGGCAGATCTCGCACTGTCTCACTTAGAGCCGCATTTCACGCCCCCTCTTAGGCCAATACCACCGGAGTTGCAATTTAGCGATCACCCTCTGAACCCTTGCATGGGCCTGCTTATGAGTGTTCCAAATTAACTCTTGGCGGATAGCAGCCTGGCAGACCACCCATTCCCGCTCAGGAGGTCTGCCGCTGGTGGCCAATGTGATTATCAGAAGTTCATTCCTGTTGATCCACAAGGAGTCCCAGCAATGGCAGAATAGTCGGAACTCGGTGCAACTCTGCTTCAGCTGTTCCTCACTGAGTTGTCTCTCGTCTCTCTTGGCCTGATACACGTTAGATACCACCCCAGGAAGGTTCTCCTGCAGCTTTTTTTTCAGAGACGTTATCGGCCACAACGGGGTTAGCACGGGGGTCTGCACAGCCCCCGCACCTTTATCAGCCGCCGGCGCCAGTCGGCCGTGCTCTCAGCTGTACTCTGCTTTGTAGCCAGGCAGTGTCTCTAACTCGGATCGTGAGGAACTTTCATCTCTCTTCTTGATGCCAAGACACTGCTTACACCCTCCATCTGGTCGCTGGCTCAACCCGTTTGCATTGCCATGTTTCTTACCGGGTCGGTGTTCGATCCGGTTTAAAAAATTCAGCCAGCATTTTGAGCCACCGGGCAACCTGACTGGTGGGCTTCGCTCTCTTACACAGTTAAATCAATGAGGCATAGTACGTACGCAGCCGGAACTTTCTGCCGCACAGATAGGGCCTGAAGTGTTTCATTGCCTTGATTACTGCCAAGAGTTCCTTATGTGTAGTGCAGTAATTCTTTTCGGCAATTAATTTTATGTTAGACTGCATTAATGAAAAGTGAGAAAAACTCAAATCTTTTTTAATCGGCAGTAATTGAGACAAGTTAACATGCACCTAAATGTACGTGATTTTGCAAAACAAATGTTTGATGATAAATTAAATAATTTTACGACAGATCATTAGACTTTTTTCACTAGTTTGTGCACTTTTCTCATGCGAATTGATAATTTGTTCACAAAGAAAAATGACAAAATATTTTTGCCTTTCTGTAAAGTTTAAGCTATTTTATTGATCAAACATTATTCTGTTGGCTGGTCAAGAATAAAATAATAATTACAAGAATGTATCATTAAGTCAACAATACACTATAATTTGATAATCTTTGATTGTTTACAAGTCTCACAATTTCTCGTTTCATTTTGTTTTACTGTCAAAGCTATAGATATAATATTTTAGGCTAATTTTGTAACTACTGTGTCTTATTGAATATTGGCTGTATTGCGCTTCTACACATGGACTAATATATTACAAGTTGTTGAATTGCAGCTGCAGGAAATATAGTATAGCACTCTCTGCCTGATTTAGCTAGAAATCCTGCAGAAATTCCGATATGACACTACAATAATAAATTTAATTTGCTGCTATGAAAAGGCACCGAAAGCATCATCATAGAAAAAGCCATGAGTTATAAGCAGCAGCAAATGCATACGTCAACTTAGATCAGATGTGTTCCAGCACAGATTTGGTAAGTTATGGCTTTGTTTAGACAGAAGGACAAAAAATCTTTTATATATATAAAAGCTCACTCAAGTTTATTATATAGTCACTATATCTCTGTGAGAAAACCCCTGACGGAAAGGGTTTTTAAAGCAGGCTAATGACTTATTCGAATGTGGCACAGGAGCAACTATGACTGAATGCTCTTCCTAGCATCATTACTGCATGTTCGAACCCATGACTTAGTGTTTACTAAGCCAGTGCTGTAACCCTTAGATCATGGCTGCTCCATATAAAAATTTTTTATATGCTTCCCGGACTTTTTACCCAGCAATTAAATAGCAATGAGCTTTAATAGCCTTTTCAACAGCAAAAAGCTAGCTATTGCTGCTAAAATTTGTCGCTAGATAATATCTTAAGCAAACATAAAGTTTAAAAATGGGGCAACATTTTATTTGTAAATTAAAAAAAACTATTAATTTATACAGAAGAAATAACAACTATTTTGTTGGCTCTATATTGTCTTTTACAATCTGTAGTTGACTGACTGACAGACATGTTTGGGAGAATATTTAGTAGAGCATCTGCTGGGGATGTACCACTAAGAAATCTGAGTACAGAAAGGTGAGAGAGAGTTCCTATATATACATAATGAGAATAACCCATTGAGTTACCTTACAGTTATATTAATAACTAGTACATACACACATTATACTTTCATAACTGATGTTTATATATGTTATATTATATAACAACTGATGCCATATTTTATATATAATTGTTAACAAATCGAGCATAAAAAAGTATTAAACGAATAACTAAGTACTAAGACCTTGACATAAAAGTACTCTATAGTGATATGTCTGTATATGTCGCAGTGTTGTTTATTGCAATATATATACAGTAAATACTTGGATATATTTATTCTTTAATGATGATTTATATTATTTCCTTAGAAGAAAAGATGGACCTTTTACAAACGTGATTGGTTAGTATCTGTATGACCTTGATTATGACAATCAAGCAGTGAATAAAGTAAACCCTGAGGAAAGATGAAGGAGTGAGGACAACTACAAACATTCTTTAATATCAAAACAGTTGATAGTAGGTTATGATACAAAGACGCAACTCCTGGAATGTACTCAACTTATCAAAAATGCTGCAGTAAATTATCTAAAGCTTAGTTTCTCTATTTATTTGGTTTAAAAATGTGCAGATACAGACAAGAGTCTTTACCCAGTAGTGCTTTGTTTAGTAATAAAATTAGCTGTGACATTGTTGGTTGTTTCCTCATCTTAAGAGTGGTAGGGTGTGTTTGGGTCCCCGTTTAATAATATTATTGATTTGTAGTTTATTATTGCTTCTTTCATTTTTAAAGCATGCATTTTGTTTGTTTTCAATTAAAAAGTGTTTTTAGATATTAAGGTTTTTTTCCTTAACTGGTTTGTCTTTTGCATGTGACTTTATGATTCAATGCAAAACTTTTTCTATTTGCTGCAATTGATTAGCTATATCCTTCCAGATTCTAAAAAGTTTATTTCCACACACTTTCAGATGATTTGGCACACTAGAACTTCTTCTTTGACTTCTAACAGTGTTTTTGCTTGAGATTTAAACTTTTGTGTCATCTCAGTCACACCATTTCCCTTTTAAGGCACACTTTTGGGACATAGGTGTAGAAAGTTGGTGAATCTATAGGTGTACCTTTGAGTGATATATGGCCTAAGTGTTGCTTTGTAGTTATATAATGCTCAGCAAAATAGTTGAGTTCTTCTAGGTTGGTCAGTAAGAAAAGACTCAAAAGATGCTAATTTTTCTTTTAAAAACAATTTTTGAGAAATATTGTTTCCATCAAATGCCTGTGATGTTGTTTTATTCTTTGAGGTCCATGATGTGCTTGACTCTTTGTTGCCAAAATAGACATTTGGTGAGTTTGGAGAACATGTGGTCAGATATCCATCAATCTTTTTTTTTAGTCAAACATACCCAGTCATGTTTTCACAGAACATATGGAACATTGCATGTTTGACATGTTAAATCACACAAATGCATTATAGGAATACGTACCTCTTATAACTTTACTAAAAAATGCAAGTATTGTAACTAAAGAATAAAGATATAAATTTAATTCTAGCAAAGAATTCTTCTGATTTTTATAATTCTTTGTGTTTGTGTTATTTTGTTTATGCAGGGTGTCCCAAGTCAACTAGAATTAAAGTCAGAATGCATTTGCACCTGCCAAATCAAATCTAGTGATTCTGTTTTGTCAACAGAGTTATATTATAGTCTGTATAGCATGTTGGTTCATCTTAATCATATAGTTCATCCACTACAACATGGTGCCAATACTAACATAGCCATTACTGTTGGAAATTTCTTTTCATCTCTTCAAGATTTGGGCAGTTTTTTAGCTGCTCTTCAAGTATTTGGCAACATTGGAGTAAATTACTGGCAAGTTCTTTTAATTCTCTGACTTAGTCCAACAAATATTTGGATGAACAGTTTCTTTGAGGAAACAGAGTTTTGTTTGGTAGAGGAATCTGCTGTTAGGCTGGTGTCTGTCATCTTTCTGTACATTGGTGCTTTTTTCAGGATCATAATGATGTGTTGGTTTCTGTTTGGTGTTTCCATGATTTATCTGGTTTATCGGAGTCTTTGTGTTACTTAAATTTCTACATGCACGCATCTTGCTTGTCTTAGTTTGAACAATTTAAACTCTCTTTGGACTGCAGGCTTTTCTCTTTAAACTGAGTTGTTTACTGAGCTGTTTCTGCATGACTTTTTGATTACACGTTAACGGAGTTACAAGATACTATGGTGATTTATCAAGACAGTATTAATTTAAGATTCTAAACTTTGAATTCAGCTAGATTACCTGTGTTGATCATACATAACCATCACTTTATATGAAGACAGTTTTTTTAAATTTTGACTGGTATTTCCTAAAATAATGATTTTGATTAGTTATAACTCACTGCTTAATCATGTATAGCTACAGCCACTTAATTTCTTTCATAGTTATTTTTTGTAGAGTTCACAGAGACTTTATTTATTGTTGGCATATTTTGTAAAACTGTATCAGTGTACAAACTGATTATATATAATTTACTACCTATAATAAGTCATAACAATATTTGTATTTGTTTTACGTAAATCTTTCCATAACTAAATAAACTGTATTATAAATATAAAGAATAAATATAAACATAAAATTATCTCTTGAAAATGAGTGTGGTTGTTGTTTTTTAAAAAATGCCTCTGCTCTCTTCATATAAACTGTTTACCATCATAATACTTATAATACACAATACATAGGGACATTTATGCAATGTAGTAAAGTAGCTAAGAAGCCAATCATTCTGATACATTTAAGAAAGAGTCTGTGGAAAACACTGGTATGCCATGTATACTTGACTTAAGAAAAAAGTTGTTATATAAACAAAACTATTTTAAAAATTATAATTTTGGAAAGCTGCATCTGTAAAGTTGTGGCCCCCACTGGGATTCGAACTACAGACCTCTGGCTTGCAAGCAGGCGCACTATAGCCGAAATTGCACCAGTAGGTAAACTCAACACTATAACACACCACCCAGCCAGATAACCTGAAATAGCAATAATTGTGTTAAAACTAAGGCTAATCAAAGCAACAGCAACTCTGCACTTTTATAACCAAAAAATGCTTTGCTAATAAAAAATACTATAAACTTAATATTATTGTATAACATAACCAACATTTATATAATAATTATTCACATGTTATGGTTTTTATAATCGATCATTAAATTATTGTACAACAATTTATTCAACTATAAATTGAAATATTCTAATAGGTAACCAATTAGTTTAAGTGAATTCCTTTTTACTAGCAGCCATAATTACTAAAAAAATACCAGGAATGTACCATTAAGCCAACAATACACAACTTAATAATCATTGATTGTTGTGAAGTCTCACGATTTCTCACTTTATCCTGTTCTACTGTCAAAACTAGTTATCATATTTTATGCTAATCCTATGCGCTGAATATTGTTCTCTTATTACTGTATCTTGTTATTATATATTTACTGTATTACTTCTACAAATTAAAGTTAGAGTTATCTCCTCATACTGCCTGCAGTTAGGTGAGTACCAAGTAGTTTTTCAAACATATATCAATTATTTGGTTTTAATTTACTTATCTTTTGCAATTCTATTATTATAAAAAATATTTTTGCAAAGAAATCAATGGAAGACTCTGTAGATTTCAAGCCATGTTCTGATTCCAGCAATAACTCTAAACTTCTAATCACTGTTAAATACTTTTCTCAAGCAGCTTACACTTTGGAAGCAATTTAGTAGTCAATTATTTATAAGAACACTATAAACATAAAAGACTAAGTTTCAGACAACTATTCATATATTAGAGAACTGTTGAAGTAGAAAACCTGTTTTAAGACATCTCAATTTACAATCTACAGGTGACTCACTGAGAAACATGTTTGGAAGAATATTTAGTAGAGCATCTGCTGGGAATGTACCACTAAGAAATCTGAGTACAGAAAGGTGCGAGAGAGTTCTTATATGTATCCACATAAGGAGATCACCCTATACTTAGTTAATGTATTTTACAGTTTTGTTATTTAGTACATACACACGCCTGTATAGCCTGAGTAGTTGTCTTTAATTAGGGTGCTAAAGGTTATAAAATAGGCCTTCAATATTGCAGAGACAAGCAATCTTTATAAGTGATGAGTTATTCATCTTTGCCTATAAACTACATAATATATCGAAGGTCACCATCACACATATCTCATTTACCATGTAACATTATAAGTCAGTTATAAATTAAAAGAAAATTTTCATATTTCTAATGAATTAATGAATTATCAGTGACTTCCGAACACTATTAAATTCATTGGATGACAAGATGAGCCACTTCTGCTTATCTGACCTTACAATGATTTTACATACTGAGTCTCTATAAATATACCTTATTCAACCTAATAGCCTGGCTGAATGCAGTTCCCAGAGGTCTGAAGAGCTCTTTCAGGCATTTGCTGACACATATGACCAGACTCTGTACAAAGTGGCACAGGAAGAATTATCCAATGGAAAGAGACTCAACACTAAACAGAGGTATGACAACTCTGAACTTCATAAGCCTCTAACTTTCGTCTGATCAGCACACGAGTTAGCGTTTGTCTTTATAGCCAAGGTAGTGTCTGGTTTGAGCCTTTTAGTTAGCTAGCATTTGGTTTTATCCTTTTGTGACCACATTTTGAAAATAATGACATGTTTTTGCTTGTTTACAGGAGCTTCCCCAGATACTGTTGGATGAAGTCATTTGATGGAGACCGTGAAGAAAGATTGTCTCTTGAAAATGATGAAATGCTAACTAATGATAGAAGCTGTGCCAGTGATACTAGTAACTCTAAGTGAGTGAGACTAGTTTGTAGATGAGCGACAGTTGGTATTCCTTACATATATATGAGTATTTATAATCGGAAGAGAACGTTTGTATGGCAATGAGCAAAGAAACTGCATAATGTATAGAAACATGGTCACATGTTGTATACCTACTCCATTATTGTTACAACAAGAAGATAATTTTTTCTGATAGCCATTTGAGCAGCTAAAGCTGTTACTTTCTAGACAGAAGCTAGACACTAAGGCAGTTAGCTACATGAAATTAAACTGTCCTTACAGATCATTTCTAGAAGATGTGAATGAAGAAGTACCGGGCCAGAATTTCATAGAGAGGTACACCAAGTTACTCCGGAGACTTGCTGCCGAAGAGGATCTCAAAAAACTGAATGCTAATGCAGGAAGGTGAGCTTTCCATAAATCAAATAATAAGTTAATCATCAGATTATATAAGGTGTGACATAAAATCAAGAGAAAAATCTTCTATAATTCTTTATATGTTTGTTAAAACTTTTGATAGTTGTCTTCTATGCATAAGTTACCAAAAGTTTCTAAACTTTATCAAATGTATTTCACAAAATACTGTTGTTTATTACATTTTTTCAAAACTGCCATTAAGAGTAAAATATATGTGACTAGTAGGTCAACTCGAGTGGCTGGTTTAAGAGATCCACATATTGGAGAGTTTTATGATAGAGAGTGTGTGGAACCCAGAGGTGTCTATGACCAACATGGCAATGAACAGGTGACAGATGGAGACACACAAGATGAGATGCCAAGCTTTGGTGATGAAACCTCTCAAAGGAAAAGGTGAGCTTTAATTAGCTAGCTGCAGCTATAATTTAATTGGTAATTCAAAAGCTTAAATTTTTGTAGCTAATAAAGTTATTATTACTATAAACTTTGTGATATTAAGTAGGAAAATCTGCTAAACATATTTTACCAGTTGAATAAAAAAAAACTAAAGATACTTAAATTCATTGTAACTAAGTGTTTACCTCTAAACGTTCTTATTGCTTGATTTCTCAAACAAATAAACATGAATTGACTATTTGCATGAGTGTGTTACCTTTAGAGCCCCTCTTAAACACTGGACTAAGGTTAACAGAGGGAATTATCTTCTCACCTCTCTGCTCTCTGATGAGATTTCCGTAACCGATGAGTATTTTGCTGGTGAAAGGTGACTCATCAACTTCATTTTATTTTGTTTATATTATATAAATTTTGATATGCTAAATTATTTTTACATGTATAAGGCCTATGTTGAGAGCAATTAATACAAAAAGATTTATGTGAAAACACAACTTGTGCATGGGATGAGATTTAATATTACAAAATTCTGCTTGTATATAACTCAACACTGGGTAATATATTTGGTAGTTTGGCTCCTGCCACTTTCCTTGAAGTTATAAACTCAGGTGAATCTTATCAACAACATGATCGCTACAACCCTGAATATGGTGACCAGTTGGTCAGTGAAATAACTTATAAGAGATCAAGTAGTGAGGACAACTCCCAAGAGAAAAGGTAAGTGAATGAATATTTGAACATTTTCTAGTTTCACATAATTATGTTGTTGATCAAGCAGATAGCTGCAAATTAGCTGTAACGTTTACTTTGAATAAAATTCATTGGAAAACTTATTAGAATTTGGTTATGATTTGCAAGGATTAGCGACAACAGAAAACGAAATGTTTGTAGCTGTATTTATAAAGAAAGCTTTGCTATTGCCACAAGCGTTAAAAAAGCACAACATAAAAACATTATAATATCTTTGCAAAAAGTTTGAAAATCAGCCAAGGCTGAATAGGAAATTAGCTTGCCACATTGTAAATTTGATATTCAAAACATACAATTAATATAATTAACAGAATAGTTCTAAGTAACTACTGGACTGAAACGAGTGATAGATCTAACAGCAGAAGAAATAATCCACACGACTATCTGCTTTCTCAAGAGAGTTCTGTCTCTCACAACATCTGTGCTGGTGAAAGGTGATTTGATAATTCAGCTTCGGTGCTTTTTTATGTTTTTGAATATACCATGAAGTGATAATTTTAAGACCAGTAGTTTCATGAACTAATCATGCTCACACCAACATTTAAAAACCATATAATGACACAAGATGATACAATATAGAATATATTTGAATTCATTATGTAGACTAATTATTATGCTAAACTTATTTACAGAGCTGTGCCCAGAAAATGCTTGACTGAAGTAGCTTTCACCAGCAAAGTGAATGACTCATATAACTATTCTGCTTCTTATGAAAACAGTTCCTCTAACGTCCACTCAGCCAGTGATAGGTGACAACCTATGTTATTCTGTTCAACAGTTTCTTATTTAAATTATCCCATTTGAATATATAGCCTTGAGTTGAATATATATACTGTGTTAACTTTATATAAAACTATCTTAATTAATGCTGTACACTACAAAAATTTTTTTACTCAAAAAATTGCTTACAATGGCTGAAAGTTCTGATTATATAAAATGCACAGCTAGAAAGCAATTAAAATGATCTAACTCTATTTCTTTGCAAAGTGAACTATTTACAAAACAAAAATAATATTTTCCGCAGCAAACAACAAGAATAATTTTGAAGCTTTATCTGTAGAACAACTCCAAAACACTGGAATGAGACAAGTAATGGTAACCATGGTGACGGGAGAGATGCTTATGGCTACCCTCTGTCAAATGAAACTCTTGTTTCTGATACTAACTCTGAAAATAAAAGGTCTGTTGATGGCTTTACTATATTATATTAATCTATACCTTTATTACTAAGTAACTGTTAGCCTAATTTTGTTCTGAGAGATAAGGGTGTCTCCTCCTGTAATTGTGGAGGTCAATATGGCATTGGCAGTTTTTGCAACAGAGACTGAGCTACTGTACTGAAATGAAAACAGATTAGTGGCCTGAATAATGTTGGTTTCCTCATTATACTTGTTTCCATTTGGTGCTTTTCTGCTGAAGTTGCTAGAAGTCTGAGACCCTAAAATTATGTGATTTTTTAACTACTTACAGAGAGGATGCTGCTGGATATGTTTGGCTGAAAAAAGAGATGGATAGATATCTAACCAAATACACTCCCATCTCTCCTAAAATATACTACAATAATGATGGACCAAGTACATCATATGCTCCACCAACCCAGCCAGTATCTCATAGAGCCAAGGTCTCTCCAAAGTCATCCTTTAAAAAGAAGTTGACATCTTTCGGGTCTTTCTTTAAAGGATCCAAAAAGAATAAAGTGTTCCCTACTGCACCGTCTAACATCAACAAACGACCAGTCACTACTCAACCACTTAAAGCTGTACCTCCAGCTACCAACTTGTCTAAACTTAGCCCCAAAGGAAAAGCACTAATGCCAAAACGAAATGGTACAAGTGCGATGGCGAGTAAATTCAAATCCCAAGCAAATGCAACAAATTCTGTCAAAAGTCCATTGAAACCAACCAAGCAACCTACTCAAATGCAAATAAAAAATACCGAGCCACCAAAAACAGAAAAGACGTCTTTTATCCGAAGGCAACCTAATGCAGCAAAGCTTACAGAGAAAAACTCAAGACCTGGTCCAAAGAAAATCAAAATTGTTCAAACCAAGACAAGCAAGATGCGTGCTTGTAGAAATTTAAGTAACGCAAAGACTCTGATAAACCAGATAAATGAAACGAGAACATGTCAGAAACAAAAGGAAACACCAAACAAAAAGCAACTCACTCCTACAATCCCAAAGCAAACACTATCAACGTATAAAAAGATGACAAAAGCACCAGCCTCACAGCCAATTCCTCTACCAAGCAAAACTCTTTACCTTCAAGGAAACTGTTCGCCCAAATATTTATTAGACCAAGTCAGAGAATTAAAAGAACTTGCCAGTAATTTACTCCAACGTTGCCAAATACTTGAAAAGCAGCTAGAAGATTCCCTACAGTAATGAATGTATCGGTACTATGGAATGGATGGGATATCACAACCTTGAACTGTTTTACTGTACTATATTAACTAGAAATCTCTCCTGACAAAACTTTAGTTATTTCTGTAACCCGTCTATAAATTGTAACTGAAGCCAAACTGAAAAGTTGAGCTTTACCAAGCTAGAAGTCAATCTAACGTGCCAAACTTTTACAAAGTCTACAGTCTGTGAATGAACCCTCAGTTACATAACAGAAAATGAAGCTTGTATTACACTTGTATTACCATATCTGCTCACATATATGTGTTATTTTTTGTTTTGCATTCGTAAAACTACACTACTAGTAGGCCTAAATATTATCATATATCCAGCTATGATGATTGTTATATGCGTATATTTTTAATAAATAGTTCATTAATAAATAAATTAATAAATATGATAAACATATACTATTTCTGAGCCATTGTATCTGTAAGGTTGCAGCCAAATGGTGTAGTAAAAACTTCTACTCTAAAAGTCATGCAAATCAAATAGCTCTGATCTTTGTGATGTCATGAAGAATTCTGCTGTAGTTGTTTTGATGTCATAAAGGGGAAACTGCTTTATGTCATGAAGGTCATGTTTTTCGTGTGCAACTTTTGAACAGTTTCATATGTTTCCTGAGGGCTTTTCTCAAGGTCATTGAGAAATTGTTCAGCAATTCGCCTCCTTGTCAGTGGACCAGTTGTTTGTATAATTAAAATATCATTATAAACCAATAAACTGGGATAAGATAATATGTAGAAATTAAGCTAAAGATGGAAGTTTATAACAAGGGCATGCAACTCCAAACACTCCAGATTGCATAATTAGTCAAACATTACTATTATAAGCAAATACGCTGGAATAAGATGGAGGTTACTTTCCAACATTATAATCTCATGATTGTAAATTTAACTTGCAATTTTAAAACAGGGGCATACAACTCTAAACATCTCAGACTGCTCACCAACTAATACTTTTTATGACAAATTTCATTTCTAGAAAAATGGAAAGCCATAAGGTTTATTACTTAGAACTACTTTTCGAATGCGATTCAGAACTATAGTCCCGTTGACTAGCAACTTTTACCCAACCACAGAAAAGTTTCAAGTAATGCACAAGTCCACTCACCATTTTAGGTGATCTCTGTAGAGCAACAGATGTGTTGGCCACACCGGTGTCAGATAATATGCCATGTATTGCTGGTGAAATGGCAGCTCGAATTTTGATTGGAGCAGCAGAAGATGACCTCACGGCTGACACGGGTCTGCTAGGCAGCATTGCTAAATATATAACAGGAGATAGCTTCAACTAACATAACCACTTCTGAGTTGGCTATGGCATTCATAACAAAAGAGAGTTTTATCTGTTATGATCTTGTTAGAAGCAAACTAAAGCGTAATTATTTGAACAACTGAGGCTGAAATTAGCATTAGTTTTCTGGCAAAATATCAACTGCAAAGTAAATGTTTATTTTACGCTTAAAATGATATGGATTCAATAGAAACAGTGCCAGAAGTTTGAAATATATGAGATTATCAATTATGGTAGTAAACAATATATATGTCACTCATTCTTACGTTAGCATTGATTAGTTGAAACTTACAAGACAAATTAATTCCATTTTTTATGGTACCCAGGGCAGTGTGAGCTTGTACAGACTGTGCATTGTGGGTAATAAGTGCACCATAATCATAAACCAGTGCTTGTAGCTCGTCAACTCGGTGAAATGCTCCCAATTTCAGGTTCTTTGAAAATAAAAAATTCCTTAAATGTCGACAAAAAATAAATCTACCCGTATATGTATGTTATCAAAAATTGCCAATTACAAATAGCATAAAAATTTACATAACAAAACTATAACAAATAACAGCAAAGCTTAATTAAAATTTGTTCACAGCAAAACTAAGATTATTATATTTTGTATCAATATATTGAATATAAAGAATAATTTTTTTCAATAGGAATAATAATTAATTTAGTTTCTACCATATATATTAACATTTGTACTCGACTACTCACGGAGTGGTTCTATCAGATACAAACAGTTAGACTTGTATATAACTACTCATAAATTAGTTCTACTATACTATACCATCTGTTGAACTATAAATAGCCTGTGTACCTCTCATGCAGCAGCTGTTTCTTTATCACATTAGCATCCTGCTTTGTCTCCTCCTGAGTGATCAGATGTAACTTTAAATTCTTCTCCTGCTCAACTTCTAGTTCCTGCATCTGTCTCTCTTTCTCTTCCAATTCTTTTATTTTGTGAAAGAATGATAAAGTTATTTATAAACTTGTAATAAAATGGCCAAATGTTTAAAACTTTCGACTTTGTATGCTTTATTTATTTTTCGTGTAGCACACTTGATTGATCGAAAAAAACATACAGAGCAATTAGGGATAAGATTCACTTTGATTTGAAATTACAAAAACTGAGGGATACATAAAAGATTTTTACATAAACATTCTAAACAGAGGCCTGAGGCGTGGAACAAGTTCTGAACCAGTTCATTATACTCGTCTCTCTGTCTCTCACGGATGATTTTCTCCTGCACCAGAGAGTACTGTTTCATCTTTGAAATCTGAGCTCTCAACGCTGTTACCTCTACACAACAAAGTATAAATAACGTAGAATGAATGAATGAATGAATAACAATTATCAAAAAACAAACCAACAGGAAAATAAGTGTTGTATGTGCATGATGATTTTTTATAATAATTTGAATGAAAGAAAGCAAGAGTAAACAAGTTTCTCAGTGCTTTCATTTAACTTGAATAATTTATCAGTTAAAGGAATTTATATTTATATTTTACCAATGACTAGTTAAAAAAACAATTGGCATTTTTTCTAGAAATAAAACATGCAAAATCAACTTATTAATTTAAAAATGTTTAACCATATAGAAAAAATATAAATTTATTAAAATTATGCCTTGTATTTTTCTATTGACAACATATATATATATATGTGTGTGTGTGCGCGCACGCACGCACGCACGCACGCACGCACGCACGCACGCACGCACGCACGCACGCACGCACGCACGCACGCACGCACGCACGCACACACACACACACACATATATGTGTGTATATATGTATATATGTATATATTTATATATTGTTTTGATATTTTTACAACAATTTAAATATATGAATATAATATTATTGTTAAAGATTAACGTAAATAACTTGAACTCAATGTTGATTTTAAAAGCCATTGTTGCCCACTTCACTTGCAGCAGTTTTGTGTACACAGCTAGTAGATTTTATCTTAACATGTACTGTATTACTATATGACTATATTGATGTAAATGTAATATTAATATGGATTTCTCTGTATTATTAACTCACCTGTTCTGTATTTTGAACAGTATACTAAACCTTGAAGAACTGGGTAAGCAACATATTCATTATACTACAACATTAAACAACTACAAAATATGCTAATGCTACCCATGGTAGATTTTTCATAGTCATTATAATATTGTTATAATAACTTATATTTACTAATGTGAGTGACTTAGGCAATTACTTATCTCAGCAAGCATGATATTTCCAGTCTAGTTTTCAATATAAAAACCATATACTCGGAGTTTAAATTTTCTCTCGTTTGTTATACTTACCATAGTTTAAAATTGTTACTGTTACAAAGTATGATTCTACAGATGTGTGTTAATATAATACTAATTTCAGTAGTCATGCGTGTATCTACAGTACTTGTAAATATTCATTCTAGTACTAATCTATACCATAGCTAAGCTAGAGCTATTGAGTCACAACTACATATAAAGTAAATATAGTTTCTATGATTAAAAACTGAATTAAGAGAACTCGATATTTCGAAAAATGGAGTATTTATATTTAGTATTGATATTATATTGGATTAATAAACTTATTTACTCATTTAAATGACTACAAATCTGTTTCGTGTAGTATAAACTACGGTCATCGGGCCGTTGCGGTCGAGTGGTTTTGTTTTGGAATTTATATTGTTTGTGTATTGCTACGCGAGTTTCTTAATTGGCGTCTCTTAAATGCGCAAGCAAATATTTTCGTTTGTTGAGGGAAGATGACTCTGGTTGTTTTAAGATTCCGTAATAAACTTTTAGCACGCGCAAACACAAACGGAAAGAGAAGCCAATTAGGAAACTCGCGTAGCAATACACAAACAATATAAATTCCAAAACAAAACCACTCGACCGCCACGGCCTGATGACCGTAGTTTATACTACACGAAACAGATTTTTAGTCATTTAAATGAATAAATAAGTTTATTATATCCAATATATTATCAATAATAAATATAATATAGTATATATTATTTACGCACAGATTGAGAGAGTGTAACATGCAGCTTGTCCTTTTTATATTTAATATAAATATTTTCTGCAGAAAATATTTATATTAAATATAAAAAGGACAAACTGCATGAATCTGGTTGACATTTCTAGAATTCTATTTATAGAACATGCTATGCATATGAGAAACTGAAAGCTTTTACCATAACTTAAACTAATGCCTTTCTGTTATAATTACAGATAAATGTTTCCGTGTTGAAAAACCCAAGTCAGTTCTGCAAAGGTTTATAGGATATTTGTAAGTACTTTTAACTGTAAATATAAGTACATCGGCATAAGCTATATAAATTTTTACAACTTTTTAACAGAAGTAGCTACTATTCTGATGCAATATTATAGGACTCAGTTATTTCACAGGTTGCATGGTTTTATATATTAAATAGGTGTAAAATAGGATACTCCAAAATATGGCCATGTAGTTTTTTTTAATTCAATCTTTATGAAAGCATATTTCTGTAGACTGCTAATTTTTCCAATTAGGAATTGTCTACATTATTTATTTGTTAATATTTTAGTTATGATGTTGATCCTCCACATATTCCAAATACATTGGAAGGTAAATTTTCTAGTTTTTGTTTTGTTTAAATATAAAGTTCTTTCTAAACTTACATGCATTATCAAACTGTCTGTCTATCTTTATTTGAATTATCCTGTTTTAAACTATCTTATAGTTGTTTGAATGTTATTTCCTGATGTTGTTAGTAATACCAATACATTATTGAATAATATTAGTTAGAGTTGAATGAAGGGCTATAGTCAGCTAGCATGTGTATGTTAAGAAGCAGGTTTTAATAATATATAATCTGATACGTATAACCTTACAGTATGTTGGAGTTATTGTCTCAGGCTAATCCTAACGACAGTCTCACAGGCTAATACTATCTTAGACTATCTCCAGTTTGATGGGTAAGTAGAGAATAAATTCCTACTATAAACTTCGTCTGGTTATGCTCTATACAATTACCTCTTTTTAAAGAAGCTAAAGTAGTCAAGAAGGTGATAAATTATTTATCTTTTAGCTTGCAACATTTTTTTTATTATAGAAGCGGATTTCACTAGCAAAAGTTGGAATAATTATTTTAACAATCTTTATAGAAAAGTGCTTTTTCCAGACGCAAAGTTTAATCCAACAAAAACACTTCCCTTTTTGCCACACAAATAGAAATTGTCCGGGTTTTATATTTCAGAATGGCTTATATCAGAGAGATCCTGTTTCTTACTATTGTTACTCTAATAATGGTGACTGTCAAAAGACGTAAACAGAATGTGTCAGACAACTTCCATCCAAAGGTGTCTGGGATGTCATCTCGTAGCACCGAGACTTCCTGTCCACTAAGAACTCACACTGGGTGTCAGAGTGAGTTATTATGTGTGTTGTAAATTAGTATAACATAATGTGATATAATATAATTTATTTGAATATAATAAAATACATAATATATAATATAATATAATGTAATGCAGTATCATACAGTATAATAGAAGATAATTTGGTGCAATATAATATTATGTCACATGTGGTATTTATGTGTTGTAGTAATATGATGTTATATTCTTATATTATAATATGTGTGATTAAATTAATTTGTATATACCATATTCTGACATTATTAGTTGCATGTTATAACATAATATAGCATAATAATTGCATGAGACTGTAAAAAATTCATCTAACTTTCTCATTAATGAAGTCTATTATTGTTGAAAATTTATAAATTATAAAAAAAAAAACGTTTGAAAAATTGATAATCAGAAATGGGACTTAGCAAAAGGTCTATGCAAAGATGTATTTAATTTTTTTCACTTTGTAGAACCTGTTCATGCACAACAATGCTTTTTTACTCATTGAAAGCTTTTCTAATTTTTTAGCTGATGTCAATCTCAAAAATGAAAAGCCATCCATAAAGACTACAACAGCTTTCACACAAACAGTGGTGAAGGAAACTTGTGAAATAGCCGTTCAAACAAACAGCAAAGTGGTTTGTGATGCTTCAAGTCAAAAAAATAGAAATGAGACCTGTGAAATTGGCAGTCAAGGAGTTGCCACATCTACTGCAAATGGGAACACACAAGCCAATATACCAACTGTTCAGAATGGGGAAGCCCAGACCAGTGTGCCATACTCTCAGGATGGGACAACTCAAACCAGCGTACTATCTGGTCAAAATGAAGAAGCCGAAACCAGTGTCCAATATACTCTGAACAGAAGCATAGAGACAGATGTTGCTTTGGATCTCCAAACCAGTGGCATTCAAAGTAAGAATTTTTATTGAAAAATACCTTTTAATAATTTTAGTATTTGGATTCAAAGCAAGCATTTTCATGATAGTTGTTTTGCTTTAAATAAAAACATTGAATGGAAATTTTGAGAATAAAAGTAATATGTTTAACTTTTAGATGATGCCCATTTTCAGAAGGGCAAGTGTTCATCAAAAGCAATCGGCAACCCAACATCTCAAGGGCTACCGATTCCAGCGTCAACAATCAGCAGCACAACTGGTAAAGCGAAAAGCAAAAAAAGAGACCGAAATAGGACAATGCTTGCCGGTCTTGACCAGTTTTTTAAGCAGAGATCGGCCCAGGATAAAGATGTTTGTATAGATTCGAGCTACACGAGTGTGTCAGTCACAGGAACTGAGTCAAGAGACAGAGATGATGACTCCATGAACTCTAGTGTCTCCTTAACCACAAATACTACACCAGTAGACAAGAAAGTAGAGGTTAGAACAAGTTGTAATATTTTTGCTTGTTACCATACATGTATAAAATCAAATATATAGAAATATCATCCCTGTGATTTTTGATTGCAATTTAACCAAAAACTTTGTTCTTACCACTTTACATTAAGCACAATTAAAAAATATATTATAATTGTATTTTACAGTAAATTTATAAAAGTTTATTGGCCTGCTAAGCTACAATATATTTAATAACTTTACTTATTTCTGTGCTGCTGTAGGTAGTGCTCACTCAATGAAGAACTCTAAAATACCGAGACCAGTGACATCACCTGGTTCTCTCACACCTCTAAAGAAAAAAATCTATCCTATATAGTAGACAAAGATCACTTATCTCTGTTCGCAGCTCTGTCTCTATTAACTCAGCAAATAATGACAAGGCAGCAAGGCATAGTTATTAACATAAAAACAGTTTACCAATGTCAAGTGTAGAAACTATTACCTATATGAAAAATGTCAATTAACTCTTAGAATTTCAAATCATCAATTGTTTCACATATAAGCAGTTTCCATTCTCAGTGTCTAATTAAATGAGATCAATATTGGAACATAATGCTAAATTTGAAAAAAATAAACTTGTAGGGGTAATTTTCTTAGTTTAAAAAAAATCTAAAAATCTTGAAAAAAATTTAGTTTTATTTATTCAATTATGTTTTTTAAACAGTAAAAGACAAAATTTTGGCTTTTGTTTCTTTAGAAAGATCTCTCGATGCCCAGAACTCAAATATAAGAAAAATTATATTATCATAAATTATTAAAGTTTTCAAACAGTGTGCGTCTTTCTTGAGTAAGCTGCATTCACCTTGTTGATGATAGAAAATATTTTTGCTATATGTAATGATTGACTAAATATTCAATTTACAATTAATTGTTTTGATTTATAAAAAAAAATCAAATCTTCTTAAAAAGTTATTCAAATGTAGCGTTATTACATATCTTTTTTGTTGAAACTATACTATAAGTTATTATATATCCTGCTATTGTGATATTGTAGAAATAATATTATCTTATTGGTTTGTAAAGGAATTAAAAAAAATCTAAAAAAAAAATAAAATTTTATTTACCAGTTGTGTTTTTAAACAGTAAATGACAACCTAGCAGTTCTCTCTTTAGAAAATTTTTTATAGATCTGCGTAATGTAAAAAAGAAGAGTATGGACAGTAAACAAATGCTATAACCCTCTGAATCCGCTATCCTCTTTTATTATTATATTTCTCTTGCTCATGAAATAAATATTACAGCCATTTGTTCTACTTGAGGGTTGATTAATTATTTTGAAATATTTTTTGTTCAGTAAATTATCAGAATCTTTTAAAAACAGCTGAAAATCTGTAGTATTCTTGCTTGTCTGAGTTTCAGCAGTAAATGACTGTATATCTTTTTGGGAGCTGTAATATCTGACACTTATGATTATTTGAAACTAATAAATTATTCATTAGAAACAAAAACCCATCACAGTTTTTAAAGTTACTAATTCCAACTTTGCAACTGATTCTCTCATATAATTCAAACAAAATGCTGTAGCTTTGGCACATTATGGTTCATGATTGGTTGAAAGTTTTACTCTCACTCTCAAACGCATATACATGTTTGTAACCAAAGCTACACTACATTTACAATATGAAGACTCGTTTTTGATTTTGACAGTAATATATTATATTTAGCCAAAAACTCTGTTGAAAACGCACAGCACTAACAAAATTACTAAATGGTGATGCAATCCCAGGGAGCTGCTGTTGTTTTTTTTGTGACTGCCAGTATGCTTAGATTTGAGGATGGCAACAGTACCGTCACTGATGTTGAGTCTAATTGGTATAAACTTAGCATAAAGTTACAAATTAGACATTAGACTTTGTACCAAAACTAATGAGCAGATAAATATGTAAAATTATTAACCATTTTATTGGTTGTGGAAAAATACCAACTCAATTAAAAGTATAGCTAAAGTTTCACCATTATATAAAAAAGGTTCCATCAATGAATGTGGAAATTATCACCCTATTTCAATTATACCCATCTTCAGCAAAGTAATGGGAAAAATTATTAAACCAACAAATACTGGCCCATTTAGGAAACAATAACCTCTTTGCTCAAAATCAGTTTAGATTTAGACATAACAGGGGTACATCAGACGCAATTTCCAACTTTACAAACAAAATTCTAGAATCTTTTGATAAAAGTGAATCCGTAATAGGCATATTTATTGATTTCAGTAAAGCATTTGATACTATAGACCATAAAATTTTAATTTATAAACTTTAAAAATATAATTTTAGCTCATCTGCTATCAAATGGATGCATAATTATTTAACGGAAAGAACCCAAATCACAAAAATAAACAATACACTATCCAATACACAAACTATAACTTGCGATGTACCCCAAGGATCTGTGCTAGGTCCCACCTTGTTTCTAATATATATCAACAATCCTTGCAAAACCTTAAAATATGTAACACCAATGTTATATGCTGACGATATTAACTTACTTCTAAAATCAAAAAATTTAAACAATGAATATGAGAAAATCTCTTTTGATCTTAAAAGGCTATGGGAATAGTGCCAGATATAAATAAGCTAACAATTAATTATGAAAAAACATCTTACATTACTTTTAAGAACTATATCAAAATAAATTCCAATTTGATTTAAAATTAACAATAAACGACAAACCAATAACAGCAGTTGACGAAGTAAAATTTTTAGGTGTGATAATTGATAGAAATTTAAACCGGTCATTGCACATTCAGAAAATATTATTAAATCTTCGACCAATTTCAGGACTTTTTTATCGTTTAAATGCTCCTAAAAAACTTTTGATTATGTTATACTATTCACTTATATGTTCCAGGCTGTGCTACGTACTCTATAGAATCATGGGGGAATGCATCCAGGGTCCATCTTGATAGAGTGATAAAATTTCAAAAGAAAATTGTCGGTATAATTCACCTTTTGGATACCATTCTAAAGACCTGTTCAGAAAATCAGACATTTTACCAGTTGACAAGTTGTACAAGTACAAACTGCTAATTAAAACTCTTAAAATCTACTATATTCAGGAAGCTTTTCAACACACTCTCACTATACTACTCGTCATCAGTTGCAATCTCTTCCTGTTCCATTTTATTCCTCATTTGCTGGTCAACGCACCTCCAATTTTGTAATATCTGCATTGTGGAATAAGTTGCCTAAATTCTTAAAGATTATACAGCCACTTGATAAATCTAAAGCGGAATTGAGGCATCACTTCCACTCTGTTGAGTGATCTGTGGTGCCTTGTATGGTTATGCCAACTTTGGGCCCAGCGTACCACTAGCCATGCTATTTCGCACTGGGCCCCATCATCACTTCCGACAGCTTTATTTTTTATATACTGTTATTTGTTACTATGTTTCTTTTCTAATTGTTTGTCTGCTCTTGTAACTTATGCTAGTTGTAAAACACTATTCTATGATGAAAATAAAACACACACACATAATACAAAATTATTATATCTCAGAATAACATTTTGAAATAGTGAAATTGGATTAAAGACATCTTGACACTACAGTTTAGGTTATTTTAACCATTTGGGTAAACTAAATCTATATCATACGCATCACAATATCTTTATCATATAACTGTACATTATATTCTACACATGCACCATTCTATTTACTATTTATCTTTAAAAGAGCCTTGGCCATTTTTGATAAGAGTTTTAATTGTCACTTGAACTAGATTTATGATAATGACAAATTCAAGCTAAAATCCCTCATATATAGCTGCTATACCACAGCTTCATTTTAACTACACTACGAAACGCTGTGAGCATGTTATGACCATATAAACAAATACTGCACAAGTTTTTGTAAATTGGTAATGATTTAATTGGCTAAATATAACTATTTAGCGATGCTCATTTTCAAATTTCATTTTCAAGAGCAAGATTTTATAATGAAATGGCAAACACAATTGCTCACTGGAGTTGAGTTTCCGTTGGCAATGTATTGTGTGCATATGGTAACTTCGGCAGCAAGTTTTTGCTGGACATAATAATTTGGCTCTATGTTAGGCAGGATCTTTAACAATAATGAAGTACACTAAGGACTTCCTGTTTGTAGCTAAACACTTTATATTTAAAAGACTTATATGAAACCGACACTAAATTCTCGTAGAATTGATTTTTGTATCTTAGACCGTGCTCTTCAGTTAGTCCATGCAGATTTTTTTAAAAAAACCAAAAATTTGGGCTTGTCCGGGATTTGAACCCGGGACCTCTCGCACCCAAAGCGAGAATCATACCCCTAGACCAACAAGCCGCTTCTGATGACCGACAGCTTTGAATAAATCAGTGAAAAAATTCTGTAATTTAATCCACTTTTGACATTTGCTATTAATTATGACCAACTTGTGATTAATTGGTACATTTCGGAGTTACTGATGCCCGTAAAAGTGTCGTATTGCACTGTGGAGTAATTCTTCTATAAACCTTTAAATTATTAGATTTGTTAGCTGGCATTGAACTAAATATTATGATATTTAAGAATTTTGTTTCACAAAACGTAGCTTAATGTTGCGTTGAAGATATAATACTCATAATAGCCTGTGCACTTACAATTTACAAAGCGATGTGTTTTGGAAAGCTTGACAATGTAAATTAATTTGTTTAAAAAGCTTGTGATAGTGACAATTAATACAAATCCATGCTAGTATAATATAAGAGAGTCAATATAACTACATTGGAGGTGTCAAGTTAGCTGTGAAGGTATAAACTGGCCTGCACAACAGCCCAATGTGTACTTGTATTGATTCTATTCATTGCATTATATCGATTTTATTATCCACAAGCTTTTTTGAACAAACAACCCTTCTGTTCAACAAATTATATACAATAGTCCACAAGTATATATACGCATTATCTCATTTGTGTAAGCTTTTACTGCCTTGTGCAGTGGATTGTGTACAGTTGAGTCAAGCTATTGGGATTGATATGTTACTAGTTCACTTTAATTTATACAAATAGAAGTTATTCTGCAGTAAGTGTAAACTATAGCCTACATATTATTTTATATAAACTATAGGTTTACAGAAGTCTTGTGCTTATCGTGGGCATGCATCTGAATTCTGACACATGGCTATACTTCAGTTAACATTTGTGATATTTTTGTTTGATGGCATGTATTCATGATTCAAATGGCCACCAGGAAGTTTTAGGCTTCTTAGGTGATCCTTTTGATTTCTTCTATTGCAATATATAGTCTCCAATTCATATACCACTAAAATCATTGGGTAGTTTTTTCGATCATGTTGCATAGCATATCAGCATTACATATTAGTTATAGGTAGATTTAAGATGATATAAATTAAATTTAATAAACAAATAAATTGTGCTGAGAAAAGGTGGAACTTGTGACTGTAGATAGATAGGTTTGGTTCCAGTCTTGGGTTTAGTCCAGCCCTTAGGTACATATGGTCTTATTGTTTATCTTGTCAAGTCTACAAAGAAGTAACTTTAAAATTAAAGGTTTGTTTGGACAACACATGATACAACACATGCTTATAAGATCTCAACTCATAGCTGAAAGTAAATCCTTAACAACAGCCATATCAATGTTATGATTTATACCATGTATAGTTCAAATTTTATGATAGTAGTATATATTGATATGTTACCACTCATCATTATTCTACTGCTGCAAATCATTTTTTATTATATTAGGCCTTGTTTTTAACTTAATAACCAAGAAAAACATTAAATTTTTTATTGGTTAAACAGTTTAGATCTTAGTTTTTTAAACAATTTAGCTGTTTTTTGACTCGTAAATTCAAAATAATAATGTATTGTGAAGCAAATAACATTATTGATGGTATTGGTGAAAAAATTTAAGCTTGCTATATTAGTTTATACTCAACTTCAAACTTATGCACTATAAACAATGTAAATTCATTTATATGTGCTAGTTTTTAGTTTATATTCAATAACTGTTAATATAAGGTTATGAATGTATATTTTCTTGCAGGTGTTTTCTTTTAAAATATTGTAAGGAAGAAGGATTTTTCATTGAAACAAAGCATATGGCTTCGTCCGGTATGTATTTTTATTGCATTATTTTTTGTGCCAGCATTACATTCTGTGTGTTCAATAACTAGTCTTTTTTTAATTTTTTAATTGAGTTCATTAAGTCATTTCCATATAATACCCTACATGGATTTGACACCTACTCACTTGACTTAACTTAGGTGATGAGCCATTTTCAACATATCTGTAGGCCTTGATAAAACTTCTCCCAAATAATAATTCTGCAATGAAGATGTTTTCCCTCCTGTTAATAAGAAATGAAAACATCATTAAGACCAACCTATATTTAACACAATAGTTTCACCTTCTTTTTTAATACAGATAAATTTGCTAGCAGAGTTCAATGTAGTATCTGAAACAGGTATAATCGTTATATCGTAACACAACAAATAAATATTTTTTCACAGTATATGTGTTTATATCACAGTTTTTCTATGAGTTTATTACTACATATAATAGTTTACATGTATTGTAGTACAGAATAAATTGTGCATTACGAAATGTGTTTTGTCACATTGTTTATGTATTTTTACCTTTTCTCTGTCAACTATATACTACATGTTGTCTTCAAAACAAACACTACCTATTTAAAAATATGAATTGACACAAAGAAGCACCTGTTTAAACTAATAAAATTGATTAAAATGTTAAATCACAATTTGCTAAAATACATTATGTGTTGCGCATTCTGACTCAGTCATGACAACCGTTAAACAAACCCTTCTGTGTGATTTAATTTGATATATACATCGATATTTTTGTGAGAATGTTGCTTTGTTGAAATAATGGATATTGGGGAAGTCTAGCTAAAATCTCATAGCATAAGTGTGTAAGTATAGTTACTTGAACATGCTAGCATATACATGCATGTATGTACATGCAACTAGCAGACATGTACTCTATAAACTAACTAGCTGTTGTATACAGTATAACTTGGCCAAAGAGTTGAGAGGTCAACAGCTATAATTAGAGTGGTGACAGTCAGAACAACTAAAGATTATTGGGACTTATATCATAGCTGCCACTTTAGCATTGCTCGGTAACCAAAACCACACAAATGCGTTCAAGTGAATTTTCTTCAAAGTTTTTTGTGAAGAAATATTGTTAAAACTATTTTGAAATCCTAATATATTTGCTCATACCAAAATATCCATCTCCTAAAAGAACAACTCGATAGAAAAATTAGAATTCTAAGTAGCAGACAAACCTGAAATTTTTAATGAGTTTGCTTTTTCTAAAAAGGTTTAACTTATTCATTCTGGGAGGACACAACTCAACACAACACAGCAATAAAGGAGGTCTTTGGGATATTAGAATAGGGTCTATTGGAAGCTATAAAACCTTGCACAAGTTTCCCCATAATGAATCAGCAGATTCCATAAAATTTCTCTATAGCCTTATGTATAACTTTGGTGTCTATATATTTCTGAAATTTCCCCGAGTCAATGTAAACTCCATTAATTATGTAGGTTATTTCCTTGAATACTCCAACTTTCAGGAAGTGTAACTGAATAGCATAGAAAACCTACTTCTCTATAACTTTAAATTTCAACAGCTGTTTGGATTTCAGATTGCTTTTCTGTTTAATATTTTTTATAAGAGTTTACTTAATCGTTTAATTTATCAAAGTTAGTGTGTGAAACTTTATAGTTATGAGGCCTTTTTTACAGGACCACCACCACCACCTCCCAAGTCTATAGAGCTGATAGACTCCATTGAAGTTTCTCCAAAACTTGAGTGTGTTCATACCTATAACAGTATCACATATGCTGGATGTTATGGAAGTGTAGACAGGATAGATGAGAACAAGAAAGTAACTAAATCATTCATCTCTATAAAGGATAGTTACGTCACAAGTATTTCAGTGCAAAATGATAGGATATATACTTTCTCAACTGATTCAACTGTAAGAGTTCATGACCTTGAAGGGAGGTCTATTAGCAGCTGGGCTCCTATAACACATCTATCAGATCAACTTGTCATTATAAACAATCAAGTAGTGATTCCTGATGAGCAGAATAGTATTCTAGTATGCTACTCACTGAATGGGGAAGTAGTTAGAAGAATTCCACTCCGTTTTCTATTTACCGAAACTCCTGCACCTCCTGCACGCATGTCTGCTGGAGATAGCAACTCAATCATTATATCTCAATATGATTCATCTCTAGTATACAAAGTAGACGCTTTATCAGGTGACATCATCTGGCAGTGTACAGATGTGGCTAAACCTTGTGGGGTGACCTGCTATAAAGAGGAGTTTGTAATTGTTGCTGATGACACTAAACCGCCTACCTCTCTCTGTGTACTATCATTACATACAGGTTAGTTACTGTATAAATAACATTTATAATATGTTCACATATTAAAAGTCAATATTTATGATGTATATATGTAATGTATATATAATGTATATTATATGTACATATAAAGTTTCTGTACGTGAGTAAAAAATAAATTAGAAAGAAATCAATATTTTGATAATTACAAAATAGAGTATTTATATTACTGAATTATACTATATTGCATAAAACTACAAATAATTGCTTATCTATTTAATGTTTTTGGATGACGGCAAATTGATAGTAGTTCATTTCATTTGTTTAATGTTGGATTTGTATAAAACGTTCCCATGGGCATAAATTGCACCGTTTAGTAATAGTGTTGGGTGGTTTCTCTTCTTTTAATATTTTCCAGCTTAGTGCATTGTGTTTGATGTTTTTGTTAGTTGCCAAATGCATTTGCTAAGCTCTGTTTGAGTTATTTTCTTTTTGTTTTAAACGGTGGTTTATAGTTTGCATATCTTAGTTTAAGCGGTCCTTCACTTATGCTAATGTATAATGCGTGTTGGCTTTTAGCAGTTTCTAGCGTTGTATGATAAACAACTCCACTCTCTTGGCAGTGAAGTGATGATAGTTTGAACACTTTTTATCTGCTGTTCAAAAGACTCACCCTGCATATATATATATATATATATATATATATATATATATATATATATATATATATATATATATATATATATATATATATATATATATATATATATATATATATATATATTATATATTATATATTATATATACTGTATGTACATATATACTGTATGTATATATGTACTGTATATACTGGATATATATGCATATATTTATTGTTCTTATATGTGAGCATGCATGCACACACACACTAACGCGCACATATATGCATGCATACGCACATAAACTCTTAGAACACCTGGGTTCTAAACTTGTGTACTCTGTAAATTAATAAGTATGCTTTTGCTTAGTTTGTATTTTGAAAATAACACTCTACCTTATAGTTTTTCCTATCTTCATAGGCACAGCAGTAGATTATTTAGTCATATTACATAAAATGTGTATATAATATGTATCAAGCACTATGTTTTAGGAAAGTTACTATCCAGAATAACATATGTTGGAGGAATGGGGGTGGCATTTGATTTACACATTACTGGCTCCACTCTGGTATTATTACAATACTTTGCTGAAAAGGTTAAATTCTATCAACTGAAATGAAGGTGAGAAAAACCGCTAAAATGAGGATATCGAGTAGGCAACTCTAAAAAGTGGAAAAGGAAGCTTCATGTACCTATAAGTTCATGATAGTATAATTCTTTGCTATAAGTGTTCTTATGCAGTATTTCATATCAATATATGTTACCAAATGCGTTTGTTTTCTAGCTCATGTTTTATTGGCTGTTGCACAAAGTTGTAGTGAGTGAGTTCTTTTATATATACAAGTAGCTGAACTGGTTAACTTCAGAAGGAATGACTAACTTCAGAGCATTTCTCACATTGCCATTCATTATAGACATTAAACTTGATAAAAACATAAACTGCAGTGGATTTCAATCATTGAATTGCAACTTGTAAATTACTATGAATTGTACAATAACTATATCAATCTTTGAATATCAATGTGCAGCATAAAACTGTCAAAATTATATATAAATGTTGTTTTATAGTACCCAGAGTACTTACCTAAGAGTAGTAATAATTAATATGATAATACACAGGACACAGTGTACTTACCTAATAAAATGATAGCACATAGTGTACCTACCTATGAATAGTAATACGATAATACACAGCCATCACAAGTATAAGCCAGAATAATTGTGAGTGAAATGATTCTCTGTAAGAAAAATCATCTTCTTTGTAGAGAAAAACTTCCATAGTCTCACAACATCTGTTATCAATTGTGTAGTAAATTTGTTCAGCAAGAAACTCTGGTGAGAGGCAATCATGAGTAAAATCTGAATACGTTGTGTCAGCGTTGTGTCATCAATTATTGTCTTTCTTAATGTAATGACATATTCTTCAGAATTAAATACATATAATATATTATATATAGTGTACATTGTATTGTTTTATAATGTATTTTTCAACACAATCTAATTTAATGAGAAGATAAAAGATGATCAAACCAAAAAAAGGCAACTCTCAATTTTTTCAAATTTTTAATGCATGGTTAGTTGCTGATGTCTGTAACGATAACAACGAAACTTCAAATACTGTTATAACACAATCCAATGAAATATAGTATTATACATGTACAATATGCAGCATATAACATATGCCGTTAATACCCATGTGCAAATATAAAATAACTCTAGTAAAAACAAGCCTTGTAGTGTCTTAGGCTGTGTTTCAGTTGGTTTATGCAGAGCTTTTTTCAACAAAACCAAAAAGTAGGGCTTGTCCGGGATTTGAACCCGGGACCTCTCGCACCCAAAGCGAGAATCATACCCCTAGACCAACAAGCCACTTCTGATGATAGATAACTTTGAGTAAATCCGTAAGAAAATCCTGTAATTTAATCAACTTTTGACATATGTTATTAATTATGACAAACTTGTGATTAATTGCTACAGCTCAGAGGTCTGGATACCTGCAAAAGGTAAAATACCTACAATAAATATGAGATTGCATTTTCATGATCTGAAATGTCTCTATTCTCTAGTTCAGCAAATTTCAACTGAAACAAGTAAACTTTAGTTGTTTTTGCTGCATATATGTATAGGAGTATAACATTTAGAATATGAATACTATGCCAAAATGATAGAGCTTTGCTACTATGTAATGAGTATTGTATGCTAATTTTCAACAATCATAACTATTCCTGTGTAGATATCAAGTTAGGGTGATCATACTTGTCAACTTATATACTTCTTTGCATTTATTATTTGGAGAGTTACAATGTTCCTCAGACTAGTGCGGTAGAAACGATGCTTGTGCCTGTATATAGGGTGATACAGCAGCAAAAGCAGATACAGTGACAGCCAGAGCAGATAGAGTGACAGCCAGAGTTTGTGGAGAATACAGAGAGTAGTACATTCCCTAGGAGGGCCAGAACCACAGAGAATCGTGCTCTTTCTAATTTATGCTCTATTAATACCATTATTGTACACATTAAAGCCCAATATAATGTATGTATATGCATAACTCAGCTTGTTCTATTATGGCAATGCTATGTACATTTATTTACGAAGTTCTTAAAATTTCAACACAAAAATTCAGCATAACAAGTTTTGCAAGACTTTAAGAAAATGTATGAGGCTAGCAGTGTCTGCCGTATAATATTATCAACTAACTTTAAACTGTACACTGTGATATGCATGCTATACACATATTTGGTTCAAATCAAAGTAGCAAAGGCTACGAATCAAATAGAAAAGCTGAATGATTTAGCCTGGTAGCCATATTGTTTGCACATCAATCGGAAAAATTTAGCTGTTTTCTGTGACCTACAAGTCTGCAAAATAGGCTCGGGGTTGTTGGTGTTGATCTCCGGGTTACTTATAATTGTAATCTACAACAGATCAGTGGATGCGAGTATTATAAAGGATAAACAATGTAAAAGCATATAGAGATAAAAATACACCAACATAAGCAGAACAGCAAATGTTACGCTTGCCATAAACTTTTAGAGGATGCATACAATATCTCCCAACATTTGATACAATAAAGTATTCCAAAGGCTGTATAAATTCGAAAACCAGGTTAACATTCTTTAATACAGAAGAGAAATAATAAGGCTGAGTAGTTGTCCCACCAGTTGTTGCTTCTTGTCTAATTCTCCTCTTTTGTCATGAAGATCTGAAATCACTAGCGTTGAGGAAAAAAGAGAAAGCATAATAATGCCAAGACCAAAAAACATATATCTGTTTGAGTGAAGATTGAATAATTAATGAATAAAGGTAATACATTAACTAAAAAGGTAACTTTGAAATCCCAAGGTAACTGAACAAAAACAATTATCTAGCATTTTCTTTAGGATTCTTAGATCTTATGAGATAAGAACAGCTGAAAACAAGTCAATAAAATTAGCAGTCTTGATATTCTAACATTGATTATATATGTTGACAACAGTAGTGGGAAGTAAATAGTACTCAAATTCTAAAGACGATTTAGACAATAGAAAGCACAGCAATACACAGATCTGAACGAAGTGTGCCTGGTTCATACCCAAACCAACTACTTCCATAAACATTACTAAATCGTTTTGCTTTCTTAAACCAAACTAAATAGAAAAATGAGTTAGAAGAACAATTAATAGAAAGGATACGTATGAGATATTCCATGACGTTAATGTCCCAAAGGTAGTCATAGTATATATCCATGCCATCATGGCACTCTTTCTCTTGGAGGTATTTGAATGTAGCCATATAATCAGGTTCGTCAAACAGCTGAGAGAGTACTGCAGCCTGAGTGTACTGTTTCAGCTGCACGCAACACTTCACCATACGAGTATATACCTGCAATAGTTCTGTACAAAGAATACCCCACAGCTAAGAAAATCTAGCATACAATAACATGGCTATCTCTGAGTTAGTAAAATGTACCTACAGTGTGTGATAAATAGATCAGCATAATACTATTACTGTAAGCAACCTGGTTAGTACACACTATCCAAGCAAGAACATCATCTTCATGAACCAAGGAAACAGGAAGTATAACGAACACGGCTTACCTCCTTGTCAAACACGTATGAGGGTACTGGCTGCATGAAATTATTGCTTGCCACATTAGCAGATTGCAGGTAGTACTTCATGGCGTCTCTCAAATTACCAACAGCTGTAAAGCAGATTTAGTGGAACCAAGTAGGAAACATCGCATGATTTGGTGAACGTGCAAAATAATACTACTTTTAAAAACAATGCTTTGGCAGTATATAACTCATCAAGATACTATAATAATGTGAACCGTAAGAAATTAGTAAATTACCAAACTGTATTTCTGCATAGGTTTTCAGCCAAGAAGACTGCATAGAATTGATGCTGAGTGCGTGTTGTACCAGCTGTATCATCAGCTCACATATGTAGTCCTCATCTATGGAGTTGAGAAGTGGCATTCTGCAAAGTATAGAATTGACAGTGACGTGTAATAAACAGTCACAGCTATAGTTAAAGTTCTCTTAGTAAAGTGATAATTTCAACCCATGTTAGAGCCAGTAATTTCTGATGAAGGAGGGATTACATTCTAAAATATATTCTGGTTTAGTGAAACAAGCTGCTGCTAATAGAGAACACCAGTTTCAGTCACACCTGCTTACATGTTTAGCACACAGTGAAAGGCATATATCACTCACATGTTTAGCACACAGTGAAAAGTATATGACTCACATGTTTAGCACACAGTGAAAGGTATATCACTCACGTGTTTAGTACACAGTGAAAAGTATATCACTCACATGTTTAGCACACAGTGAAAGGCATATGACTTACGACATAGACTCTGGCCACACAGAGCTGAACTGGTTAGTTTTATCAATATCAGTATCTGTAGTCTTGAGACTGTAGATTTTAGTGAGTAGAGATATGAGCACGGAGAGAACCAGCGGTTCCTGTAAACATTAGATGACACATGGTTATGGCAGCAGAAAACAGGTGTGCTCTATGTAGTAGGACACTTTGCAGTTCTCTTCCAAAAGAGAGTCACACAAGAAAAGTTCCAAAAATATAATTAAAATGTAACATCGCTAAAAGAAAAAGATGTGTAATACCAGTAGACCTAATGTTGAACAATAATAGTTGTTATATACTAAACATACATTTATTGTCAGTATGAACTTCTTGTATGCATCCTTGGGAAGCATTGCCTGGTTTCCAAGTCTCACTCGTTTACCAACATTCTGAAGAGAGAAGATGACAATGGAGGACTCCCATAGAACTTTGCCAGGGGCCTTTGCATACTGAACAGCTGGCAACTCTTTGCACACGTTTATTAGCTGCCTGGAGTACTGAAATAGAGATGAAACTATATTATACTGAATGTTGCAACAATGTAGTAAGACCAGTCAATACGAAAAACAGAGGCATTTGGTTAAAGATAGTCAGGCAAGATGGTGTTATCTGACATCACCAGATTGTTGGTATAACAAGTCTGCAAGTTACTGATTGATTGAACTGTTATATAATATAGACACCTTAACCTACTTTATAATTACATCATTGCACTGGCAACTTCCAGTTTCTTAATTATTGATTCATCCATGAAATGACAACAGCCAAATATTAACTGAATAATGTTGTTAAGCATTTTTATTACAATAACCATCAGGGAAACATATAATTCTCCTAAACCAGTTGCACTTCTTAATAGACTAGAAGTCACTCATACCACTATTGCCTCATAGTCTATAAAAGTCTCTAAATGTAGATGTGTGTGCAGTAAGTAAAGAATCGTAATATCATAGTGATCCAAAATTAAAGTAGTGTAAATTAACAAAAGGCAAGCAATATAGCACTTGAATACACATTACATGCACATGCTCAACAATAAACCGTATTTGTGGTATATAACTGTGCAACTTCATTTGGAAATTGATGCAACTCTATTCCACCGAGATTCAAATAGTGTTATGACCCCAGAAAAACTCAAACATTTGTTGCTGATTTGGTAAATAAAAGAATCAACAGATAAAACAAAGGGTACACATGAGTTTAAAATTTAAATGATTTGCAAAATACGCCATACTAGTATTGCTCCGACAATTGTGTTTGAAGGTAAAAGAACTCGCTAGAAACATATCTATGATACTCAAGAGCTTCAATCTTTGAAAAAACAAACTCAAAGCAAAAAGCTGCCCAAAGTAAAAACTTGCAATTAAAAACAACCACAATACTGACAAAAACATCGGGACATGTAATTCTTTAGCTGCATTCTAGATTCGACAACCACTAGCCTGCCTCAATTCAGAGACATCAACAAGCACTTAAGAGTAGTCTCGGCTAGGCTATTACCACTTTCCTACTCTGTCCCCCATCTACTCTTATACTTAAGCTATGCTGTTGCTGCAGATATCAGAACATTCTTCAGGTATAAAAGATAGTCAGATAATAAACGAGAAGTGCAAATCATCAAGGAGTGGCATTCTAAAAATATCTTACAAGTTGATAGATTTGTATTTGGTACTTTTTGCAGCATTTCTAAGACAACATAACATGTATATTAAAATCTGAAAAAGTATTTGCATGAATAACATCTGTAGACATGAATTAACATAATAGCATTTAAATAATTGTTATAATAAATTAGGTCTTAAAGAATCCTTGACACACTTCACTTATGCAGTACTAAAATATTCTTATATATGCTAGTTTTCATTTGCATACTGTTCTAAGGTTGGATGCCTAAACAACTTTGTTTTATAATGAATTTTGTGCGAGTATGTACTGAAATGATTTGGGATTTCTGATCGCCTAGAAATGAAATTTTCGGTTCGATTTGACTTTACAGCTACTAAAAAACTTATACTAATTATAGCTCACTTTCATTGCATGCTATTGTTAGTATAAGTTTTATAGTAGCTGTAAACTCAAAGCCAACCAAAAATTTCATTTCCAGCCGATCAGAAATCCCAAATCATTTCAGTACATACTCGCACAAGATTCATTATAGAACAAAATTGTTTAGGCATCCAACCTTAGAACAGCATGCAAATGAAAACTAACGTATATATAAAAATATTTTAGTACTGCATAAGTGAAGTGTGTCAGGGATTCTTTAAGTTTTTAATTACCAACACTTTGTTGTAAACTGTTGGTGAAACAGAAAACATTAAGATGCCAATATTTGAATAACATAAGTAAAAGCATTGTTGATGATTTGGTTTTACCTCTGTGTATGCAACTCTTGTATCGTGGAGAGAAGAAAGATATTCCCAGTCTTTTGATAGTAAGAGATAAGACACACATTCCATAACCAGGTTATCATGAGGGTATATTTCTGAAAATCATAATATTAATATAGTAAAATCGTGGTGTTGGTTGAAATGCATGGTGTTGGTTGAAATGCGCAACTGATGTAGTAAAACATGGACAGATCGACATTAATTGACCACTTTATATGTAGTCGAATTTCCATTTTTAGCCTTAAATTTTCTTTTTTAATTAAAATTTTTGGAACAAGAAATAATAACATTACACGTTGCACTTTATCAGACAACTTGCATCTGCTTAAACACTAAACTAACTAATCATAAACATGGTGGACAGCAAAGCCTATTGATTGGCTGATTTATTGCATATCACAGACATGACAACACTTTGCGAAATTCAGTGTAAATACGGGCTATAAAATAAGTAGGCATGAAAAATGAAAGAAAAAAGTCAAAAGTCAAAACTCTGTTTGAAAGTAATTTTTATACACACCACAAAAAAAAGACAGACTAAAGTCTTTTCTTTAACAGCTTTGCATTACACTACCCTTGAGACATGTAAATTACCCGAGTCAACTTTAAGAGAGTAGAGGCACGACTTGACTTTCTGAGTCGTATCAGCTGACGTAGATTTACCATCACCAGACTTGGAGGACAACAAATTGCAATACAAAAGTTCCCATCTTATTATCTTTTGTATCTTTATAGCATTTCTCACAGTTTTTTCAGCTGCTTCTAGTAAAATCACAGCCTGGGAATACTCCTGTATTGTAAAACCAAAGGCTAATCTGTCTCGTATTGAATTTTTTTAAAGTGTTACCTAATAATTATGTATTTTATTTTACCAATCCACTAGGAGGGATGATGCAGGACAGAGGTGCAAGTGCGCATTGGCACAGCCTGGGATAAATGGGGGGAGCTGACCGGGATTTTTGTGACCAGTAAGTCCCAAAAAAACTAAAGGTGCTCATTTACACGACAGTAATATGACTGGTGCTACTGTATGGAGCGGAAACATGACCAGTGACTGATTACCTTGTGGAAAGATTTAGTGTATTCGAAATGAGAATGTTGCAATGTAGCCTAGGAATACTCTTGAAGAGCACAAAACCAATGAGAGCATAAGGCAAGAAGCGAAAGCCACGAAAGTGTTAGAACTGATGAGAAGAAGGTGGCAGTGGCTTGGACATATATGCAGAAGAGAAAAAGATGATATCAGAAGAGTGCATGAGATGAGGAAAGAGGAAAGAGAAATCGGAGACGCCCAAAGCATAGATGACAGGATACCATCAGGAAAGATCTCCAATCCTGTTCTTTCAATGAAGAGGAAGCTCAGAACAGGGTTAGGTAGAGAAGCCTAATTGAGCTAGGTCTGAGACAGCTACCCGAAGAGGACAAAGCGAAGATAGGTGAGAATTTCCTTATGATTATTAAGCAATGTGAATAATGTCACAGAAGAATGGTGATATATAATGTATGTAGTATGGAAGGGAACAGTCTAAAAAATTATTGCCAGGAAAAAAAGGTTGAAAGATAATTAAATCAAATTTAGGATTTAAAATATTGATAACTTATAAAAGTTGTCTGGAAATACAGCTTACTGTATAATAGCATAGTTTACCAAACATGTTCAAAGTTTACACTGCTAGAGTATATACAGCACCACAAATACTAATAATTCATACCTTAGTAAGAATGAGCTCTTTAGCTTTAGCAATTAGTATGTAAGCACACACGGAATTCAAGTCCATTTTCAACTCATTAGTAAACAGCTTGTCCAGCTCTTTGGGCAGTTTCCACTATAACCACGAGGAAATATGTCAAATGGCAAGCAGCAAAGAAGTCTTTTGCTACTATAGAGCATCACATTCCTAATAAATTTAGATAATTTATTTTCTATAAAACTAGCCTAACTTATTTCTATCTTGTTCTGAAAAGAGTATGCAACTCTAAACAGTCTATAAACTATCTTGACTCAAGTGACATAAGTCATAGAAAGCTGATAAAACTTGTTTTAACTTTCGGCAAAATCAATTTGATAAAAAATGTAAGTATGCAGCCTCACTTAAACAAATTAGCACAAAAAATATTTAAAATATAAAACCCTTCCTACCATTTGGCACTTTTTATTAGAAAATTTACCTAACCAAGTCAGTCAAAAGACGTTAATTCAAAAGAATTCTATGCAAAAATTTGTATGACTGCATTATGTGATAAGATTAAATTAAAACTTAAATGATACTCTTTCAAAGATTTTCCAGATCCTATAACATAGAAAATAACTTTGCACAACATTAGGTCTTTTGAAATAAATGAATCCAATACTTTCTAATAACAGCATTTGGTAACAAATTCCAAAATTCAATACAATGAAATTGTTACAACTTACAAAGTCTGCAACTGTCTTGAGCTCAGCGGGAGAATGTAATGTACAGAGGAAGTGCCAGATCTTATCCGGATTATAAGTAAGAGCTATGATTGTATCACTCACATCGTATGCCTGTGGTTCTACAACAAGCAAATATACTATAACCACTGACCTATAACTAAAACTTAAACTGTTAATACACCAAAAGTAAACAAATAACATAACCTGGTTTCTTGGAATAGTCAGTTAAATGTAATGTGCTACTGTAGGGAGACTTTCTTTTATTCCTCATAATTACGAAGATTTGAAGGCTAAAAATAATTTCTGTAAAATCTCATTGAAAGGAAATTTTCTTTTACACCATAGAAGACAAATCTGCCAATCAAAACTCATATGAACGTGAGTAATCTTACAGTATATTTTATTCTATACTAGAAGATAAATTCTACATATGTAAAAACTAAAGTTGCTTGTCTTGTTTCAACATATAGGCTGTTAAATATTTGAAAAAATAAATAATGGCAATTGTTTTTACCCCTCATCCACACTTGCCGTACCGCAGGTCGTAACATAAAATATTAGCCATTTTAATGTGTCCGGGCTGAAGTTTTCAAAGTCTGCTATTAGGTACGATCTATGACACTTCATTGGACAATTATATCCAATGAGTTGACGCAAAGGTTTTCTGTCCAATAGAAGTCCACCCCAACAATTTTGAATCAAGCAGTGCTTGATCCTAACGTATTGCAACGCCGTACAGGATGCTCAGACATTTGTAAAAATGGCTGATATTTGCTGTTACTGCCTACGGTACGGTAAGTGTGAATGAGGGGCTACAGATTAAGATAATGATCATACCAAGTAGTGACTGTGTGGTAGGAGATGTAAAGAGACCAGGGCTCTTTACTGAGTTGTCGCTGGATATGGAGCTGAGAAGAGATTTAACCTTTTCACTAGCCGTCAGCATTATTTTTATCATCAGAGGCTCTGTGTTCAACAGATAGTCTAGGAAAGAGATGAGGTTGGACTTTTCAGTTTGGGAGCAGTTCCCTATTGCAACAGATAGCATCTACAATACAAATCAATAATACAACTCCTCAAGGGAAATTATAAACAGAAACTCCATTAATAATTATATGCAACACTTGAAGCGCGTGTTCCCAACATACTTCGACCAAATAGCTGTACTGCTGATTCTTCTCTGAAGACTCCGATAACTGTAGGAGACAATATGCATCCCCTCTTTTGACATGTAGAATACAACAGAGACAGTCCAACTTGGTAACGTTGGCACCTTTTAAGCTACAAACAGAAATTGAAAACAAATTCAAAATAAAATTTATATACAGTGCTCCCTCCCAAGCTCACAGATCTCTTTCTCACTAAATTCCTTGGTCCACGAGAAAGGCTTGGGCCTCGTTTTGTGGCTTATGTATGTGTATAGGGACGAAATGGCCAAATTTAATGGATCCGTAAGTTAAATATGGTATTCTACTATCTCATGAATTGAGGTTTTGGGACTCACAGCTTACGTGAGATACTCAGGGAGCACTGTATCAGTAATGAAAGTTGAAATAAACATTTGCCCACAGTTTTAATAGAAGCAACTTTATGATATATCTTACTTCACACTTTCTTCCTTTATCTTATGAAGAAGTAAGCTGACGTGGTCAGCTGCTGTGCGAGGCAGCGAGCACGTCACCAAGTTCTTCTCCAGGACTTCCACTAGTGCCTACAATATACAGTTAGAAGCAAACAACTATCTTCATACATCCTATATCAGGGCTGTCAATTGATGTGACCCTCAAAGGCATAAAACTAAAATTATTTTTCACATGTATAAATGAATTAGAATGAAAAATTATTACTTTTTCAATATCTTATTTATATAATACTCCATAACATGCAGCTTGCAACAACTATAGGCACTTTATTGTGTAATGACTCGTAAGAATATGGAATAAAGTCATTTGAAAAATACTGATGCCGTGGGCTCTGACTCAAATTAAAGTTTACAATGTGGCCCTCACACCGGAATATTCCATTTCAGTGGCTCTCACTCCGAAAAAGTTGGACAACTCCGTCCTATACCATAAGAAAACACACTTGAAGTTAAGTTTAAGTTTGTAAAGCATAGCATATATAACCAAGAGTACCTGACTATCAGACTTCTTCAAGGCATCATTAAACACATTGATAATGTTGCCAACGTGTTTCTCTTGATGGACCAAAGAGTTGCATGCTTTGATATAACCTGACAGCGTCCCAACTTCAACGCCTGTACTTGGAGCCTGGATATAGCAACAATAAGTATTCATATAAGATAATATGATGCAAATATTGCGAAGGGTTCACGACTCCCTTCTTACATTCCTGCATATTATTACTCCAAGGAGACTCAACTAAAGTTAATTAAATGAGCTGAACATGGCAGGAGTTTCACAGGTAATAAATATAATTATTACCTTAGTGCTGTGTGTGTGGGCTATGTTGAACATATCTAGCGCTTTGTAGTAATCAGTTTCATAAAAATAAACTGCTCCAAGGTCAAATGCTATCTAAAACAAATAAACAACTTATATAATAATAAAATGAATGGCTGCATAATTTTTTACAATCAATATATATCATAATATTTTGAAAGAATATATTTTTTTTAAACATAATGAAAAATAAACCTTCATACAAGATGCAGGTAAAACTAAGTTAATCTAGTTTGTATATATTTTAGTATTGAACATTTTTTTCTGATTTACAAATTTCTAATAAAGACCAACCATCTAATATGACTTACAATATTTTTTAAACCTGCCTGCAACAAGAAGCAGATTACTTAAACACTAACGGAAAAAAGTGAACTCAGCCATGAACTGTCTGTGAGCCAACTTCAGTTCATACAGAACCCAATATAACTAATAAATATGCAACTTGCACACTGAAGCATTACCACATTTTAAAAAACACATCAACTTGACTTTTGCAATGTATGCTAATCAGTTCCAAAATAGAAAATGGAAAAGGCTCACAACTCTGCATATAATGTTTGAAAAGAAAGACTCACAAAGCAGAGTAAAAACAAGAGAAACTATAAACTGAAGCATAAAATTCTAAATACACAAACAGAAAAGATTTACCTGCTGGCCCCAAACCTCTATGCCGCAGGTATCACCTTTCTTCCAGTTGAGTTCAAGGTCACCCAGGGCAGAGCTCCCAAAATCAAAGCAATCATATGTTGGTATGCAAGCTGTTCGGTTCACATTTAAGCATTCAGTCAATGCAGATTTGCATTTCCCAAACAACTTCTTTATCTAAAACACATGGCTGTGACCGTATTAACTATATTGAAGCATTTGCCAACTTATATAGAGCCAAAAATTGTGAAAAGTTTGGGTTTTTGAAGAATATCCCGTAGTAAATAGCATAACATGTTTGACAAGGTAAATTACGTAAAACTTTTGTTTACAAAACTTATAATTCAATCAGTATTTTAAACTTTTTTTGTTGACAAAGCTGTAGTCAAATTGTTTGTTGCAAGATCTTAAATAACACTACTTATCACTTTTGCTGTTTTGAAGATAATTCTCACCTGTGCAAGCTTTTCTTCACTAATTCCAACCATAGACACTATTGGTTCGGTTAAACCAGGACTGTAATGAAAATGTTGAACGGTAAGTACAACAGACAAAGATGTATGCTTCAATCATAAAGCTACTTAAGCAAATAAATTTAACACAAAAATGTAATTGGTAGTGTACTTACACAGGGATTGAATTCACTTTATTAGGTTTCTTAGGCAAACAATCTTTTAATACCGTTTGCAAACACCTACAAAATGCATAGAATATAAGAATAAAATCTGGGTGTGCGAAATGTGCGTATGTGTACTCTGTTATTTAAATGAGAAATTAACAAAAGTTAGATCTACGTCAACACATGCTTACCACCGTTGATATAACAACAAAGAGAAGAAATAGTGATCAGAATGCTTATTTTGTGTCAAAATCTCAATCAAGGACTCGTCATTTTCTTCCACATTATCTGAAGTCACCGTCATTAGCAGCTGTAACAGCTGCAGCACCAGTGGCCCTGGAATATTTTTCATTAATGCTTCCAGATTCCAGTTGCCTAAAAATATATATCTCAGACTACAACTGTAGGTCTTAGTATATAATAATAATATTAAGTTTATGTGTTCTATCAAATAGTAAATTACATTGGCAAACAAATGAAATATATCTTTAGTTTATATTTCATCAAATTATCTTCCAACAATGAAGAAATTTAACAGGAGCAACAAATTTCAACTGCTGTATCTTGATGATAAAAGTTTACCAACCATGAGCAGCAATTTTCAGTGCTAGAAGTTTCAATGCATATATCTTTTTTTTGAAGTATTTCTTTTCACTCACATCATCCTTTTTGGTATCTATAAACAAGCCACCAAAATATAACTTAAAAATAACAACTATTTGCATATTGTCAAAATATTTTTGAAACTTTGTTTATTTCACATAATGGAAAATGACAGTATTTGAACGGGTAAAACCGAAAAATTATGACAAAGCTGTTTATTTTATAATCTTTTGTTCTTATCTAATCAGTTAAACAGATGTTTTACCAAGAAATGAAAATCATCAAGTATAAATTTCAATTTAAAATATATATAACATACTTGGAAGTAATAATCCAGAAACTCTAAGATCAGATTCTTCCTTTGCTTCTGGTGTGGTACTCTGAGTTTCCTTTGCATTTTGCTTTGCTTCAGCAGCATTTAGACTAGTTTCTAACGCATTAGCTTGCTGAAGAAACTGAATGATTAATTGGTGAGAGCCAGGCACAGAGCTGGGATTAGAGATATGCTGCAATAACAGACCAGGTTGCAATAAAAATTCATACCATGATGTGGAGTCTTTTCTTGTATTGAGCAGTTTATCCTCGATATTATCCTGTTGGCATTCCATGACTTCATTTGGTATACTTGGACCTGTACTCATCTCCAATGAGCTGGAACTAAAAAAACTGTGAAAGCTAAAGTATACAGCTAAATTTGACAGTCTTAGCCTAGGGCCACACGGTGCGTATTTTTGCATGCGAAAATTGAAATCACAAGTAGCAAAGGTGTCCACTGTAGCGTCAGTGGTGCGTGATAAATAAAGCTTTCATTTTTAAATCACACTCGCTTTCAATAAAACGCAATTTACTGGAATGTAGCACTAAAATAAAGAAATTGGGCTCGCTGAATAACTACCAGCCAATTAGGTGACGACGACAGAGACGATTCGCACTTGCGTTGAAAATGCTGAGCAACAAATGCGAATGTTTTCTCAACGCGCACAGTGGACACCTTTGCTACTTGTGATTTCAATTTTCGCATGCGAAAATACGCACAGTGTGGCCCTAGGCTTAGTCTCCAATATTAATAAAAAAGATGAGACATTTCTAACAAAATGCAACTATGGTCAATAAGTAAATGAACTAGACATTATAATATAATATTATAACTGTTATAATATTTAATTCTGAATTTTGATTGCAAATGTACAACAAATCAATTATTAATCATAATCGTTAATATCATAAAAGCAAATTACTAATGCAAACTTCTAAAATACTAACACCCAAAGTAAGCTTAAATTTATTCCCAATGGTGATGTGTAACGCAATTTTAATTTGGCCCACACAGTAGCCTTTCTCTATCTAAAGACTATCACTAGGAGCAGGAGTGCTATGTTGAATTTATTGACCCAATTACTAAATCAGTAATTTAGTGACTACTAAATTATTAATCATAAAATAATAATTATGTATGACAAATGATACTATAGCTTATGTCGGTTTATATTCGCCTTTTGTGTAAGAAACCCTGATAGAAAAGTTTTTGCTAAAGTAGCACAATACAGGAACTGTTACACCAGGTTAGCTTATCTAGTTAATAGTTATTGTTCGACTGAGGCTGGGTGCCAGAAGGCGCTGTTTATATCCAAGAGGTTGGTCCTGATTGGTTAGTATAGGGTTCCGGCAGTATGGCCATAGGGAGTGATGCGGTGTCGCAGAGAGCTGCGGCACTGCTAATGGAGTTGTAGTCCCGTGGAAAATTTTATGTTTTATAATATAATACAGTAATTTAGGCAAGGGGTGCTGGGGGGTATAATTTTCACAGCCACTACAATATTATTATAAATATATTTATTGTAATTGATTACATAGATTAAGATATACCAAATTTAATAATTATCACTGTGATTGTGATACTGATCGTCATCTATCATTCACATTGTCAATCTGATTCACTGATTGTGGTACTGATACAGATATTGAATAATGCTCATCAGTCAGCATAAAATTAAATCATATTCAATTAATTATAATGATAACATTATTCTTTTAATCATTAAAAAATTAAACTAATGATGAAATTGAATGGTTATCATGATGATGATCATAAAATTAAATGCAATAGTAGTCGTAATCATAACGTGAATAAAAATAAAAACTAAAATGTGCTTTTAGTTTATAGTTTAAATTTAATTTTTTTTATCATTATTATTAATATTATCATTATGATTATCATCATGAATAATTATAATCATTATCATTATGATTATCATAATCATAATGACAGTTATTAATCTAATGTAATATGTAGAACAACATAAACTCGTGCACAGTAAATGTAAAAACTATGTCTAGTGATAAGACTTCTATCATTTAATAAATCTCAATTTAATGTAGCTTGCAGGACGGAACAGACACTGACAGCAAGCAACTGAACTGAAACTGAAATATGAAAATTTGTATATGTCTATTTATTCCTTGCTGGGAATAAAACCTGTTTATTTTGGGCCAATGAGGCACGTAAGAAACAAAACCGCCTGGCTTCGGCTAAACCGTACACTGTATTCACATTGGTCAATCAATGAGAATACCGTTTGCAATTGGATGATATTCGTATAAAGCTATTACATAGAGTCGCGAAACCCCGCGCTTTTTTGCAAAATCTAGTCGGGTTACTCTGCACGCAGTTTGTATTACTAAAAAGTGTTTGGACACATCATTGCAATAGTTCGAACGCCAGCGCCAACCTTTCACCTCGTGCTGAATCCTTGTTCATTAAAATAATATTTTAAAATAATTACAACATTCCTTTTATTGCTTCTAGTCTTATTATCACCAAGGACTTAAATAGTTCAACAAAAACTAAAATTAACAGCCGAGTTAGTTATATTTGAATAGCATTGGCATTGGAATTAGCTGCCGCAGGTCCTGCTTAACCTTACTTAAACTATACTTACTTTTAGTTTTACTTTTAGTTTTACTTTTAGTTTTAGTTTTACTAAGAGTTTTAGTTTTAGTTTTACTCTTACTGTCAATAATCATAATGTTAATAATTGTATTTTTATTAATACTTACATTATAGTTATACTTAATACTTATAGACAATTTTAGCATTTTTCAGTGTAAATCAAAAAGTATTTCACTAGTATAAAATTTGGATGTGGACTACTAATCTCTCATCCTTTGCTTATATAATTTGTAAGTTTCAGACCTCTATCTTCAGTAAAGAATGTGTTTGTGGCCGTTACATTATTTTTTTGCTGTCTCAAAGTGTCCCTATAGCGGGCACATTGAGACATGGGGGCTGGGCGCATTGATACTAGATTATAACAATGACTAGAACACAAAAATTATAAAACAAAATTTTTCAAAAATATACTCAAGCCCCTTTATTGTGTTCAGTGGACTAATAATTCAAATGACTGATGGTTGTTGGTAGAAAACTATATTAGTATATAGGATTAGGTGTTGGCTCACAACAGGCAGTTGAGCTAGTGAATAGTCCTATTTTATTGATTTAAAGTATTTTATTAAAATGTCATTGTAAGTGTCTATTGTGACTTTTCCTCCTATAACAGTTTCAACAAAGGACTTGGTCTGTGATTTTTGCCTTTCTGTGCTAAAGGCTAAACTGGGAGCATGCCCTGGTGATACTCTCCTGTTCTCATATTTTTGCAATGAATCGAACAGCTCAAACAACATCATCACTAAAAAATTAATGACTTAAGCTAATATTAAGTCTGAATATTTTGTTATCAGAACAAGCTAGTTGAAACCAGCAGCTAATGGTTTTTTCCTCAAGGATCTCATGTCAACCTTTTTTTTGAATGAGAACTGTTGGTTGAAATTTAGATTTAACCATGTGGTCACACCCCATGTTTTGTTGTGTCAACCCAATTCATAAAAATTAGTCTGAATTTTTATGTTGATATATACATTAAACTTGATTTTGCAAATTTGTTTATTGCACGTCATTTCCTAGACAACTGAACATTTGCATACGCCCTTGATGTTATGAAATTACATAACATCTTGTTTTGTGCCAACTGGTTTCAGCAGCAGGGTCTCATCAGTACAAAGACTTGCCTTAAAAATTTTTCCTGGCAGATGCTCAATATAGTAAATATTTTTGTTTATTTTATCAATGAATTTTTTTCAAGTATTTAGTAAATTGAAAAAAAATGGTTTGTCAGATATTAACAGTAAATATATCTTCGCCTGTCCTCACCTACCTCTGCTGTCTCTGTTTTATAAATATAATTTAGTGTAGACAAAAGAACATAAGCTAAGTCAGGACTCGTCTGACAGTATACCATGCTACCATGTGGCGACTTATATGTGGCCTGTTTTTTTGTGTATGGGGCAAAATTGAGTATGTGTTATAACACTATTGTTTTCATCATTGTTGGTGGTGTAGCCTCATCTAGGAATAAACCCGTCACTACTACTGTACCATCACTGAAAATTGATGATACTGATGATCAGAGCGCCTCTGTGACAATAGTTCTGACAGCAACACTGATTTTTCTCCATACTCAAAATCATTTTTCCCCTTAGCGGTTTTTTTCACTACGAACTTTTGGTCGTTCTTGGATTCTCTAAGGCTTCTTTTACATGTGTTGCTGTGAGAATGGTGTTCTGCTACATTAGCATACTTGGAAAGACTGCTGTTCTGCTTTAGGAAACGGCTTAATGTCTCAAGAAAAAGTTGTACGCAACTGAATAATCTTGTGTATATGCTGATTATCTCAGGTGTTACAGAGACGTACTGTAATATTAACCTACCAGGCTAAGCTCCAGCTACAGAGTGCCTCAGGTCGTCATTCATCCGGCTTTCACTTGTCAGTCGTCACGTGACCAATCGCATCGGGTGGCTTTTGTACCTGCTAGTGTTTGTCAGTAGCATGTCATTATTGGATCATATTACACGCTTCCTCTTTACAAAAGAGAAACAGGGCACAAGAGCACATCTTCAGAGCATATATATAAATTATCGTCAAATCTATTTGTATGTTTGTTTGAGGTCAGTAGTTGTTTGCTGGTAGTAATTCATCACATGTCAATAGTAAATACTACCTAGGAGTATGGGTACTTAACTGGGTTGTTCTCCCATATCCTCTTCACTCAGCAGCTCATTGAGCTTGTCCTCCTTCTTAACTAGGTCCTTCCAAGTCTCAGAAGTCTCCGCGGACTCGACCTGCTGTTCGAAGTTTAGTCTATCTCCTATCTGCTTGTCGAGGAACTGCACCTGTTGGCTTGCGAGGTCGTCTGAGAGTGCCAAGAAGGCGCTCTCTGAGTCAGGGTAGCCTAATCCTCTGACAGTAGTTAGGTTTATCCTGTTTACTGGTACGCAATTCTATTATCTGATTGTCTTGATGGGGAATTTTGAGGGTCTGCATAGACTGCACTCGATCCCCACCCGATAAAGCAACAGCAGGTGTCTGCATAGATTGGACCTGCTGGCCTATCAGGTCATCTGGGGGTGCTTGTGTAGCACCCACGGGAGCACACAGCGAGGAAGCAGCAGGGATTCCTTTGGACCGTGCCTGCCAACCAGCCAGGCTACTCAGGAGTACCTTTGAGGCGCTCCTGGGGACTGCATCTGGCACTGGTGGGCGATGATGTTCAACCAACGATAATACTTTTGCATGTACTTCATCGCTGTCTCGTCAGGCTCAGCTGCCCGAAGCTCTTGCTTCTAAGCGGCTTCTTGTTGGTCTAGCCCTGCTCTTTTCTCTGCGATTGCCTTGAACTTGGAGTCATATGGCTCCCGGTCGATGGTTTACTAAGAAGGAAAGTTTTATAAATACACGCAGTTCTGTTGGTAAGTACACAACACACATGTCTGCCTTTGACTTACAAAGGCAGGCATTTTCACAGAATCGACAGGACTAGGACTTTATTTAAGTGAGGGCAAACTGAAAATATGATTGAAAAACATTGGTGTGATAAAAACACTAGGACTGGTAGCTGGCATCATCTATTTCACCAGAAGTCTTGCATTTAAAACAGTATAGCAACTACTAAGCTATGGAAACTAATGGCTGCCAGGAACCTTGAGCTCGCAGGTGACCTATGTTGTTCTTTCACAACAGTTGAAGCTGTGGAGCGTCTCTTTAGCAAACTTCGCCATGGGGAGGCGACTACATCGTCCTTTCCTACAGAGAGTGTCTCATGATTGTGGATCTACTACAAGAAATTCTCGAGACACGAGGCCTAAAGAACAAGCACGGAACTCTTTGAAGTGAGCTGAAATCAGGGTTTGAGCCCTTACGAATGGGTGTACCTGCAGGGAGGCTCTTATCAAAAAATTCAGGACTCAGCATGGCTCTAAATGAGTGTGTCCGCAAAATATTGGCAAGAAGGTTACAGACTTGGTTCAAATTGTGGCTATTGGCATTAGATTGTAAAGCAATTTGGTAGGCTTGTACCAACATGTAGTGTTACACACTACTGATATTACCGAGTAGTGTAGCATGAAAGATCTATGTCAAATACTATTCTCTCAGCGAGTCGGTTTGTTCCACGGGCGATGTTAGGTGTGGGCAAGATCCTAACAAAATCTTCATTATCAACCTCCGCAATATTTTCTTGATCAGGTTTGACAAATGAAATCTTTCCCCTTTAATAGCTTTAAAAAATAACACTGTGCTAATCACACCATCTGTTTCAGTAATGATTTCAACATAGTGGCATGTTCGCCGTTTACTTTGAAATTTAACAAGAACGTATGAGCCAACTTTTGCCTTCTCAGACATAGCCAAAATGTCTTCATTGTCCTCAGGTATCAACTCATCACTTGAGCTGTCCTTATCCGCTAATTGTTTAGCAAGAATTTCATTCGCAGACTCTCCTTCACTTTCTGAAGAAAAGTCATTTTTTCTTGCTAGCTTTCGCTTCATTCTAGGTTTCTTCATCTTTGCTAGCTCCTCTTGCTCAAGTTGCAGTTTAACTGGTGTATTTGTAAATATTTAGGATTTGGGTTTTTTCCGATAGGTGTTTTGTTTGGCAGCGCTTTATTACAAGGTCTGATTTCTTCTGGAGTAGGTTGTTGTTTAGTGGTGATATGTACCTCACTTGTAGAAGTACCATTTGGAGTAAGCATGTGTGCTGATGGCTGTGATGTACTTGATCGGCCAGGTCCGGGGCTGTTCAGCGGCTCACCAATGTTGGAATCAGGCCGATCTGTGACAGCTGATGGGAGAAACTCAATTTCTCCAAAAACATCCGGGTTAAATGGATAAATTTCTGCAACCCGAAATCCTGATGTTATGTTGCATGGTGTAAAAGCTTTTGGATAAGCATCTCCAAGAAGACCACCAACGTCATGAATAGAGATAGTGCGACCAGGATGGTTCAACATCCATCTAGAACAGGCGTCATTGTAATATCTTTTCAAGGGGCCGTAGACAGACCTGCCCAGAGGTTGGAGCTTATGGCTGCAATGCGGGGGAAATGTGAGTAAAATCACTCCATTTTCTTTCGCATAATTGATGGCTACAATTGACAAATGACTCGTATAATTGTCTAGTAGCAGTAAGGCAAGCTTTTTCTAAAGAACATCTAGTTGACTCCACAAAGTTCTTCAACCACTGTTGAAATATCTCTTTGTTAACCCAACCAGATATTTGGGCTGTTACAGTTGAGCCAGGTGAAGCCCCACTTAGCATAGAATCTTTGAAGTGAACTCGTGGGAACACCATAAATGGTGGTCTAGACCCACCCTGGGCATTAATACAACCCACAAGTGTAGTGAGAGTACCCCTTTCGGCTGAAGTCTGAAGGCCAACCTGCTTTGAGTTTTTTCCGTCAGGATCTTTTCAGGCTTATGGACGGTGGTCAAAGCAGTTTCATCCACGTTATATATATCACTGACCGTGAATCTATATTTCTTGAGAACAAATTGAAGATTCTCAAAAAACGCTGATACATTGCTCTTGTTGAAACTCGTAGCCCGAGCAAGGCTTGTCGCCTCCGGTGTTCTAACCGATAAAGTGGGGTGACGCTTTTTAAATCCATAGATCCAATCCTCTCCTGAAATAAAAATTATAATCGGTAACCACAAGGTACAATTACCTAACAAGTGGCAAGCATACATAAAGTATCTTTATTTATCTACTTCCTAGTGGTAAAACGTAAATGATGACCATCAATTTACATTATATTGGTGAATAGCCTTTTTCCCAACATAAATATTTGTGTTTATGTACCTGCACATGTTTCAAACTTTATATTCCAAACTTTGATCTCAATGCAATGTCACAAAGCATACCTGCCATTTCATTTTTATCCCACGATACAGGTCTCTTACTATTCAGAGTTTTTGCATACTCATATGCAAACTCTTGAACCATTTTCTTAGTGATTCCTTGATGCATCTTTGATGCTGTTATAATATATTCTTTCAAACTGTTCTCTTGTTCTTCAGTTAACACTTTTTGGTGACCATGTTGAGGTTGAAAAGATAATAATATGTTGCCATTGGGTGCATTCCTTCTTTTTGCAATAGCTCGATGCAAGGTGGCTCTATGCATACCAATCGTTGCGGAAGCTTTTCTAATGGACATAGCGTTGTTCATCACACATTCAACTGCCTCAGCAATGGTAGTCATCTGGTCTAGTTCTTTTAGTTGGCTTTCTTTTTCTCACCGTAGTGCTACTGTACCAAAAGTAGAATAGAAGTAACACAATATAATGTTACAGACAATATTTTATATTTAGGGGGCTGATTGAGACATGTCTCAATCAGCCCCCTCCAGTGCGTCTCAATCAGCCCCAATGGGTACTTTTGTGAACATGATGGTGCTATAAAAATTTGCATAGGTATTTTATTTATATTAACACTAATATGCTTAGTACTGACTTGTGAGAACATATTTACTTGAAAACTAGTGCATATTGTACTTATTTTAAAAACAACACAATTTATCAAAGTATCCGAAAATTTACTTTTTACTTAGTAAAACAACTTTTACTCACCAATCCTTTGGACTTGCTCCTAGGTTCCCAATTTCAAGATGGATGACAAAGCATGGTGTTTCCTGTCATGTGACCAAAAAAGTTAGTTTCTTAAGAAAGACAATTTCAAAAAAAATTAAAATCTCAATGTGCCCCACTGTTCAATGTGCCCCCATCCCCCCTGATACTTAACAACTAATTTGTACACGTTCATTGTCAACTGTAACATACAATCTCACCTCCCCCAATCACTCGGTGATGTTTCCATCTAAATGGTAACACCAGTTGGTCTACATCCATAATTTACGCTTATAGATTTGAGTAAATCTGCAGCAACTACCGGCTGTTAGCACCCGCTGTCAACTAATGTTTTTACATTCTTGCCAGCAATTGATGAGTGTATAATAGATAGCGCCGATTTCACTATAGCCCCTTGGGGTGGGCACTCCATTTCCCAAACGCTGAGAACACTTGTTTGGCTGAATGATTTGGTGATTTACAGATATAGCATTTCCGTATCTTCTCACCATCATATACATGTTTAGTGGGACATTCTCGTGACAAGTGGCGGTATCCTTGACATTTGAAACACTGCTTAGATTGCCTGTTATTTGGAAAATGATTGACACCTGCACAGGCATATGAACCATTAGATGATCTAGTAGCAAGCATGCCTCTTGTTTTCGCGACAATATCAGAGAGCTCCATCTTATCTAAATTGGCAATAGATCTCAATTGCCTCGATATCTCAGGTGGTAAGTCAGCCACAAAAGTGCACCGTATGAAAGCATTGGCATCTCTCTGACCTATTAACTGAGCCATTTTTCTCAAATCAGCCGAGTATACATCGACTGACTCACCTTCTGTTAGAACTCTGTTATGGAACTGCTCATATGCCGCAAATGGACTAGTGCTGAATGCAGTAGTAAGCTGAGAATTTAGTTTCTCCTAGTCATTTTTGTCATCAGAGAGTTGCTGGTAGATAGCAAAAGCTGGACCAGCCAAGAAGAGTGGTAAAAACTTGAGTTTGTCAGTTATGTCCTGGGCTACTAGTTCCAGTTTCTTCATCCAGACAGTAAATTTACCACTAATATTGTAGTCTACATAGCTCTTCACAATGTCGGAGAACAGTACATTAGCCATCTTAAATCCTTAAAATTACTCCGAAATAGCTTGTAAATTAGAACTACTAAATTTATTGTCAGAACAAACTGAACACAAAAACTGACAATCTTTTCTTTTTCACACAGTACAAGAGCAAATCAAAAATCACACTTTGTTTGAGACTGAATATAACATAAAAGGCAACTCTTAAAACTGGTAACGTACAAGACTAAATATAATTAAACATAACGTGTGTGTGTGTTTTTATTTCATCATAATATAGTGTTTTACAACTAGCATAAGTTACAAGAGCAGACAAAAAATAGAAAGGAAACATAGTAACAAATAACAGTATATAAAAAATAAAGCTGTCCGAAGTGATGATCGGGGCCCAGTGCGAAATAGCATGGCTAGTGGTACGCGGGCCCAAAGTTGGCATAACCATACAAGGCACCACAGATCACTCAACAGAGTGGAGGTGATGCCTCAATTCCGTTTTAAATTTCCCAAGTGGCTGTATAATATTTAAGAATTTAGGCAACCTATTCTACAGTGCAGATATTACAAAGTTGGAGGTGCGTTGACCAGCAAATGAGGAATAAAATGGAGCAGAAAAAGATTTCAACTGATGACGAGTAGTATAGTGTAAATGTGTTGAAAAGCTTCCTGAATACTAAGTTTTATGAGCTTCAATTAGCCGTTTGTACTTGTACAACTTGTCAACTGGTAAAATGTCTGATTTCCTAAACAGGTCTTTAGAATGGTATCCAAAAGGTCTGCGGTGAATTATACGGACAATTTTCTTTCGAAATTTTATCACTCTATCAAGATAAACCCTAGATGCATTCCCCCATGATTCTATAGAGTAGCAACAGCTTGGAATGTATAAGTGAATAGTATAACATCAAAAATTTTTTAAAAGCGAATGCATTTAAACCATGGGTGCCCAACCTTTTTTGGGAAAAGGCCGTAAAAAAATCTGAGCCACCAAAAAGGCCACTAGAAAGTTTAGTTTCAATTCCACTTTTAAACCCCCCCCCCTCCTTCCACATATTAATGAGAGACTATTTTCACATTTGAGATGCATTTATTTGTTATGAAAAATAAATCCAGGAAAATAACTTACTTTGTTTAGGACAGTAAGCATGTTTTTATACATCAATGAGAAGGCTGGCATTGAACAGAGCACAGTATGTTTTGATAATCTGGCTCAATGTTCGATGCTGTTATGTGAAGGAGATCGGCCAGATGAGAGTCTGTTAGCCTCGATCTAAATTTGCTTTTGGCATACCCCATTCGAGAGAATAGCTGCTCACATCGATATGTGCTAGCAAACATGCTGAGAAATCTGGCAGCAAAACTCCTAATCCGTGGGTAGTAGGTTGAAGGTAAGCTTTGGTATACTTTGAGCAGGTCTTGGTCGGGTGCGAAGAGAGGAGCATAAACCAGATCATTTTTCAGTTGAATGACCTCAATTTGCAAGTGACGAGGTACGTTGACTTGGAGTATTGCTAAAAAAGCAGATATGTCGTCCTTGATATTTTCTAAGTCCATGAATCTATTCTCAAACTCACGTTTCAGTTCCAATAAAATAGTTTTATAACGACCAATAACTGTAAGATTCTCTTTAAGTCCAGGACGTCCTGCTAGTGTTGGAAAGCTCTCTCGGTCAACATAATATTTATCAAACTCCTCTATCCGAAGCTCCAACATTCCGTCAAATCCACTCACATGGTGATACAGGTCAGATATTAGCTTGTCCTTGCCTTGCAGTTTTGTATTTAAGCCATTGAGATGAGTGAGTATGTCAACAAGGAATGCAAAGTCGTTCAAAATTTCTGAATCTCTGAACTCGGGTAGCTCTCTACCATGACTTTCACAAAAATTAAGAATCTCTGTTTGGAGCTTGTATGCTCTTCCTATCATTTTTCCCTTTGACAACCATCGCACTTCTGCAAAGTATGGAATATCTTCATACTCTGCTTGTAATTCAGCAAGAGATTGTCGGAATTGTCAATGTTTCAGACCTCTTGATCTGATGTAGTTTACAGTTTCTTTCACAACCTGAAGAACATTGTCTATCCTGAGAATCTTAGCTGCAAGATTCTCCTGATGGATAATGCAATGGAATGCAAGAAGCAGAGGACTGATTTTCTCCTCTCTTATTTTGTTAAGTAGCAAGGTGGTGAAGCCATTCCTCACACCATTCATAGATGGTGCCCCATCTATTACAATAGCACCGAGTTTTTTGAGAGCCAAATTTTTAGTCTCTATGGTGGCCATGACCTCATTGTAAATATCTTTACCCGTAGTAATGCCCGTCATGCTTCGCAACGCTAAGAGATCCTCAGTGACAATGAGATTCTTGTCGACACCTCTAATAAATATTGACAGCTGTGCTGTGTCAACTTTATCAGTTGACTCATCAAGTGCTATGGAGCAAGCTAAATATCCCTTCATCCTGTCTTCCAACTGAGCCTGGATATTTGCACTCAACTGCTCAGTTCGACATGTTATTGTAGATCGAGACAGGGAGATTTTCTGAAAAACCTGCTTAGCTTGCTCATTATCACACATAGTGTCAGCTGCAATCCCAATGCATTTCTTGATAATTTGACCATCCATGAAAGGTTTACCTGGGAAATAGAGAATGAGTGTTATAAGTATAAACTTAGTTGCATGGTTTGAATTAGAATTTGCTGAGAAATATAATTTAATACATAATGAAATACATGTAAATCCAAAAATTAAAACTTGGCTTACAAAACTTGCCTTTTTTGTTTTTTAGGTACGCAACCTTTGAACCAACTAGCAGTGCTTTCTTGTTGTCATCTGTCAGCCCTCTCATCAGTGATTGTTGTCTCTGACGACTACTTATCAAAAAGGCCACTCTTTCTTTCCTAAACTCTGGATTCATTTGATTATAAGTTTGACCATGTTTTATCTCATAGTGAGACTTTGCATTCAATCGTTTCATAGTTTTCACTGTGGTGTTGCATTCAAGGCAAAGCATCCCGCCTGCAGGCAGAGGTACCATCAGGAATTCTTCTGTCCAAGCATCATTGAACTGCCTGTTCTCCTGCTCTACAGTTCTTGCTCGTTTGCTCATGCTGACAGTTTGGTTGCTAATTGACTAATGCTAATAGTCAGCTAATGATCAATCAAACATAATGATGAAAAAATGGGGAATCCCCTTGTCATCACCTTCATCCAGATTTTTCAAGTTTGTCAATCATGATTCATATAATAGTAAACCTAGGAATTCCAGATTGGTAGGATTAGCAGTCTTGACTGCCTTATTAAAAAGCGAAATTCAACAAGGATTGAAACTGAACAAAATTTTTATTTTCAACAAGAGGCCAAAAGGCCACATTTACCAGCCCAAAAGACCGTCAAAAGGCTGCAGGTTGAGCACCGCTGATTTAAATGATAAAAAAGTCCCGAAATTGGTCGAAGATTTAATAATATTTTCTGAATGTGGAATGACCAGTTTAAATTTCTATCAATTATCACACCTAAAGATTTTACTTCGTCAACTGCCGTTATTGGTTTGTCGTTAATTGTTAATTTTAAATCAAATTGGAATTTATTTTGATAGTTTTTAACAATAATTTAAGATGTTTTTTCATAATTAATTGTTAGCTTATTTATCTGGCACCATTCACATAGTATTTTAAGATCAGAAGAGATTTTCCCATATTCATGGTTTAAATTTTTTGATTTTCGAAATAAGTTAGTATTGTCAGCATATAAAATTGGTGTTACATATTTCAAGGTTTCGCAAAGATCGTTGATATATATTAGGAACAAGGTGGGACCTAGTACAGATCCTTGGGGTACACCGCAAGTTATAGTTTGTGTATTGGATAGTGTATTGTTTATTTTTGTGATTTGTGTTCTTTCCGTTAAATAATTATGTATCCATTTGATAGCAGATGAGGTGAAATTATATTGTTTAAGTTTATAAACTAAAATGTTGTGGTCTATAGTATCAAATGCTTTACTGAAATCAATAAATATGCTTAATGCGGATTCACTTTTATCAAAAGATTCTAGAATTTTGTTTGTAAAGTTAGAAATTGCGTCTGATGTACCCCTGTTATGTCTAAATCCAAACTGATTTTGAGTAAAGAGGTTCTTGTTTTCTAAATGGGCCAGTATTTGTTGGTTTAATAATTTTTCCATTACTTTGCTGAAGATTGGTAAAATTGAAGTAGGGCGATAATTTCCACATTCATTGACAGAACCTTTTTTATATAATGGTGAAACTTTAGCTACCTTTGATTGAGTTGGTATTTTTCCACAATCGATAGAATGGTTAATAATTTTACGTAGAGTAGTAGTAATGATGTCTGACAAACGCTTAACAAAGCATGACGTGTTAAAGGCAACTCCCAAAATCCACCACTATATATAGTAAAGCAAAATATATACGCATGATTCACACCTATAACTCCAAATTGCCAAAAATATAACTGATCGTTGTATCAATGGTGTCTTCATATTCTTTTCGTTGGTTTGCTTGGATTCCTTGGTACCTCTTCTAACATTTTCTCTGCTAGAGCTGATGTTGCAATGAGGTCATTTCCCAAACCATGAATGGTGTGTTCTAAAACTTAAGGAATACATCATCAAGAAAATGATAATTAAATCATATCCAATTTAAACAGACAATGATTGGTTATCTCTAAAAGTCTGTGAGGTGATGTGTGACAATGCACGATTGACTGAAGATAATATAGGAGTACATCATCTGCAAGAATAGCAACAACAAAAAGTAATGCAAAACACCATAAGTGCAGTTGCACAATGTATACCAGATAGTCCGATATGTGGTTCATTATTATTATTATGATGAAGTAAATGCCTGCCCAATTACCAACTGGACAGGCAACTCCTTTTGCATCAGTTATTTTCTAAAACTTGCCTTTGGTTAACTTTAATGGATTTGTCTCCACTAATGCTTTTACCAGGTCTCTGTTAATGTGGTAACCTAAAGTGAAAATATTCTAGCGGAGACAAATAATCATGTTTTAGTGTAGAGCGAAGTACTCCCATATAAGCAGAGATAATTCAAAAGCCCAAATTTATTGTCTTTTTGTGACAAGTGGTACCAGGCTTTTACATTTTGTATTATGACACTGTGGCATGGTGAAGTAATTTACTTAATTCGATCAGCAGCCATGCCATTGCCCATATTTGCTGCCTTACAAGTTACACTGTGCATTTGTTGTAGATTGGATGCATTGGGCTGCGTTATAATGATGCTGATGTCATGGATTAGCGCAACAAGAAACTGTAAACAGTTGTTTAATACCATCAAGTGTATGTCAGCAGTTCGGTATACACACTCACATCCTGTAAAGATGGATCTTTCTGGAATATATCCTCCAATCACTACACCTTTCGATGAAAGTGAAAATATTGACTGGATATCATTGAAAAGTAACATGGAAAAATGGAATACCATACCATTCAGAGGTTACGTTGTGCAAGGATCTAATGGTGAATATGTTTACATGACTGTTAAAGAGCGTCTGGAACTAGTAGCTGGTGTTAAGGGTATGATGGCTGATGGAAAGCTGTTGATTGCCGGATCTGGGTGTGAATCCACCTCTGCCACTGTTGAGATGACTAAAGATATGGCTGATGCTGGGGCTGACGCTGCCCTTGTCATAACACCGAGTTTCTACAAGTCTGGTATGACGGACGAAGCAATGTTTGCTCACTTCACTCGTGTAGCGGACACATCAGCTATTCCCATCATACTCTACAGTGTGCCATCAAATACAGGAATTGATTTGAGCATTGATGTAAGTTATTAAGTGAACCGTTGTTATTCAGTCTCTAAGCGCACTCTGCTGGTTATTAGCGATGTTTGCTAATTGTGGTGCTGGTAGAAAGAAAGATTTAGGTTAAATAGTTTACATATTTACATTTTACATTCACATTTTTACTGTTGATTATTTTGAATATAAAGAATTAGGCAAACCTGTGAATACCAAAATATCAGTTTCCTTTGCACAAAATGCCACTATTTTCACATGTTTGAATACAGACAACTAGCTGTTTGGCAAAATTATAGGTTTGACATAATCATGTATATTTGGGTATAATTCTAAATTGCTGCTGATGAATGATATAATTAGAAAAAAAGAACATGTTTGTAAGTTTTAAGAAATGTAATAGAGGAAGTTTCTTTTCCCTGTTCCAATTGTCAAACGAAATATTCCAATTCCATAAGTAGATAATACTTATGAAAGGGTGTCACTTGTATACTTTTTATTATAATAAGATGTTATTTTCTCATATAAAATCTTTGTAACATGCCTGACAAAGAGTTATTTAATTTATAGGTTATTGTTCGCCTTTCGTCCCATCCAAACATCATTGGTCTCAAAGATAGTGGTGGAGACATATCTAAGCTAGGAGCTGTGGTGCACAAAACACAAACCAACACCTTCCAGGTTCTAGCTGGATCCGCCAGTTTTCTGTATCCCGCCTATCATATTGGCTGTGTTGGCGGTGTTTGTGCATTGGCTAATGTTCTTGGACAAGAATGCTGCGATCTGGAACTTCTTTTCAAACTGAAAAGGTACGATGAAGCTGAAAAGCTGCAGAAGAAGCTCATTATTCCTAATCTAGATGTAACTCGTCGATTTGGTGTGCCTGGTCTGAAACAGGCCATGGACTGGCTTGGATACATTGGTGGCGCTTCTCGTCTCCCTCTCTTACCACTTACTCAAAATCAACAAGATGTATTGAGAAAGGATTTCAAAAAAGAAGGGTTTTTAGAGTAAACTGATGTCCACAAAGCTATTACTGTAGCTTTAACATGACCATAGAAAAATTAAGTAGATTCAATTTTTATTTAACAATTTTCATATTCTTTAATGTGAGTGTAAAAATCTTATACTGTACTGAGTATTTTTATACTTTCGGCGCTGAACTTTATTTATCAAAGTTTTTTTTTGTAAGTTAACAAAATATACTATATGCCTTCATTGAAGATCAGAAGCATTTAGCTACCTAAATTTACTATAACAGCTTGATATTCATATAGTTAAACAATTGAACACTACTTGCTAGGTCAGCAATTGTATTATTTGCTTTGAGCATTGACTTAAAAAATATCTTGCACAAAAGAACCATTAAATTAATGATTATCATTATTTAATGTTCTAACGTTTGAAGCTTGAATTTTGCTGCTGGTAGTGAGTAGTAACTGGAGGTGGTTGATTAACATATTGGTGTTATAAAATACAACAGAAGTCTGCTGTCAGAGTTTAAGGGAAATGCAGTCAAGGAGACGATTAGAAAAGCTTGTCTTCTAGATAAAGCATGTAGCAGAAGAAGTTATGTTCTCATGGGAATTTTAAAACCAAACCTAAACTTCATATAGAAAATGCTCATACTTTGAAATTTCAAAGTCAATGAAATTAAAAGACTGTAGCGTATAAGTTATTTCTGATATCCCTTCGATAGATGGTGACTCTACCTATACTAGTGCTTGTAAGTTGTAACAGCAAAATAAGCTACCCCCCCCCCCCCCCCCCCCGTTCCATTATTCTGATAGAAGCTTTCGGAAAATCAAGCTGGGGCATGAAGTAGTACTTTAGGGGAGATAACTGGTCTCGTCCAGTTCAATATTTACAATGTAATAAATATCCTCTCAGAAGTGTTCTATAAGCAGCTCCGAGTTAGGAGTGACTGAGTGCAGCAGTTTGCCGTTCCCGATCGGATTGGAGTTAGGGAGGGTTTCAATAAATCCCAGACTACTGCACTCATTCACCCCCCACTTGAAGCTGTTTATAGAGCAACTCATTATCACAAACTGCTCATGGCCTTGGCATTTCAATACATACTTCTACTGGATGAGCAGAAATTTTAGGAATGCAGCTAGTATGGTTCACTATGCACTTTTACTTTTAGTGTTAGTAAGTATTAGTGTTGATGTTCGTAATCGTATTGATATCCAATCTCATATTGCTAATGTAATACAGTAATAGACATACTGATAGTCATAGTCATACTCATAGTGATACTCATACTGATACTTGAAGATAGTTAAACTTAAAGTTAATGAGTAACACTAACTGTTAAAGTTAATCATTATGATTATCATTATGAATATGGTTAACTTCAAGTTGAACATTAGTGATTAACTATAGTTTATTAGTTTAAGTTATAACAATTTTAATAGTAATACTAATACTAATAGTAATAGTACTTGTAGTTATTATATTATTATATGTAAATATATGTATAATAATAATAATTATTATAGTTTATACTAATAGAGTAGTACTATTACTGTAATAGTAATAGTAATACTTGTAGGCTGTAGTAATACTAACACTAATAGTTGATGTTTTACCTCTAGGCTATAAGTATAAGTTATAGAATATTATTGTATTTATTAACTTTAAGTTATACATAGTTATGCTCGTACTCCTACACTTATAATCATACTCATACTAATACTGTAATAGTAACACGAACAGTAACTATAGGGCTAAGGGTAAGTACTAAATAAATGTTACTGTTATTGTAAACTAAAACTGTTTAGCAATATGAATTTGAATATCAATAAATATAAATATAATATTAACTGCTAGTATTACTCAATTAATATTAGTGAGCTTCAAGATGTTTAAGGTTGTAAAGAAATGTTGGGTATCAGGATGAGGAGGCCATTAAGTTGTAGACAAGATATTTCTGCATATTTTAATATTCATATTCATATTGCATACATGTAGTTATATCAGTTAAGGACTAAACTTAGATACTACATAATTGTGAGACTCATTTGGAAAGTGCATTTAGTCTTAATTGCTCCTCTGCCACAATAAAAAATAAATCCTTAGCCTGCTTAAAAATTTCTCTATCCATCAGGGATTGTCACATGGGCTTTGAATCCACATGAGTTGTGAGTTGGGTTTAGACTATGCCAGTAATTGTCTTATTGTCTACACAAACTTATTTGTTGCATTTTAGTAGACATCTCTACAAGCAGAATGAGTGCTAAAAGCAGTTCTGGTGTACCTAAAAATATCAGGTAAGATTTTCATTTGTCTGTTGAAATCATAATTGCAGTCAACGGCACACCAACAGTTTTAGTATTCAATTTATTCTAAGCATCTGCTTTGTAGGATTCGCTCAACTGTAGACACATTTAAAGTTCAATGTGTTTAGCTTTTTTATATTGAATGTATAGTTATTAGATAGAAGATTATAGTTTGGTAAAATACACTGTTTTTCACTTTTCTCATGAAAATAATGAAATAACATTCATTAGTTTTTCTCCTAATATAGTGCATTCTATTCTAGATGTTATGATGAAATAAGAATAATACTTGTGGGAATACTGATTTCTTTAACTATATTAGGCCGATGAATGAAAGAAAGAAAGTTGGTTTGTCAGGTGATTCCAAGGTTTCGGCAACAAGAGCAGTTCGTCAGCGTAAAGCAGCAAACCCCAGAACTTACACAAGCCTCGTAAATAGCAATGAGTTAATCAAGAAAACTAATAATCTTAAAATTGGTGAATTGGTAGAAAGGTAATAAAATGCACCTAACCTTTCTCAGAACAAGCTTACACAACATCATCATCCGATGAATAACGGTATTATATACTTTTGTAACTTTTCTTTAATTTTTTCAGGTTGTCTGATGAAATACTTATTCTCTTGTTTAGTTATTTGGATGCCGGCGACTTGCTTGTAGCTGCTAGGGTGTGCAGGAGATGGCTTTGTGTGTCTAATGATAAGTATGTTTGCTTTTTCACTTTACTCTGAAAATGGCCATTTTGCTTCATGTCTGAAAGCTTGCAATAAACGTGCTTCTGGTGCTTCATTGTCAATATTGTAGCCCTATTGACTATGTGTTATAAAGCTTTTAGTATTCAATTGTTACCTTATACACACAATTTATGTAGGAGAATGTCATGGAATATTGAATACGTTTTTTCATCATTATAGTCTTGACCTAGTCGAAATATATTTCATCTTTCTTGAGTTGTCTATCTTTATCTGTTTATGCAGTATTTTATGGCAAAACATGTATAGAAGATGCCTGTTGAAGACTAAGGCTGGGAAAGACATTGGCATTCCTTTGGACACGCCCACCCTCTTTTGGAAAAAGAAATGCATTGAAAAGTAATCAATATGAACATGTATTATTTTAATATCTTTGTCTGGGTCTTGAAGGATTGAAAGTAGTGGCACTATAATTTTATCATAATAATTTGTATCGGTTTTACATCTGGGTCCCCACTCTAAGTATTAAGTACTAAGCTATTACTTAGTCATAGTACTAAGCTTTTACTAAGTTGAGTACCAATTAGCTATTACTGAGTTCAAGTGCCAGGTTAGTACTGAGTCTGATTACTAAGTTATTCAACTCCTTCATTTTTTAGATCAGTGGAATTTCGAAATTCAAGAGCCCAAGCTAACTTGAATAGCATAGATCCATTCACAACTCTGCCAAAGCAAATCAGTGGTAACTTGCAGTGAGTTTTGTTTTGAGTTCGCAGTCAACATTTTACGATTTTTTAGCTGGGTGTTAAACTAAATTATATTAATTCATATTTCATAAAGTTGACATAAATAACTAAATATACAGTAGTGACATTGACACCTGTTTTCTTTCTGTCCTTTTAGACAGCTAGGGGTCAAGTTTACATTGGCTTTCTATGATGGTAGTGGAACCCATCACTATATCACACACAATGACTGTTTCTATCACAGAATGGCTGTGTCTGCTAGATGGTAAGTTATATTATATTCTTCTAAACTCACCACCACATGAGTATGTTGTTCAACTGCTTTCTTATAACTTTTCTTATAATTTCTGTGTCTGTATATTGATTAGAGTTACTTTGAGTACTTATGCTGAAGCTTATATTGCAGAAAGTCTAAATAATATAGCCTCTCAACTGTGTATTTCATTGTATGCTATAAGCTGTTCTCATTCTGCCAAACATATTGAGTTACTTTGCTCTGCTGTATTTACATCAGGCATAGCCTGGGGAACCTACCAGATGTCTCCCGTCTCCACTCTCTCAAGCTGTTAGCTTTAAACCCAGTCTTTTATGATCAGAAAGGCATTGCTTGTAAAAACAGGTACCAGATATATGTGTTATTGTCATTTTGTTTCATAATAGTTGCCTATGTTACCTATTCATGCTAGGGGGGGGGGGCATCAACACACAATAATATGGTTTCTGCACTGTCTTGGATTTTACTTGGCTCAAGATTGTAAACAATATGGGTCTGATTTTATTAAGCATATGCAGTATAATATGTCTGTGGTTGTTGTGGGCGATTTTTATTGAAACATGTTTGTTTGTTTCTAGTCCTTGTCAAAGGTCATTGTTGGAGGAGATCCCATTCAGTTGGTCTAAGCTCACTTCTGCAGATCCAATTGGGTCCGATTCAATGGTGGACTTGTATTTAATTCATCCAGGTGTGGTTATGGCTGCGTGGAAAAATGGCGGCGGAATGGCCTTCATATCAGCAAACTTTCACTACAATAAGCTAATAGATCGGTAAGTTTTGTAATGTGTTTGCTAATAGATAAACTTGTTTACATTTACTCTTATGCTGTCAGCTTGTGATTCATCATTGAGATTTACAATTTTATGCTGCCTTTCCTTATGGTGGTGATTCAACTTTTATATTTATACTAAATCACAGTACTTGCATCATTTATCAACATATAAATATCTATCAATGTTACAGTTTTATACAGCAGTGCTTTATTGTACAAGCTATGATATTGGTAGATGCCTTACAATTGAAATAATAAAGTATTAGAACTATCAGATAAAGTTATTGTTATATAAACATACAAGTTTGAGCAGGGTTTTATGTTTTAGAATTTCAGTTTGGGAAAACACCAAGTTGGTAGATTTGTGTTAGAATGTGAATCAGGAATAAATGCTTAAGTCATACACGCTGTGATGTCATATGTTCTGTGATGTCATACGTTCTGTGATGTCATACGTTCTGTGGTGTCATAATAATGTAGATGTCTCTGTGGTACATTCAATAAAAGACATGTTGGATCTGCTGGAGATAGTTTGAACTCTATACACGGTTACTTCGACTACAATGCCACAGTCGAGTTACGGAATCAACGGCAGACTATTTGGTCTCAGCAGTTCCGGAATATGCATGCTATCAACCAACCTGGTTTGTAATATTGGTAGATTGCGGTGGTGGGAGTTTATGGACAAAGTTTTGTCCATAAACCCTAGGTAAACATTATAACAAGTGGTGACTACATTATGATGAGGAGAAGTTTTAAAAGTTAGATTCACCAACCAAGCAAACATACAGAAAGAAAGGGACGGTGGCAGGGTTGCATCTTCTGCTGCTAATATTAAACAGTTTTTAAATAATATGTTAAATATTAATTTTATTGTTATTTACGTGAGAGCGTCATCAAGGTGCTCATTTACACAAAAAATAAATAATTATCTATAAGTAAATCCAATCTTCTTCAGTAGTCAATTTTGTAATTTTTATTCTCACAACTGCATGTAAATATTTACATTATTTATAGGTGGGGCACGCTATCTGGATGCCATCAGTGAACGTGATTTATATAGCCATCCACCATTAGAAAAACCTATTCAGTTTCTTTGGATAAGTGGACCGATAAAAAACAAAACTGAGGTATGGTGTTTTAATTACATTTAATCCATATTTTTGTGACGAGAAAACTGATGTGATTATTATCAATGATAATTTTGAACTCATGCAGTCATTCATAAAGCCTAGGTTATATTCTTGAATTAATTTATTTGATCAAAACTAAACTTTGCTTGAAGTTGAATTTCTAATGTCTAATTTTACAGATTGTTTGAGTAAAAGAACGTTAACACCCCTAATTAAGTACTAGGTTTGGTGAACCACATTTATAATAATAGATCTTTGTTCTTATATCGTTTTCTAGCATATAGGAAGGGAAAGTTTTGGGGAAATAAATACTTTCAGCAATCAGAATGTACTCACCAGCAGTTCTCTTGCTGTAATTATATAAACATCTATCCTGTAGTATAATGTTGTTTACAATTGCTGAGTTATTTATATACTTAACAGTAATATGCTATTAATACATATGATGTCGTAGATTTGTGATTCATTCCTATGTTATATATATATACCTTACACTTATGATCAGCAAGAGTTCTTTCTATGCTGTCAAGCTGTATACTTTATACCTTACAATAATAAACGTCACGATACATTATTCCAATGGTCTCATCTTAATTATTACCCACGCAAACGTACAACAAACAAGAAACATTACATGGTGTCAGAAGTGTGTGACCTGAAAGAAGAATAATGGCTACAAGAGCACCTTCATCATTTGACTTCACTAACCCAAGTGGATGGGGTGAGTGGATACGAAGATATAGCAGATATCACAATGTAACAAAAATGTCAAAAGAAGCTGACGACTTACAAATAGACAGTCTATTATATACGATGGGAGAAGCAGCCGAGGACATTTTTATACAGCTACCACTCACAAATGATGACAGAAAGAAATATGATAAGGTAAAGGAAGCATTTGACACATATTTCAAACCTAGGACAAACAAGGCACATCACATTGTGCAGTTCAATGGAAGAACTCAGGAACCTAATGAAAACAATGAGGAGTATATCAGGGCACTATACTCTTTAGCACAACATTGCGAATTTGGCAATGCGATAAATGATAACATTAAATATAGATTGCTGACAGGGATGAAAGACAAGGCTCTGTCAATTGAGCTACAGCAACTGACAGAAGATCAGTTAACGCTAGAAAACGTAACACAACGCATGAGAGCCAAGGAGATAATACAGAGAAACCTTGCGAGTGCTGCACCAGAGCAACCAGCAGATGTAGATGCGATAAGGAAAAAAGATTACTCAAACAATTTTCAGCCAAAAAACCACACAATGGATATTATTAACAACTGCCATAGCTGCGGATCTAGTCACAGAAGGAGACACTGCCCAGCGTATGGAAAATCCTGTAACAAATGCGGTAAATTTAATCACTTTGCTAAGGTATGTAGATCTAAGGCTATAATGAAATCTACAACTAACGCTGTACAAGTACCAGATGCCACTGCAGATGTCAATGAGGAACCATGCATGTTTAATGTAGGATTGTGTAGCAATGTTAAACTTAATGCATGCAATTCTTCAGTTTGGTTTGAAAATTTTGTTTTTGGTAAAACTAAGGTTGCCATGAAAGTTGATACAGGTGCACAAGTTAATGTTTTGACAAGAGATATTTTTGAAAATCTTGATGTAAGTAGGGAACTTAGAAAAGCTGGTACAAAGCTCACAGGCTACACTGGACATGTTATTCCAGTAGATGGAGTCGTAGAACTGCCATTCAGTTTTAGGGGTAAAACCTACAAATCTGAGTTCTATGTAACCACTGCAAAAAACACACCTCTTTTGGGCTTGCCCACCATCAAGGAGCTTGGTCTAATAGGAATAGATCAGGTAGAGCAAGTAGATACTGATAGCAGTAAGTTGATAGTTGAAGAATTCAAGGATGTTTTTGAGGGGTTTGGAAAATTAGACATAGAACACCACATTACACTAAGACCTGAGGCTAAGCCAGTAGTATGTAATGTTAGACCTGTTCCCATAAATGTAAAACCAAAGCTAAAAGCAGAGCTTGATAGGCTTGAGAAATTAGAAATTATTCAAAAATGCAATGAGCCTTCAGATTGGGTTTCACCCATTGTAGTAGCGGAAAAGCCTAACAACCAAATAAGGCTTTGCTTAGATCCTAGGCTGTTGAACAAAGAGATCATGAGAGAGCACTATAAGTTGCCTACAACTACAGAGATATACAGCAGGATAGGCCAGTCAAAATTCTTTAGTACTCTAGATGCTACAAATGGTTTTCACCAGATACCACTTGATGTAGAAAGTTGTAAATTGACAACATTTATTACACCCTATGGGCGTTACAACTACAAACGACTGCCGTTCGGGTTAAATTCAAGTGCTGAGGTTTTTCATAAAACAATGTGTCAAAAACTAGGTGATATAGAGGGAATTGAAATCTATATTGATGATTTGCCAATCCATGCACCTACTAAAGAGATTCATGACCGAAGGCTTAGGGAAGTTTTGTTGAGATGCCGTGAGATAAATCTGAAATTAAACCCTGAGAAGTGTGCTATAGGTAGACAAGTAGTTAACTTTCTAGGCCATGAAATTTCAGGTGATGGAATTTTGCCAAAAAGAAATAGGGCTAAAGCAATTCAGGAAATGCTGACTCCCACATGCAAAAATGATGTTCAACGATTTCTTGGGTTTGTTAATTATATGGGAAAATTCTGCCCTGATTTGGCAAATGAAACACAACCATTGCGACAGCTGTTGAAAAAGAATACAACTTTTATTTGGGAAAAGGCACACAATAATGCATTTGTTAAAATTAAGCAACTTGTCTCAAATGCACCACTTTTGAAGCATTTTAATTCTGATGAAGAAATAACACTGCAAGTGGATGCTAGTTCATTTAGCTTGGGGGCAGTTTTAATGCAAAAAGGCCAACCAGTGGAATTTGCAGCCAAGTCATTAACTGACACTCAGAAGCGCTATGCACAAATAGAAAAGGAATTGTTAGCAGTGTTGTTTGGCTGTAGGAAGTTTCATTATTATGTCTATGGAGGTAGCAAATTTTTTGTGCAAACTGACCACAAGCCTTTACTAGGCATAGTGGAGAAAAACATAGAGGACACAAATCCTAGAATTAGGAGAATGCTGCTTGAGTTAATGTCCTACGATTTCAAATTAGTGTACAAGAAAGGTAATGAAATGTACATAGCTGATATGCTGAGTAGAGCATCATACCCTGACATAGATACATCTGTAAATGTTGCTGAATTTGATCTTATGGACAAGTTGCCTGAAATGATATTTTGTTCTGACCAAGCTAAAGCAGAATACAAACAAGCAGTTTTGAGCGACAGAGAGCTACAGGCACTCAAACTATTGGTAATTAATGGATGGCCGCCATATAGGAAATCGTGCAGCTTTGTTGGAAGAAAATATTGGCCATGGCGTAATGAAATTGGAATTTGTGATGAATTTCTATTTGTTGGTTCAAAGCTGATAGTACCAATGTCAAAACAAACAGAAATTTTGCAAAAATTACATAAGTCACATCAAGGCATTGTGAAAACAAAGGCATTGGCAAAAACAGTGGTGTTTTGGCCTGGAATAAACAATCGAATTGAGGAAATGATTCAGTCATGCGTGCAATGTAGGGAAAACATTGAGCAGCAATGTAGGCAGCCAATGATGGCTAGTGAGATACCTAAATATCCTTTTCATACAGTAGCAGCTGACTTGTTTTCTTTGGACGGAAATGATTTCATGTTAATTGTTGATTACTTTAGCAAGTGGTTAATTATTGAGCCATTAAAGACGTCAACAAGCTCATCAGTGATTCAGTGTTTTGAGAAAACATTTGCTGATTTTGGGGTTGCATGTGTACTTAGAAGTGATAATGGGCCCCAGTTTACTAGTCAACAATTCAAAATATTTTTGAATGAACAAGGCATTGAGCATTTGACATCTTCACCAGGGTATCCACAAAGTAATGGGTGTGCAGAAAGGTACGTTAGGACTGCAAAAGTTTTACTAAAAAAATGCAAAGCTGAAGGCAAAACATTTTATGGTGGTTTGAGAAATTTGAGAAACACTCCAATAGGTGATAAAATACCATCGCCAGCTGTACTACTACAAGGTAGAGTGCTGCCAGACACTCTTCCTAGAGATTTGAAAACGCTTTTTCCAAATAGCTATGACAAACAGATAATTCAAAATGAATTTGAGATTGTCAAATCTACGCAGAAATTAAATTATGACAGACATGCTAAATCTGAACTTTCAGTTTTAAAACCTGGTCAGAGAGTTCGTGCAAAAATTAATGATAAGTGGATTTTGGGAAAAATTCAGAAACAAGACCTGACTGGTCCAAGGTCATACTGGGTAGTAACCGACGAGAATAAATTGTACCGTAGAACTAGAGGGGATATAACTTTAACAAATGAGCCTCAACAAATATCTACTCCGGTATTGCCCCCTATGCACAGATCTATCCCTGCCGTACCTGGCCCTCCTATAGATCAAGCTGATGATTCAAACAGTTCGCAATCTGAAAATAGTTCGAATGTAAATCCTCCAGGTGCATATAGAACTCAGAGAGGAAGGTTAGTTAGAAAACCAGAGAGATTAGGTTATGACATGTAGAATTAACAATAACATGCCATGGGTAGTAGTTGAGGTTTGCACCAGCACCTAGCAATTAATAGCATGCAGAGTTTGTATTCATTTATTATGTCATTATAATCATTAGTGAGAATTAGTTTAGTTGCATGCCAACTTTTCATCATGCTTATACTGTTGTTTTATGCTTTTCTATTATAAAACATTTAGAAAGGGGAGATGTAGTATAATGTTGTTTACAATTGCTGAGTTATTTATATACTTAACAGTAATATGCTATTAATACATATGATGTCGTAGATTTGTGATTCATTCCTATGTTATATATATATACCTTACACTTATGATCAGCAAGAGTTCTTTCTATGCTGTCAAGCTGTATACTTTATACCTTACAATAATAAACGTCACGATACATTATTCCAATGGTCTCATCTTAATTATTACCCACGCAAACGTACAACAAACAAGAAACATTACATATCCACTATGGATTTCCAAGACTGCTTGATATTCATTGCAGCATCATTTGACTTTAGAGTTACCATTTCTTCCATTACATAGATTTGTGACTAATATCATAGTAGATCACTCCATACTCATAGCATTGTAGTATATTGTACAATAAGTTTCAATGGGTGTTTTGCCTTCAACTCAGGGGAAACAAGTAAACTATAGGGTATATGTATACTGGATATTTCTGTAATATTATATTACTGTAGGGTATATGTATACTGGACATTTCTGTAATATTATATTACTGTAGGGTATATGTATACTGGACATTTCTGTAATATTATATTACTGTAGGGTATATGTATACTGGATATTTCTGTAATATTATATTACTGTAGGGTGTATGCATACTGGACATTTCTGTAAGGGATGAATCAGGACGAATCACAACGTCTGTCAGTGATTTTGTAAAAGTGGTTCCAGCCAATTCTGAGCCATGTTTTGGTGCTGAGTGTACGGAATTAATCTCACACAGTTCCAAGAATGGAAAGTCAACGATAGTTTTAGAAACGGTAAGCACAAGTTGTTTATTTTAACTTTAAATCAAGTTTTGTATATGTAAAACTTGTTGCTTTAAAATGTTGGAAACGAGGCTTTAAAATTTGTCATCTAATGTCTTATAATTTACAGGCAAATTTGAACTGTGTTTAATTATACTCTATGTTAGAGAGACACTCTGCAATATTAAATAAAGGTGACATGTACAGCACCAGCTGCTATATAATTACTAAAATGAAACCCAACTAATGTTCTAAAACAGCATCTTGTACTTTGTTTTGACAGCATTCAACTTGTTGCTACTATACTTCAATCAACTACATAGACCTAGGTCAATGTCTAAATTTAAATGTTTGGGATGTCCCTCTCTCCAACAATAAGGCACGGAAATTTCGACACTTGCCATTCTTGTACAGTTATGTCAATCAAAAGTTGCACTCAGTTGTTTACTGGTGATAACTCGTGGAAGAACTTCGTATAATATAATATATATAATAATGTATAATAATATAATAATTCTATTGATGCAATTCTCGCTGCTCTGTATTTTAGGAAGCTGACACTAAGATTCGGCGAGTGAAAAGCTTACGGCTCTGTCTATGAACTTGTGCAACCCATCAGCAACATGGAAGTTTTGAAGAGTAATATTCATTTTGTTAAGGATGGCTAGTCGAAGTTCCTAATGCATTGCCTAGTATGTCATATAAGGTCAAGTCACGACACTAGTAAATTTAAAATATATAGTAATGAGCTGCAGCTGTGGTGTTAACTTAATCATCAATACTGTGATATAGACATTTTAACTCTGTAACAGTAAAATATTTTTCATAAACCGTCCATTAAAATGTTTCAAATGCTTTCAGGAAGTTTATTGTCTTGATTATTTTGGAAATTTATATTTTATTGCTGTGTGAGTATAGATGAACAGTGCAATATTTGGTTATAATTTATTTGCGTCATTTTTTGTTGATCAAACATTTATATTTATTTCCCTCAATTTTTGTTGATTATAATATATATGATCAAATATATTTTTATTTTTATAAACCATAAATTAGTATTTGAACTCTATAATTTAAAAGAATAATTTTGATTTTGCCTTAAAAGATAAGTATAAACAATTACCTACTTACTTTAAAATAAATGATTTTTGTCATGCCAACCTGATTTATTTTGTTAGAAGTTATACCAATTACCAATAAGCAAAAGTTTTAGCAAAAGTGAAAAATTTTGAAAAAAAAATAGAGTAGGACAAGAGATATAAATTTTTTCTCACATATACTTCTAGTTTACTGAACAGTCTGAACTCTTTGATTTTAGCCTGATCTACTGATGGAGCTTAATAAAACAGAGATCTGTGCAGTTACACAGTAATATTTTGTCAATAATGGCATTCATATAACAGCAATAAGCCTATAACTATATGCTATTTATATAAAGAAAATGTCTAATTTTAATACAGTTTATCACATTATGCCAGCTGCCTCTCTCTTAGGACTTGAAATAATTTTTTACTGTGCATAAATAACTACTTGATGCTACTTTGCTATGCCAAAGTTTAAATTGTTTCAAACAATTATTTTGACACCTGAGCTAGTCATAGATGAAATTCAATAAAATGAAATTATAAAAAGAGGAGCATTATCAAAGTACTTCTGTACTATACGAAATTATATTTCCTGTGCACCTGGTAATCGTTGATTAGAATTTTTATAGCTTTGATTTCGGACACATGCTAAAATTCTGTTGAAAACCTAACATCTCATACTATCTATATACTATATAGTATTATGTTGCAGCTATTATTTACAAACTGTCTACATTATGATATGAACTCAATTTATTGACTTTATAATCTATCAATAACCTACGGGCTAAATTGTCACTACTTACAACTAGCCTACTAGTGTGAATGGAGCAAGTTTAATACAATATAGCATAGAATACAACATAATTATTCCACTCAAGCATGAACACAAAAGGTTTTTTACTTGTCATTCATTAGTCACTGGGGAGATAGCAGATAAGCCTGCATATTTTAGTAATGCTGCTTTACTAGCTCGCTTCACTCCAGTTTTGCTAAAGTTATGTGATTCACCAAATATACTTAGCTTTTGAGCAAACTATGTCATTCAATTTTGTTTGGAGGAGCTCTAGAATAACTGTATTAAGTGAGACTCATATACTTAGGTGAAATTAGTATTAGGAGTTGTCACACAAACCATGACTCAAGCAGTGAAACCATATTTTATCTGCTCGCTTCAACTCTTCCTTGCACTGCATTTGTTTCTTCCAACTTCTCCCTTGATGATTGGATCTTTCAATGTCAAGACCTTCGGTTTGAGCAAACTTAGAAATCAACTTGTAATGGGATATATTGAGCAGGTATGTGTTACTGACATTGTGTGCATGTGTAGAGTGAAACTGTACAGATAATACAGCAGGCTAGATAATTTAGAGTAGAAACTGTAGAATGTAAAGTAGAAACTTTAGATCAAATGTATGTAGATTAGACACTGTAGGTTGTAGAATAGAAACTGCATGGGTAATTTAGAGTAGAAGCTGCAGCATGTAGAGAAGGGCTACCCAACAAGCAGCTCTAGGGCCGGATGCGGCCCTCAGCCTACATTTATGTGGCCCTCAATTTGCACACATATATGAATCAGAGTGGGAAACCACCTTTTAAATGTCTTATATTATTTATATACATGCTATAAAACATGCAGCCAGCAGTAACTTAAGAATTTATAGTAAAGGAATTTGAAGAATACTGATACTGTGGCCCTATAAGCTCAAGCTAAATTTTACAAAGTAACCCTTGTCACGGAGTATTCTAATTCAGTGGCTCTCTCTCCTAAAAGGTTGGACACCCTTGACGTACATTAGAGCATAAACAATAGACTGTATAGTAGAAGCAGAAGGAAGTGAAGTAGAAACTATAGAATTTAGAGTAAAAATAGTAGCATACAAACTTTTAAAATGTATTTGTGGCAGAGTGTGGAGCTTACATTGTAATAGAGTGTGGAGTAAAGATTTAGTTAAAGAATTTAGACTACAATAAGTGAAAACTGCATGAGCGCTGCAGGTTATGAATTTTAGCTGAACTTTCCAGTTAAGTGTGCTAATGATAAAACTTCAATAACCAGAGTTCTTTATTTTTCTTAATTAATTTTGGTTTGAGGTGAGAGTTAAAATTCTTGTTGTGCTACATTTCTCATTATTATGCAGATCATCAGGCGATATGATGTTGTATTTATTATGGAAATCCGTGATAGCTCTGAGACTCTCATTCCAAGTGTGCTTAACATTCTCAACACCAAGTAAGTATGACAACTCCAAACTATACAGCATAGATAGAACAACATACTACAATAACTTACATGTGTAGTAGCCTACTGAAATTTAGTATAACACTCGTACTTAACAAACTCACCTACAATACCATATCTGAGTTTACCAAAGCTGAGGTTTATATTAGTGAGTTATGGCTTTTTTCATTTTTTCAATTATCACCGACCTCCATTTTTACGTTTATAGCATAGGTAATGTGCGAAAGTTATAAGTCTTAAAAAACTTTATGTCTACATTCATTTGTGTGTTAATTTATTCTGACAGAGAAAAGGGTTGGAATGTCACCTACAGTGAGAGGTTAGGATTAGATTCAAGCTCCTACAGAGAGCAGTATGCTTACTATTACAGGTTAGTAACTTCTACTGTACTCTACACAATCATTCTACAGTCACTCTACACTCTACAATCACTCTACAATCACTCTACAATCGCTCTACAGTCGCTCTACAATCACTCTACAGTCGCTCTATAGTCATCATGCTTTGATAACAGATATTGAAAATAGTCTTTCATATCTTATCATGGGCTTTATAGTCAGCAAAGCATTAAATCAATTTTTATAATGACGTCACAATATTATGTATGAGAAGTCTGCTGCATAAGTATTTATCCAATGTGTGGCAATTATTTAATTAATTTATAAATGCAAACGAGTATGCTTTAATTTAATATGTAGAGGAAGTTTGCTTATATATTATGCTAAGTTAGTTACCTTAATTCAAGTTCTTTTATAAACTTTGCAATTAATTTAGCAACTTTGTGATATATTTTATTGTTATGACAGGCCTAAGAATTTTTTTTCCATTCTAATCCATTAACCTCCAATCATGAATAAATAGTTCTCAGTATCAGGCTATGCAACACAATCCAAGATATTGGCTTTTATAATATAGAGCTACATGTATGTTTGTATATACTATACACGTACAGTGCAGCCATAATTTATACTATTTATAATATCTACACATGTATTTAATGCTGTTGTGAGTAGTTTGTAGTCTATTCCCCAACACTTTATTCATACACTTCCTTTTCAACAACATGTATATCAGTATAATAGCTTGACAGCCTGTTGAAATATAAAAATATATTCTATAAAATACAATATATACATATGAAACACAATATACTGCCATATGATTGTTGTATACTGTATTATATGTTATTATATTATTATTTTATTACATTATATTAAAAAGTACTGATTCTTGCACGATATGCACTTAAATGAATATAGGTATTAATGTTATGACAATATTGATGGTTAAAGTATTACAAACACAACATTAACTCTGAAAACCCATAATATTGAAACACTTAGAACAGAGCACCTCACTCTCCTAGACTCCTATCAGTATGATGACGGAGTAGATGATGGTACTGATGCTTTCTCCAGAGAGCCATTCGGTGTCCTCTTCCAGTCTTCTCATACTGGAGGTATACACAATATGTTAGCTTGAAGACTCTTTTAAAACAGCTTGTATACAAAAACACAATGTGAAATTTTACAGTAGAAAGTTTAACTAACTCAAGAATAAACATGTATGAAGCACAATAATCAATTAGTCATATATAGAAAAGTCTTTTGAGTATAAAATTTTAGTATCTTGCAGTTCTGAGAGAATTTGGTTTAGTTGGTGTCCATATAGATCCAGATAAAGTTGCGGAGGAGATGGATGCCCTCCCCGAAGTCATACAGGATGCTAAAGATCACTGGGATACGGAGGTGAGATGGTGCTCTGTAGGCATATTACTTATAAGTAGTCTGGTATGTTGAATACCAGTGAGTTAGCTGCAAATATTGTGATGAGTTTTTCAACCATGTTACTAGATGCAAACTTTAACTGATCGAAAATTGTTTACTTATTCTGCAAAGTTATTTTGCATCGTAGTACTACAAAATGCAGACAAAATTTTGTAAATTATTATAAAATAAGTTAAAATTGAGTAATAGTTGGCATTGAAAGAGTTTGCGATGTGATTGTGTTTGAAAAATTCAAGATTTATGCATATATGCAATATGCATTATATATAATATATATGATGTATTATATATGCTAAAAATCTTGATTAAACCTGATATTGAATTTGATGATATATATATCTATATATCTTTATATATATATATATATATATATATATATACATATATATATATATATATATATATATATATATATATATATATATATATATATATATATATATATATATATATATATATATATATATATATATATATTTATATATTCTAACAGAACATTATGCTAATGGGAGATCTCAATGCCGATTGCAGTTACATTTCTAAACAAAAATTAGGTGATTTGAGACTGAGGACTGACCCGTCATATTTGTGGCTCATCGGTGATGAAGTTGACACCACAGTGTCCTCTACAGACTGTGCCTATGACCGGTGAGATATACTCCACATGTCTATTGCATAACTGAAGCCTTGAACCTTCAGTATAAGATTATACCCTTCTTGGTCAAATATTTTGAGGAAGCTCATAATTTCCATTACTTTTAAATTAATTAAGAAACACACATGGTTATTATCTATATGCTCTACATAAAATTGTGTTCTATGTATATATAAAGATTCATGGAATATTTGTACAATGCTTATATACTTGTTGTTTTTTTCTAGTCAGCAAAGCTGTAGTTACTTTAAACATGTCTTATAGCTTTAGAAATAAAATTAATGGGTCATACAATAAGATATTTTGCTAGTACTGTTAACCTATACTAGTTTATATACCTCAAAAATGAATTAATTTAAAAAGCCATGAAGAGTGTTTTTATAGTTTATGTTAAAAATAGAATGTTTAGTCACACAAAGACATTAAAGAACACTTCCTACTGTTGCTTAACACAACAACTAACCAAATCAAACTGAATCTTATTGATTACAGAATATTGGTTACTGGAGATCTGCTAAAAGAAGTTGTCACCTCTGAAAGTGCTCGAGTGTTTAGATTTGATGAAGAATACAGTTTAGATGTTGAAACAGTCAGTGTTTCTAAAATGTGATCATCATTGAATATATCATCTGCTAATAACCTTCACCTTATATAACTTCTATTATTATATTCTATAAAATCTACTATAGCTTTTCAAGACTCACAATAGCACTTGTTGAACAATTATAAATTAAACAATTCATTGCACATTTTGAGATTTGCTTTCTCAATTCTACAAGTTATGTCCCCTATGTCATGCTAGAGTATAATATAGTTATATTCTATGAAAATGCAACTGGTGTTTTTCAGGCTAAAGCAATCAGTGATCATTACCCTGTTGAGGTGAGGGTTCTCAGCTCTTCAAAGTTCCCTAATTTCACAGGATCTGCTCCCAAATCAGGTACACTCTCCACTGAAGTTGAAACTAAATGCTGCATGGTTGATGCCTGATATATGTACTTTATCTGTGTAGTGTTAAAATATTCATATATGCATAACTGTATGAGCCCACACAAGCGCATGTATATCTTAAGCCTTCATTATATGTAAAATTTACACCGTAAAAACGGAATAGGCAATAATGGTACAGGTAAAACTGGCACAAGTGGAAAAGTAGGTAAAAATGACACACTGATGTTAAATTTTCCCAAACCCAAACCCCCAACCCTTTAACCCTAACTCTAAACTCAAACTCTATCCCCACATCTAAACCCCCATTCCAAACCCTCAATTCCACCACTCCACCCCTAATATTGAAAGTGTGCCAATTTTACTAACTTTCCCATTTGTGCTATTATTACCTGTGCCATCATTACCTGTGCCATTTTTTACGAGACACCCTTAGGTCTTAGCTCTCATCTAATGCCTGCTTGAGGGTTGTATACTCAATTTTGTTTCATAATGAATTTTGTGCTCATTCTGATGACATTTGTCATTTTACTCTGCAGTTCTTCGTAGTATAAAACTAATAGTAATTATTGCTGGCCAACATTGCAGGCTGCTCTTAGCTGCTGCAATATGCGCATCTCCTAGTCACTTCAAACTCTACAATTCAGCAACTACTGATCATGTAGATTTAGTGAATGAACTCTCACATTTATGGTAAAAGCTTTTAAGTGGGCTAAGAGCTGTGTGGCACAAAAATAATTATGGGGGAATACTTTTCCTGACATCACCAGTGACTTCGCTAAGATTGACACCATTGCTTTATTCCTACTCCTTCAATCTTTTAACCACTACACAGCAGCTGTTCCCTGGTTATGCAGCAGCAGCAGCAGTAGTAGTAGCATGCAGTAGTAGTTGTAGTAGCAGCAGCAGTATTAGTAGCAGCAGTAGTATTAGTATAGCAATAGCAGAAGCAGCAGCAACATATTAGTAGCAGTAGAAGCAGTAGCAGTAGTATAGTAGCAGTTGTGGTAGCAGTAGTAGCAGTCGTAGTCATAGTAATGGTAGCAGTAGCAGTAGTAGCCGTAGTAAATTAGTAAGTAGTGCTAGTGGTACTAACTGGAGTAGTAATAGTAGTAGTGTAATTAATGAAACAGGATACAGATTGAATTATTTAATGAGCATGTTGGTAAAGTCTGTGTTTTTATAACTGTAGAGAATGAGACTAGCCTCTTCTGTTTTATGCTAGTTTTAGCAACACTGATACACAAAATATTTGATTCCATTGGCTTGGAGCTGATATGGGAGAGCATCTTTGAAGATTTATCAGATAGTTCTTGATATTTACAATAACAAGTCTAACTGTACTGATAAACTTGTAATATCTTTGATTTTATTACAAATATGTGTTCAATTAGCTAGGATGAATCTTTACACTAAACTCTTTTTTGTAGAAAGTCATGACTTTTGTTTTCAAGTTCTAAAACTTTATTTTATGACATAATATTGTTTTAAGGTTTTACTGCAATTTGTCTAGGTACCAAAATTTTTTTTTTATCAATAGCTATTGTATCATATTTTTATCAAAAATGTGCAAAATTAGCACTAATTCAGCTCTTGTATCACAAAAAGCTATAATTGTGACAGTTTTTTGGAACTTATTTAAGATTTTTGTAGTCATTGCTCGTCAATAATCAAAAATGTTTGCTCAAAAATGTATTGCATTCACCACAAATAAAGTTTTACGTCACTTTTTATAATTATGGTTGATATAAATTTATTTAATGAACCAATGTTACTGCTCACTGTGTGTTTTTTACTAAAAATTTGCAAAAATTTTTGTTGAGATTTTTCAAAATATATTTTATGGTTTTTCTTGCTGAATAAAATTAAAACAACAGTGTGTATTGATCTCGAAAGTCTAACAAGTATAAAACAGACATATAAACTTTTAACATCAGCTAGAGAATAGTATTCCGCAACCATGTGATTGATAACATCAAAGTGGTCAAAAGCTGCCTTATAATAACTGTGTGGAATACATGACATTAAAGGCAGTTTTTTAATGTGAACCCAAGAGCTGACAGCATATATAACTAAACATAGTACAAGCCTAAATTGAACTGTATATGGTAGGAAAACAACTCCAGCAATAAAATGACTCTCTTCTAGAGTCATTTTATTCTGTAAAGTGAGTGCAGTGAAGAAGAATTTGGCAACTTTGTACATCGTACAAAAGTTTCTATTTTTCACAATTTTTCACCATTTTTATAATATTCCATATGAATGCTCCAAGACACTATTCAACACTTTCAGCAATTATGCTCACATGCAGCATTGCGTCTAACGATTCAGGGTAATACTGCAATGAGACCTAATTCAAGACTTACTCAGACTCTCTATATATTTTGTTATCGATTGTTTATAAATTGCAATGTTTATTCGTGCAATGCTCATTGCAGTATTTGTAGATATACATGTGTGTTTATAACAAAATAACAAAATAGAGAGTTATAATGCATTGACTATAAATTATCATCAGTTGATCAAAAAGCAACCTCTGTAAGGATGATGTATATAATATGCTAATTGTGTATATTTATTATCTATAACCCGGTACCAGCAAAAGTTCCTTAATTGTAAGTTATTACAATAATAATACACATACATAAATTGCTAGCAGTAACAAGTTAAAGCAATGTATGGTTACCACAACTCCAATAAGAACATTTCTATTTTTTTATGTTGACATATAATAATGAGAAAGGTATATGAAATTAAATTAAATTATGCAGTTGTAAGTTCTTCAACTTTTCTTAAAATAACAAACAGTTATCTATAGCATTGTAAAGAGTAATTTCTGTGATGTCTCATGTATTTCCATATTATACCGTCTTGAGAATGACCACAATAGCAAGCAGGAACACTAAAAATAGACATTGGGGAATTATGACATTCAAACATATTGGATTTTGCCTTTATAAGCCCTGACTTCTAATGATGATTGGTTAGCGTAGTGTTGATAATAACTAGTGGTGTTGCAGTGTAATAGTTAGCATGCTAGGTTTGCAAGCAGGAGGTCTGTAGGTCAAATTCCAGGGGAGGCAAATATTTTATATAGTTGGTTGTAGAATTTTTTTAACTATAGCCAATTGCAAAAGCAATTCACAATTGTAAATAGTGATACTTCTTTATATCAATTTCTGTTTTTTTTCATGTAATGCCAACTTTTCAATGCAAACTTATACCTTTGCTGACCCAGGCCTTAATCGAACCACTTTTGGTAGTTGTATCTCCATTGTCTACAGGAGCACTAGGTGGTTCCATGATAATAACTTCTACTGGGTATCTGGGGCTAATGGCTTTAGTCTAAAAAATATATATATACATGTGTATATATATATATATATTATATATATATATATATATATATACATGTATATATATATATATATATATATATATACATATATATATATATATATATATATATATATATTTATATATATATATATATATATATATATATATATATATATATATATATACTATGTATATATAATAAACTTGATCTCTAACCGTTACCTGTGTGGAATTAAGGTGGTAGTATACATCAAATCTAAATGCTTGAACTGATGATTCATTTATCAGCTGATTGAGTAAAGCTCCATTGGCTATCATCCTGTGAAAGTTATGTGCAAAAACATTAAAATTTTCAATTTCAACAATTAGTTAAAAATTGTTAAATATTCAAATTTAAAAATTTAGTAAAGCCTTACTTATATATATTAACTTGCTGAAAGGTGGAGTGTAATCATCATACTAGATGCACAATTATAAACTTCTCTAAATTTTATTGGCAATATATTTATTTTTCTAGATTATTGATTTATCATAACATTTATGTCTGATAATAATTAACTTACCGGTCAGCAGCGCAGTTAGCATTTGCAGTAGTTGTGTCAACGCTGTCGTCTATTAGCCAATTATATGATTTGTCCGATATCAGAGTAACATTTGAAAAATTTTTATTTGTCAGATAGCCACAATGCTTTAGGTCTCCCATAAGCAAAATATTCTGCAAAACATCATCACTATCCCTTGCAACTTATGATAGTCTAAATAAGGTGCATATATATTGCCGCTTTTATCCTGTCATTTGTCTAGCAGACCACGCGCCTATAGGGGAAACCTGGGTGATATGGGCCACTTAAGCCCACAGCCCATACTGATTACGGATGATTGAAAATCAGCTTTTCAACATGTGGGTGCTATCTCTACTGACATACAAACAGAATTTGAAGCTCCTATATACAGATGCCTAACTGAGCTATAATTGAAACTTGGTGGACCATATCACCTGCAGGTTTTTTGAGATTTCGGGTGATATGGGCCACCACAGACTTCATCACATAAAGTCAGCTTGTTTGTGTTGAAAATGTATTCTGCTATAATAATAAAAAGTAATATAAAACAACAGATCTAAAACAAGTGTGTAATAGTTTCTTTTAGTGCCTCCTCAATCCAAGCATTTCAAATGTTTTTGGAAGAATATCTTGGCATTTAAAATACATTGCATGAGTATGAATATTTCAAGTACACATTCTACAGCAACTGACTATAATGTTGTCTAATTAATAACTAGGGGTTTAATGCTTCAGCATTGTTTGAAATAATTGAGAAGTAGTATTATTTTTTTCTAAACAAGTAACTGAAAGGAAAAATTCAATTGGCTGAGTGACACGGTCCATGGTCCATATCACCCACCAAGTGGCGGTCCTTATCACCCAAAAATCATGTCACCAGAATTTTGAATTCCCACAAACAGAGAGTGGACAAGTATTATATATATTATGTGGGTATTTATACATACCTTTCACACAATATTTTTAGATACAGGCTCATTACTTCAGGTAATTTTTTCAATGAAAATAGATTCAAAAAAGTTGTGAAAAATTATTAGAAAATGAACAAAAGAGAAAATGTGTCCTTATTTTCTAAGACAAAGAAACAAGTTTAAAACATGTAGACAGGAAGTTGGATATTCTTATCTCCAACCAACAAGACACTTTCCAACTTTCTGGTAATCTTGGATACTGCAAAACATGCATGCATGGTCCATATTACCCAGGTGGTTCATATCACCCAGGTTTCCCCTATATATGTCCTCTGCTATTTTTCATGTTTCCTATTTGGTCTGAGTTAATATTTTAACAAACTAGTTACTTTAATTCAAGCCTAAAACTTCTTTTACAAATATGTTATAACTGAATCTGATAATGCAAACACTATATTTTTTAAAACCACCAAAGTTTGAAATAATGTTTAAAATACATACAGACCTGAATATCCCAGGTGTTCTTAGCATCTTCAACTACACCAGCAAGAGCATTTATTTCACTGGTGATATTTGGTCTATAGATTCTAACACCAAGAAGTCCAACTTTTCTCAGATCTATAAAGATTATCATAAATTTTAAAGCTTTTTTTTTATCTGTTTTGACAATTAGAAATTATAATGCTTTTTTTCAGTCAGGTGATTATAATAGTGTCAATTATGTTCAATGTGACATCTTATGTTTATGTTATATTATAAATAAAATCTAATGAGTAATCACAACAACTTTAATTTCTATAAAGTAATTGAATTCAGCTATAGGTTATAACTGTAATAGTGGCAGAGCTATTGGAATGGCACTAAAATATCCCCACTTGATACTTAGCTATAAACTATAGAACTATAAAATAGAACTTTTTTGGTTTCACAGTGTTTACCAATTATATAATCTATAACTATTCACGTAAAAAAATCAAGTCTTCACAACTTATTTAAATCTTCTTAGAATTATGCGCAGATAAAATTCCATATTATTTCATTATTGCGCAATTATTATCCTATACCGCCAGTTTCAGAAGAGTGAAACAAAGCTCCAAACGGTTCCCAATTGAAGGTATTGTTGACATCATCATACTGGTAGCTGTCTAGAAGAGTGAGATTCTCCATTCTTCAAAAACAATTCAATATCACAGCTGAGGGTCACCAGATGTTCTGGTAAATCATTGTAAACTGACTTCACAATAAATAGTCAATCAGATTCAAATTGTAAAATGACTGGAGTATAATACTTGTTATATACTACACTATGATATGCTTACAGTCGTATATATGTTATAATATAACATGCAGTATAGGATAAGTATTACATTCAGGCATTTAGGATGTAATATAATAATATGCACTTTAATGTATTAAATGTCATATATATATATTGTACATGATATTCAATATACAATATAATATTATACTATATTTTCTCCCATATGCAATATCCATTGTATTATGTTACAGTGTTTTTTATACAAAGCCTTCTTTTAATACAAGAGTTCAAAACACTAAGTTGCATTAACACATGGTTGGTGTGTGATGGTGGGCATTAACATGTAGAGCAGGCAGTGTGCTAACATGCGCTTTATATTACAAACCCAACACATACCTGTAGTAGTAAGCAAACTGAATCTTGTTGGCCGTGTCACCAAGTTTCTCACTAGCAGTATAGTTCCAGAGCTGATTACTGCAAGTTACAACAAATAGTTTATAGTTAACAGTCTATAGTTAATAGTTTATAGTTAATATAGTTTATATTTAATAGTTTATTATAGTTAATAGTTTATAAATTAGTATCAATAGATATAAGTAGTAGAGAGTGGATGGGTCTGTGGTCACTTTTCCCTATATTTGTGAACGGGATAATTTATTAAAAAAAAAATTTTTTTATATTGTAGTTTTTAAAACTCGTCGCGAGGAATATAAAATTTGTCTAACCCGTGCCTATACCTTCCATTATTTTTTAAAGAAGATAAATCTAAAGTAATAAAGCCGTGAGGTTTTTGCCAACCTTTATAACAAAAGTCTTTAAATTCTTGTAAAGGCATATCTCCGGTCACGTGATCTTGATGTAAATCGCTCAAGTTTTTTTCATCTTGAAGAAATAAACAAAAGAACTTCTTAAATAGATTACCACACAAATTAATTTTTAAAACTTAAAGTTTTAAAAACTTAAACGTATATTGATGGTATCGCATTAGACTCAGTAGATTCTGCAATATTACCATCGGATGTTGACATTACTAATTTACCTCCAACCACTGCTTGTAATTTTGGAATGGCGTAACCCGATATATTATTTATCGTAATAAGATCAACAATATTATTATTGGTTTCTACAATATTTCCATCATTAGCTAACACTAATAGTTTACCACCAATTGGCGATTGTGGTCTCGGAATACTATAATTATTAACATTAGTTTTCGTAATAACATCGTTAACGCTTAAGCTACTATCTTCAACGCCACCGGTATTAGTTGATACGAGTAATTTATCATTAGGGTTACTTATAAGAGGTATAGCGTGTTTATCTATATTAGTTTTTGTAACGAACATCGCTAATACTTAAGCTACTATCAACAACGCTACCGATATTAGTCGACGCGGTTAATTTATTTGTTGGGTCTTGTATTTAAGAGGCATAGCGTAATTAGACATATTAGTTTTCGTAACGACATCGTTAACGCTACTATTAGCAACACCACCGGTTTCGGTCGATATGGTTAATTTTTTTTGCGGATTAGATATACGCGATATAGTTGCGCCATCAACGTATTTCTTTGTAGCGGCGTCTTGAGGGTCGCTAGGATTAACGACTCTAGATATTTTAATAACTCCCATATCTAGAGTACCCGTAAACGTATTACTACCGTCTCCCAAAATAAAATCTTCATTTATTTTAATAATTACAAATATTTGCTCATTGCTACGCTCCGACGATCCTCCAAATTTATATACCGTACTCATTTATTGTAATAAAGTTTCATCGATATTAATTTAAATGGAATTGAAATAGACATATTATCAGCGATTGTTATATCGGAAGGCTTGCGACTTGTATAAGCATTCGAAAATTCCAATATTAGTCCAATATTTTTACCCGCATTAATAATTACTAGCATAGGAATTTTAATATACGGAACGTTATGTATATCACCTCGAATATAATATTCTTTAGTAAAGTGTTTGAGAGGCGTTGTAGTATCTCCTATTACTAATACTAATTTTTTATCTTTCCAATATAAAGGATTATTATTATTATTAGAACTTTCGTAAAATTGTATTATAGCGCTTGAACGCTAGAGGGCAGAAGGTAAAGTCGTTCTACTAAAGCGTCGGGATCGGATGATAAAAAAATAACTCCGTTACCAGCTTGTCTCTTGGCTTTTTTATAATTGGCTGATTTAGCTCATTTCGGATGTAATTGTTCCCAAATAGGTCTAACAATGCGTTTCCATTTAACACTGTTTTTATCAATAGGGGTATTTTTACTCTGATAAATCGCTCCACCTTTGTCGAGTATATTACCATAGTTTTCTATATCATTATCGTCATAACCCGTTGGTATTTTACGCGTTAAAAGGCTTAAAAGTCCTCTAGTCGCCAGATATTCTATACCCTCAAAAATTACTTTACCGTCATTAAAATATATAGGTTTAGTACCTATAAAGTATTTATTGCCTTACCATCTCACGTTATAAGCTCCCGGTTCTAAACCCGCTTAAGCGTTTTGCGTAAATTCGTCTAAATTTATAATTCCATCAGTTATAGCCGGTTGGGGGCTAGGTAATACGACTGAGTTTTGCAGTTGTTTTAGCACTTCTGTCGTTAAAGCTTGAGAAACTGTTACGGGTTCAAAAACTTTTCTTGAGCTATAGCCGCGTTTAATTCGTGCACGCGTTCTTGTTTAAAGTTTTCTTGTATTCTATTCGTTTGAGATATATAATCTTGTACGATTTTATCTCTTTTTATCGGATCATTAATTTTAATGTAACTCATTTATTATATATATTATTTAGACACATTTGTGTCCACATTTGTGTCCACACTCGTGTCCACTTTTGTGTCTCTAGTGTCCACTTTTGTGTCTATAAACGTTCTAACGCGTCTAAATTTACCCATGAGTTTTGTGACTCCGGATAATCCAACAATTTTACTAAAGCCTTTTTACCTTTCTTTTTAAGCTCTATTCTATACATTTCCTGACTCGTCTTTTGCAATTCCTGTTTGTAAAAAGATCCTTAAAATTCTTCTCCTCCCGAATCAATTATTTTATAAGTCGTCGGATTTGTGTATAATATCTTATTTATCGTAAACACTTCCTCCGTCCATCTAACGGTATAGCCTTTTTTAAAAGGTTCGTTTTTTTACGAGGTACACGCACCCTATCACCTATAGCAAATTTAGGTTTAGAAGGTGCGGGTAAATTTGGAAATAATTTCATCCGAACTTTATTTTCGTTAGAGGGGTCACTAGCAATAATAGGCGTCATTCCGATAGACGAATGTTTAGTTTCGTTATACCGTTCTACTAAGTATTTTATTACGTCTATATATCTATAAGTGTTATTCGCTAAAAAATATTTAAACATTTACTCTTTCATAGTTCTATTCTACCTCTCTACTACGCTAGACTTTTCTTCATTTTCCGTAGAATATAAATCTATTAAGGACTTTACGTCTTTATTATAAAACTCTTTTCCCTTATCGACCCACAAGTATTGCGGCTTGCGATGGGTTAAAACCGTTTTTAAAGCTAAAGCTGTCGCTTTTCCAGTATTATTTTTTAAATGTATTATCCAACTGTATTTAGAAAACACGTCTATTACCGTTAGCAAATATTTATAACCGCCATTAAATTTAGCGAACTCGGTCATGTCAACCAAGTCGGCTGCCCAAGTGTCATCAATACCTGATACACAAACTTGTCTTATACGAAACATTTTTTGTACCGGTTTATGCAATTCTTCGGCTAACTCATCTGTTCAGCGAACTTTTTTTTAACCCCCACCCTAAACGCTTTTTCGTTCCTATTATCGCTCCGGCAATACGACTGTGTTGTTGTTCGGCGGACGTAGGATTCGGTATAGCCTTTAATTCGTTTAGCATATTTTTATCGCATATTTCGTTTCTAGTTTTAGTGTCTTTATTAGTCGCTTAACATAAGTCGTGACGATAAGCTATCGCGTCATCTCGATCTACCGGTTTACTCCATTTTTTAGGAGTCATGTTGTCATTAAGACGCTTATTTAATTTAGTATCGGGACCTAAAAAGTTATGACCGGGATAATGTAGTTCGAAGAGTAAATTATTTATTAAACCATTCGCTAAACCCGACCCAACGAATGTAGTTTTTTTACACCCGCATTGGCTACAATTACCGTAACCCATTAGTCTATTATTTTTACTTATTCTCTCTCCGTAATTGAGAGTTTTAGTTTTAATTTTGCACTTACAACAGAACATTTATATAATAAATGAATATAATAAATCTTTCATGGAAAAACGAAATTAATCGTAATAATAATCCTCTACTCCCTAAAAGTATAAGGGTTGTTATCCTTGGAAAATCTGGGTGCGGTAAGACTACATTACTTTGTGATTTACTATTACAACCTAATTGGCTCGATTACGATAAACTTATGGTTTACGGTAAGAGTCTCAATCAACCTGTATATAATATTATACGAGAAGCTTTTGAGCCCAGACTATCTAAAGAAAATATTTTCAAAATTCTTAAAAATAGCGACGCGATAATAAATTCCGGTATAAACCTAAATTCGATTTCAGAAAATTACGCTACCAATAATATTGATATAAACGCTGAATTCGTTGAATCGAGTGATAAAGTTTACGACCCTAGTGATTTAGACGCTAATAATAAAAATTTATTGGTGTTTGATGATTTAATGTTGGAAAAACAAAACGCATGCAAAAAATATTACGTACGAGGACGACACAATAACGTTGATTGCTTTTATTTATTGCAAAACTATTTTAAGCTACCTAGGCAGTCTATTCGTGAAAACGCGAATTTATTTGTTTATTTCCTCAAGATGGAGAAAACTTGAGAGATTTACATCAAAATCACGTGACCGGAGATATGCCTTTACAAGAATTTAAAGACTTTTGTTATAAAAGTTGGCAAAAACCTCACGGCTTTATTACTTTAGATTTATCTTCCTTTAAAAATAATGGAAGGTATAGGCACGGGTTAGACAAATTTTATATTCCTCGCAACGAGTTTTAAAAACTACAATATAAAAAAATTTTTTTTAATAAATTCTCCCGTTCACAAATATAGGGAAAAGTGACCACAGACCCATCCACTCTTTACTACTGATATATAGTACACCTGTAGCTTAATTGAGTTTGTTAACTGATTTATTGTAACTTTTATGAATTTTTAGTTTATTTATAAGGCTTTGCTAAGTATATTTGAAAGCTAAATTATTATTTCTATTGTAGTATATATTTAAAAGGTGATAGCTGCATCATATAGTAGCCAGTTACTATAACTCAATCAAAATCACTGCAATATGCACTTGTGTGCCTTGACTAGCTGAGGCATTATTGAGCATAAAATATAGAGCCTTGTCACTGAAATGTTCTCTTCCTATTAGATGTATTTCTTCCTCACTCTTACGACAAAACAAACTGAACAAACTTTATTACTTTGTGTAAACTGATGTTGGAATTGTTGACAATATATAGTCTATGACTTGTACAACTTTGCAATGATCAAGGTAAGCAATTAAAACATAGTACTTAGATATGCCTTTCTATACTGTTGTTTTATACAAGATATTATTTGGAAAATTATTCCTAGTACAATAATTAAAGGTAGAGGAATGCTCATTGGCCATGCATCATCCTACCTTCTGCTCACATCTTAAAGTTGCTATGAATGTTTTCATAAATTAAAACAAAAATATACCTGGTGTTGAGTCTACTCTCCAGGTCTCTCACAACATCTTGATTTGCACCTTTAATTCCTTGCATAAAAATCACGTCATATCGTCTCATTATCTAAAAAATAATTATGTAAATTTCTCAACATAAGTATTACAAACTTTTACCTCCATGATAATATGTCATAGAAACGGTCTCATGAGACTATTTCTATGACATATCATGGATTATATTTTTAGGCTTTTGTTAACAAACTCTAACTTTGCCAAATGCTGTCATGCAGCTGGAAAGAACTTAAATTCTAATAAAGCTTGCTAAATGATAGATAATATTTTTTTAAATTATGTGAATTAACTTTTAGGTTATTATAGAGTGTGCAAATGTGTGATTTTCACTGAAAAGGCGATTCAAAATTATTTATCTCTCTAAAATGAAGTGCAGGTAACAAGTGTTTGAAAGCCCAGCAGAGGCAAAGTATTTGGTCAATATAATTTAGAGTAATTTGGATGTATAATACCATAAAAGAAAATTATGCAAATGTTGCAAAAAAGCTGACTGACAGACTGACTGACTGTTTGACTGAAGAGTAAACCATAACTATCATTTTTTGTCATTCCTAGTTTTTCTAGCCACTACAAAGTTTAGGCAAATGCAGTAACCATCATATTTACATAATTATAGCTTGAAAGATCTGAGTCAGTGCAACTCTTGCAACAAATCTTCAAAGGTTTAGTGTATGCCAACCCTCACAATCTTACAGTCTAACTATTGAACATAATATTTCAAAGACTCCAGATATATAATTTGAGCTAAGCAAAGACTGTTCCAACAAAGTGCACTGATTCCAATGTAAAGCAAGAATTTATACCCTGTATACCAGCATTCTTCCCAATGTCCTTAATAGCACTTATATACTTCAAATAGCATTTATATATTTAGAGACATATGTGAAAGAATTCTTGTTAATTATACTTGCTGGGTATGACCTTTTCAATGTGGCCCAGCTCATAGTAAAGCTGTTTAAACTAGCTAGCTGAATGTATAGTACATCAGGGAAATGCTATTCGTTGTTGAGCAAGGGTGGGCAACTTCTTTTGCACGAGGGCCAAGTTCAAAAATCAACCAAAACCAAGGGCCACATGATTGCACAAATATTAATTTTTACTATAATAAAGCAACTTTTCACCAGATCTAAACTGTACTAATCAGAATACATATAGCATTTTTTAATTATCTTAAGCATTGAAAGGGCCACTGAAAAATGGGCAAAGGGCCACAGGTGACCCTGGAGACCCAATTGTTTGCCTCTGACCTAGAGGCTCTTATCACTTTTGACATGCAGATAGTCATATAATCCAGCGACTCAATTTAGTCTGAAAATCAACATTTAAATGCCTGAAATCATGTTCCAGGCCAGCTTTAACCTAACTCATTCATTTTCTTTAGGTATACTAGATCTAATTATTGCTGCATGCTTTAGAGTCTAGTCTGGTATACATACTTGAGAAAAAGAGGTTCGAAAAAGAGTTGATCAAGTTTTATGGCAATAGGCAGCTATAACAACTGAGTCTCTCAGAAAGCTGTTGCAAAATTGACCTCCCCATATTGTAATTTTAGCTTCTTAGACTGACTATTACAGATGTTGCACGGAATACTTAAATCTTTTTAAATTATATCAAATAGCACGTAGAATTTCCATAAGCAATAAGAAGAAAGGAATTATAATTTCTCAATATACTAACTATTTAGGAAAGTTTCTTCGACTAAAATCTTTAGTGATTCTACCCTGCATCAATATATAAGTCGAAGGTTTTAGTAGCCTGTTTATTTAGCTGCAACTATTATCCAACGTTTCATATTTCATTGATTTATTTTACTATTCATGTTCAGTATCTGTTTAATGTTCAAGAAAAGCATACCAATTAATTTAATATACTACAAATGAGAGAATTTTTTTCCATCTAAGTTTCTGCGACATATTTAACCTGAAATATTTGTTATTTTTCATTGCCTAATTTCAGGGTTTCATGTCATGCCACGCATGCAACTATAACCCATTTAAGTTATATGAGTATAATGCAGACATGTTTCTATAACAAGTCTGCTTGGTGTGTCACTCTAACAGTTGTTGAGCTGCTCTTCAATGTAGCCGAAGCATATTATTTTTGCATCATTGGAAATGTTTTTTTTTTGGAACAAAATGTTAATTTTTCCTATGATTATTGTTTTCAAATGACTATCTAAAGTTTGCTTGTTAATGTGATTTTAATTGAGCAAAACTGGCAAATTTAAGAGTTTTGTCATGCATGGTGACCAATCCAAATAATTTTTATGTTTACTTTGAAGTGTTAAATCATAAGTCTACAGATATAGTGGTAAAACCTTGAAACTAAAAGAAAAGCAAATTTATTTTCTAATAATTATTACTATTGTTTGGTTGTATAGCAGATATATATATATATATATATATATATATATATATATATATATATATATATATATATATATATATATATATATATATATATATATATATATATATATATATATATGTATATATAGTAAAATGAGAGTTTATAAAACGTTACAAGAATGCTCTATAGGAATAAATCTAGAGCATAAACATTAGAAGAAATAAAATGAGATTTGATTAATATAATGACATTTATTACTATTAGTTTCGTAGACAAAACGATGTGCACTCGTCAGATAAAATTGTCATTATGATTGCTCACAACTATAAAATATTGTAATAAGTAAATATATACAGAATAAAGCTAGAGGATTAAAATTTAACAAAGAGGTAGCATTGGATGTAATTGTCTATGTCACAGCATTCTTGAGTAGGAATTTGCTGCTATGTCTGCATATAAATAAAAAGTCATTGCGCTTATTGAGAGAAGACAACTGTGGCTTGCATGACAACGCACTTTGGGGTAAAAGATCGTCAAATAATTTTTTTGACGTCACCATGGGCTCACGATGGCGCTGAAACATGTGAATTAGTCGGACTATTTTTATTAGGTACAATCTCAAAAAGTTTAAAGCTAATAGTAATAAATGTCATCATATTAATCAAATCTCATTTCATTTCTTCTAATATATATATATATATATATATATATATATATATATATATATGTATATATATATATGTATATATATATATGTATGTGTGTGTGTGTGTGTGTGTGTGTGTGTGTGTGTGTGTGTGTGTGTGTGTGTGTGTGTGTGTGTGTGTGTGTGTGTGTGTGTGTGTGTGTGTGTGTGTGTGTGTGTGTGTGTGTGTGTGTGTGTGTGTGTGTGTGTGTGTGTGTGTGTGTGTGTGTGTGTGTGTGTGTGTGTGTGTGTGTGTGTGTGTGTGTGTGTGTGTGTGTGTGTGTGTGTGTGTGTGTGTGTGTGTGTGTGTGTGTGTGTGTGTGTGTGTGTGTGTGTGTGTGTGTGTGTGTGTGTGTGTGTGTGTGTGTGTGTGTGTGTGTGTGTGTGTGTGTGTGTGTGTGTGTGTGTGTGTGTGTGTGTGTGTGTGTGTGTGTGTGTGTGTGTGTGTGTGTGTGTGTGTGTGTGTGTGTGTGTGTGTGTGTGTGTGTGTGTGTGTGTGTGTGTGTGTGTGTGTGTATATATATATATATATATACATATTATGTATATATATATATATACACACACACACACACACACACACACACACACACACACACACACACACACACACACACACACACACACACACACACACACACACACACACACACACACACACACACACACACACACACACACACACACACACACACACACACACACACACACACACACACACACACACACACACACACACACACACACACACACACACACACACACACACACACACACACACACACACACACACACACACACACACACACACACACACACACACACACACACACACATGTGTAATAAAAAAAGTAACATAAGGAATAAGTGGTTAATTGCTTTTTGACTATCTCAATTTCACTCACCTGTAATATTGTTGTCATTGTTTCATTATTTGACAACTCGGTTTTTCCAAATGAGGTGAAACTCCATGATCCAACTCTCAGTGTTTCACTCCAAGACACCAGATTCAGTAAAACACAGAGTTTGAGAAGAGTGAAGAGAGACATGTTTATGCTCAGTACATCAATTGCTGTATACTGTTGAATGTAATGTCATTCTATACCAGCATCAGTGTATTGCTGAAAAACCTGGCATAACAAACTGTATCACTCATACTTGCTCTAGATTTCATGCCTATATCTTAGTTTACTGCAGCTTGCATAGCTTTTTTTCGCAGTTATAGGTTCTTTGAAAAAGGGAAGGTAGAGGTAACCCTTTCGTACATTGGTATGAAGTATAAATTGTTCAACAACCTCACAGGGTTACAAGTAATAGTACAATACTGGATGATGATGGTAGCACTTAAATTTTTAGAATAGATATGTGGTTACGTACTGAGGCAATAACACCCAGGTGAATGGTAATACAGGCATATACAGACAAGCAATTGAATGATTTAGGCCAGGGTGTCCAACTTTTTTAGATCGAGGGCCACTGAAAAGGAAAATTTTATGTCGAGGGCCATACTGTAAGCTTTAGCTTGTGCTAGGGGCCACAATGCCAGCATTGGTCAAATTACTTCATTCCATATTTTTATAAATCATTACACGATAACGTCCTAATAGTTTATGCAGCGTGTAGCAATGTAGCGTGTGTATAAATAAGACATTAATTAATATTATTTGATTTTGCACTTCAATTCATGTATACTGTAAAAACTAATTTTAGCTTTATGCCTTTGGAAGTCACATAAATGTAGGTTGGGGGGCCACATCTGACCCTATAGGGTTGCGTGTAAGACAGATCTGATTTAGGCAATTAGAAATAATTGTATAAAAGCAAGGAACCAAAAATGGTCAAGAATTTTTGGCTGTCATGCCTGTCTTTTATATGCAGAGCTAACCATCGTAATAATAAACTCACAACCATATTTTAAAAAAATTGAAATCCAAAATATACATGTAACCATAGATTAAAATACAACAACAAACTTTTTCAGCAGGGCTGTAATAATTGAGATTTCAATTTTTCGAAGTTGTTGCATCATTGTATTTATAGTGTGCACGATTAATCGAAATATTAAAGTATTATATAGCATGATTTTGTATTAAATAGTTATATGATAGTAGCCTACTGTATTATACAGTATAGTAGTACATTATATAGTAACCTGCTATAATATTATGGTATTGCGTATGTGCATTATATTTTACGTTATAGCTCTTATTTACAAGCTGCTGAAATTATGAGCTATAACTACTTCAATTTACTGACTCTATAATCTATCAAACTAGCTAAAGTCACTATAGCTTACAACTAGCCTACTAATATAGATGGAGCAAGGATGTGATGCAATAAAGTATAGAATACGCTACAATAACTCCTCCAACATGAACACAAAAGATTTGTCGTAATCATGCTGGTGAGTTGTTTTATAAAAATGTCCAAAAGCTATTAAACGTGAAATTTTTGGTGAAAAAACTACATTTCACTTATATAAACCAACTTTAGACAGGGAGTGGACTAGCACGGCACCGCTACGGTGAAAATTTAGAACTAAATTCAAACTCTTCCAGAAAACAATATGCTTAACTTATAATATTATAAATCATGAATAACATAATATGCTGGTGATATAACAAATCCAACCAGGGTTAACTACTCATGAACTATTCTATTGATAATAAAAATACTTGAGCTGCTGTTTATAAAAGGTTACAATATTGCATGGTTCCACAACTCCAATAAAAACAGTTTTATTTTTTAAATCAAGCACATAATTATGAGAGAGGTTTGAAAACTAATTAAAGTTATACAAATTTGCCTGAAATCACAAACAGTTATAATATAGAACTGTAAAGAGTAATTTCCGTGGTTGCTCCAGGTGTATTTCAATTAAAACATCTTAAGAATGACCACAATAGCAAGCAAGAAGGCTACAAATAGAAATTTGGAAATCATGACATTGCAAATATAGTGGCTTTGGCAGTGATATAAGTCCTAATAGTTATAATTGGTCAACTGTAAAAACAACCCACTTAACTACAGCTTACAATTAAATTTACAGCTAGTTATAATTTCATAAACACATTCCCGCATAACGCAGTTTACAATAGATTTTATAGTTTCATGCTATTTATGCATGACTGTAAATAGTGAGACTTGTTTTATAACAGTTTCTGTTTTTTTTATGCAGTGTCAATTATTCAATACAAACTTACCTTTGCTGACCCAAGTCTTAGTTCCACCACTTTTGGTGGTTGTTTCTTGAGTGTCTACAGGATGACCACTCCCTCTGTTAGCATCTTTACTATCTGTGACACCGATAGTTGTTTTTTTACCATCAGTAGAAACACTACTGATCAGTCTCATTGTAGTTGTAGCATAACTTTGTTGAGGTGATTTCATTATGATTACTTCTACTGGGTACCTAGGGCTAATGGCTGCAGTCTAAAAGGAACCAAGTTTTGAAAATATATATATATGTATATGTATATGTATATTATATATATATATATATATATATATATATATATATATATATATATATATATATATATATATATATATATATATATATATATATATATATATATTATATATATGTATGTATATATGTATATATATATATATATATATATATGTATATATATATATGTATATATATATAATAAACTCGATCTCTAACTGTTACCTGTGTGGAGGTCAGGTTGTAGTACTCATCAAATCTAAATGCTTGAACTGATGAGTCATCTATCAGCTGATTGAGTAAAGCTCCATTGGCTATCATCCTGTGAAAGTTATGTGTAAAAACATTAAACTGTTAAATTTCAACAAATTACAAATTATTGATATTAAGATTTAAAGATTTATTGAAACTTTATACTTGCATATACATTGGCTTTCTGAAAAGTGGAGTGTAATGACCATGCTATAGATACATCATAAACTCTTATAAATATTCCAATAACTAAAATTTTAATGACAATTAACATGGCTAGATTATTGATTTATCATAACATTTCTGTCTGATAACAACTTTACCTGTCAGCAGAGCAGTTAGTATTTGTACTAGTTGTGTCAGCACTGTCTTTTATTAACCAATTATATGATTTGTCCGATATCAGAGTAACATTTGAATAAACTTCATTAGTCAGGTAGTCACATGTCTTTAGGTCCCCCATAAGCAAAATATTCTACAGAATATTACCAATATCTTTTGCAACTTATGATAGGTAGTCTAGATAACGTGCAGTTGCAAACAGGCTTCTATCATGTCACTTAAATACCGGACCTGTGCTATTTTTTATTTTTCTTAATTTAAAATAAATGCTTCTTTTTTTCTTTTGAGTTACTATATTTTGCCAAACTCGATATTATATTTCAAGTCTAAAACACGTAAATTCCTCTTGAGTAAATTTAGAGTTATAAAAAAACTTATCTTAAACTACCAAAGTTTAAAATGTTTAAAGTACATACAGACCTGAATATTCCATGTGTGTTTAGCATTTTCAACTACATCAGCAAGAGCCTTTATTTCACTGGAAACATCCGTTTCATACAGCTTAACACCTATAAGTCCAACTTTTTGCAGATCTACATAAATAGATTTTCTTAAATTAGTTTGCACTTTCTCTATTTTGCCAATAGATATATGTTTTGTTTGTTAAGTTATTATAGTAGCATTTTTACTGTATGCATGAGTTTACTTGAATTTGAATTAAAACCTAAAATTACTAATCACTTCCATTTTAATTTGTATGAAATAATTTGACCTAGCCTTGGCTATAACTATAACATTTTGTATCAAGAATAAACAAGTCTGAATGCAAAGGAGAATCTCTATAAGTTTTTGCAAATTTTATTCACTTCAGTATGCACAAATAAAATACATCCAGTGATTATCCCAATAATGTACAATTATTATTCTACCTCCAGTCTCAGAAGAGTGAAACAAAGCTCTAAACGGTTCCCACTGGAAGGTATTGTTTACATCATCATACTGGTAGCTGTCTAGAAGAGTCAGATTCTCCATTCTTCAAAAACAATTTAATATCAGAGCTGAGCGTCAGCAGGTGCTCTAGTCGATTATAAACTAACTTCACGATAAATCACGCACGCACACAGACACACAAACAAACAGACACACACACACACACACAGACACACACACAGACACACACACACAGACACACACACAGAGACACACACACACACAGACACACACACACAGACACACACACACACAGACACACACACACAGACACACACACACAGACACACACACACAGACACACACACACAGACACACACACACAGACACACACACATGTACTTTACATATTTCAACCTACGTTGCACACATTTCAAATATCTATTATAATATACATTATGCTGGGACATTACATGAGCTTGAAAAGTTTTTGTTCAATCATTATAGCTTTATTTGTATTTTCATAGCTAGTTTAGCTACATCATGATCCAGTACTGAGCACAGTGATGAGATACATCATAAAAGCTAGGATGGCAAGACAATGACAGCAGCGGAAGTCAATACAGACGGCTACACTTTCACTGGTTTTAAGAAATTAATATCATCATTGTCAACAGAAAGTGGATGCCTGCTCTATGGAGCTAAGCTTGTCATCCCCTTACAAAAACAAATGCTTCAACTTTTACATTTGTATCACTTTGGGATACAGAGGATAAAGCAACTTGCATGGAGCACCAGAACAAGCCAGAAAAACTGCCAGTCCACCCTTGGATAATACTGGGGAAACCTTGGAGCCGACTACATATAGACCATGCTATTAATTATATGGGAATCAACTGGTTGCTACTAGTGGATGCCTATACCAAATATTCCTGCATTTACCCTATAAGCTCTGTATCAACTAAGACAGCAACAGGCTTCCTAGAGATAGAATTTGCTTATTTTGAATACTCTCATACCATAGTCGCTGACAATGGACCATGGTTTTACATTGGAAAAGTTCAAACAGTGGTGTAAAGATAGAAGAATTATACACCTGAGAGGAGCACCTTCCCATTCTGCAACAAATGGATCACCAGAGTGACTAGTTGGGACATTACAGGAGCTTGAAAAATTTTGTAAAATCATTATAACTTTAATTGTATCTTTATAGCTGTTGTAGTTACATCATGTTTTGTCTCTGTTGTGATTAGTTGATAAACAACAAGTTTGGCTACCACAAAATAGCTATTTTTTTAGACATTTATAAACCAAACACACTATTGTTCATTATCTTTTATCTTTTCATTCAGTCTGCATTAACGAACACACATCTATACTAAAAGTCTAAAACATTATTTATAATGACAAAAATGTCATGCACACACTGTAAAATATTACATTATATATGAAGTGCAGTATATACATTGAAACATATTACAGGGAGTTTAATACAAAGCTTTTTTAATACAATACTGCAAGAGCACTGCTGAATTAACACATTATGTGTATGCAAAAAGTTGAACGAGAACAGGCATGCAGTGCTAATATTTGGTTTATTGTATTACAATTGCACACTGCATATTATACCTGTAGTAGTAAGCGTACTGAATCTTGTGGGATGTGTCACCAAGTCTGTCACTAGCAGTATAGTTCCAAAGCTGATCACTACAAAGTTCAAAAAAAGTGTACAGGCCATATTAGATGCTGATATTAAAGTACCAGTAAATTATATACCCAGTTGTGGTTATTTGAGATACAGTCAGTTTTAATGATTTTCATTCTACCCACACATTTTTCAAGTGCATTTGAACACAGAGTGTTATTTTTATAAACTCGCAAAGTTATAATGGTATTATAGTATCTAATTACGTACGCAAGCTTATGGACACCATCCCTGTGAGAATCTGTGATGGAAATTGTTTTTAAATTGGGCAAAAGACCTATTCATAAATGGTACAAGAATAATTATTGATTTGTACAATATTTGAAGCCTTTGGTTAAGTAAGTCACGCTTGAAATATTATTATAAAGCGATTTTGACAAATATATATTAAATTATTATGACGAAACTAGTTGTGCTGCAAGCTTATGTACTTAAATTTGAGCATATCACTGCAATGCATGAGTTTTAATTAAATATTATGCAGCTACAATAAAATACATAAGGCATATAAATAGGTATCAGCTTTTAAAAATCTCACGCAAGTTGTAGTCACCATCCTTGAGGAGTTTGTTGTTAAATCGGGCTAAGGACTTGTTCATATACGGCAGAGTAGCAATTATGACTAGATGCTCTTCCTAACATAACCAAGGGCATTTACTGGGGTTAGAACCCATGACTCCGTGTCTACTTAGCCGGTGCTCTAACCTCTATACCAAAGCTATTCTCTATACTACCCAGTTACTAAATTTAAAATCGCTACAATATGTCCTTGTGTATCTTATTAACTAGCTAAGATGTAATGGGTCACACAGCCTTGTCAACAATATTTTCTCTATCTACTATCATGTGCGTTTTTTTCTTTGCACTTAAAATAAAACAAGCTATAGACAATGTTTATAACTTTGTGTAAATTGATGTTATTGGTTATTGACAACACGCCTTTCTACGTGGTCGATTTACACAAAATATTATTTAAAAGACTATTTCTATTATAGCAATTAAATATAGAAGAATGCTCATTGGCCATGCATCATCCTACTTTCTATGGTCATAGCATAAAGTTGCTACGATTCCTTTCATAAATTAGAACAAAAATATACCTGGTGTTGAGTCTATTCTCCAGCTCATGCAAAACATCTTGACTTGAATCTCTAATTCCTTGAATAAAAATCACGTCATATCGTCTCATTATCTGAAAAATTACTCAACATAAATAATAATGCAGACTATTAATTTCATAATATTTTGCAGAAATAGCTTTATGATTTTATGATATATATTCAGGTTTACATCAACAAACTTAAAATTTGACCAAAGATATCCTGCAGGAAAAACATATTGCTAGAAAATGCTGAAATTATGCCAATTAATTTTGAAGCTTTATCAAAGTGCGTAAATGTGAGTGATTTTCATTGAACATCAACCTTGAGTTTGATCTTCAGAAAATAAGGTGCAGTTAACAGGTGTATGCATGGCTGGTTTCATACCGGATAGACGCTTCCCAGTTAGACGCTAGTTTTTATTTTGGTACCATTACATACAATTATATACCCATAATATATACCCATATAAATGTTCCATTGATTGCTAATTAGCTATAGCTATAATAGCCATAATAGCTAATAGAAGTTATCTGGGATAATATTCAAATTTTCTCAGATATGTGTATGAGACAAAAAAGCACTAATACATGAATAACAGATATTATCTTTAATGAATACTTATATTAACGAAATAATTTTTCAAACAACAAAAAGTATAGATAATGCAAAATTAATAACATAATGCAGGTCAAAAGAATTTCTTTATGTGCTAAATAACAAGCAATTGATCCAGGTTTATTGAAATATAGGTATATTTAATTAATTTTCAAATAAATTGCACAGAGAATATATATTGTACCAAAATAAATAAATAGCGTCTATCTGGGGAGCGTTCAAATGAGAAGCATCTAAGTGGGAACTTTAGCCTAGCATCTAACTGGGATGACAACGCATGGCTTAAGCAGAGACAAAGTATTGGATCAATATAACTTGGAGTACTTTTTATATAATACAGTAGAGGGAGCAAAAGCTGACTGACTGACTGACTGACTGACTGACTGACTGACTGACTGACTGACTGACTGGCTGGCTGGCTGGCTGGCTGGCTGGCTGGCTGGCTGGCTGGCTGGCTGGCTGGCTGCATGACTGACTGAAGGGTAAGCTGTAACTCTCATTCGCAATTGTCATTAACTTATTTTCCTTGGCCAATGGGCAACAGCAATAGCCATCACATTTACATAATAGTTTGATGATCCATCTGAGTCAATGTCTGACAATTCCAACAAAACTTCAAAGGTTTGAGGCGCATTAACCCTCAAAATCTTACCATTTAGCATTTTAACATTATATTTCTAACAATCTATAAATATTTTTTCAACAGTTCCAGCTATGCAAAGATATTTGTAATAAATTTGCCAACACCTTATGTTTTATTTTTTTATTTTACAAATAATGTTAATATTTGTTCAAGAACAAAAGGCTATTGATTAATTTTAAACTGCAAACAAGATTACTCAATTCTTTCCATTTAAATTTCTGCTATTGACCTAAAAAATTCAATCCTTGCTTTTGCTTTACTTAATAGGACGTTAACTCATATTTCAGTGTTTCTACAGTGTATGACTCACTTAGGCACATGAAAACACACGCACACACACACACACACACACACACATATATATTATAATTACTAAAATTATCAAATAAATTAATTCTTAAGAAAGATATTCTACAATGGCTCACTGAATTCTCAGCATTTGTTTTTCATTTTATATTAAAATAAAATAATCATATAATATAGGTTTATCATGAAGAAGAGCTGGCACTTTCATAACTATGATATATATATATATATATATATATATATATATATATATATATATATATATATATATATATATATATATATATATATATATATATATATATATATATATATATATATATATGAAATTTAATCTCAACCCAGACATGTTGTCACCATAAATGCTGGTACCACTGAAAGACAACATGATATTCCGGTAAGTGGCCTCTAGCAGTAAGTTAAATCTATTTGCTCTTTAACAGCAAAATTGCATTAGTCAAGAAAGAACTAAGATTAGCATTTCTACAAGTACAGTTTAGAATTTAAAGAGAAATTAAATTTTAAAATTTTTAGAACATGCTTAAATTCAATTTATCGAATTCAAAAAAATCTGCTTTTTACAATGATTTAGATTTTGTCAAGAATGCCTACACAGTGCACAACTTTTTGGCAAACACTGTTATATAATGGTAACACGACTGCTAATTTATAACAAAACTTGGCCAAGGTATTTTTATGCATTTAAAAAACCATGGTCTTTGAGACTATAACCACTCTAACATAGCAATACTAAAGGAAAACTGATGGGTAAATTATGTTCACATGCAGCCTACTGGGGAAGGAAAAAAGTATTAAAAGCTATGCTAGCATCTAAATATTATGTAACTAGAGAGAGAAATTTAAAATTAGAGTGTGAGTTTAAAACATCTATTCCAAAATGTTCCGAGTGTATATATCTAATAGACCTACAAAATAAAAAAAGTAGTATAGGGAATGAGTGGTTAATTGTTTTTTGACTATTTCAATTTCACTCACCTGCAATATTGTTGTCATTGCTTCATCATTTGACAACTTGGTTTTTCCAAACGAGCTGAAACTCCATGATCCAACTCTCAGTGTGTCACTCTGAGACACCAGATTCAGTAAAACACAGAGTTTGAGAAGAGTAAAAAGAGACATGCTCATGCTCAGTACATCAACTGGCGTATGCTGTTGAATGCAATATTCTATACCAGCATCAGTACGTAAAGCTGAAAATTTTGGCATAGCCAACTCCTATCCCTTTAATAATTGTTGAATATTTCATGCCTATATCTTGATTTACTGTAGCATGTATAGCATTTTTTAAAGCTAGACATTTGTTAAAGGAGGGAAGGCAGAGGTAACCCTCTCGTACATTGGTATCAAATATAGATAATTAAAAAATTTCACAGGTGTTCGGTGTTCATGTAAACATTTATTTCTAATTTGTTATTTTATTATTTTACTATTTTTTGTCATAATCTTAATAATTAATTGTATCACTTATTGTAATAGTTTTAGTATTTTCGTGTATATATATTGTGGTAATAAATCACGGCTTCGGCCTCTTACGTTTATCAACTAACTCGAGCACGTTCTGTCTTTTCACGATAGCTGAAATAATATCACAAATCAACATAAAACATGGTGCCCCGAGTCTAATTATTATTAATATTACACTGAAATAACATGGAGCAATTACTAGCGCCAAAACCATTAGCAGATGGACCGAATTTACCTGAGGAATGGAAGATTTTTAAACGTGACTTCGAACTTTTTTTAACGGCCACATCGAAAGATACAGCCGAAGGCAAAGTGAAAACTGCATACCTACTTAGAACTATCGGTCGCCGAGGCAACCAAATATACGACTCTTTCAACTGGACTGACAACAATGACAAAACTGACTATGACAAAGTTGTGACGCAGTTTGATGACTACTGCAAACCAAGAATAAACTTAGTGGCTAAGACTCACTCACTACTGACTTGTAAGCAAGGAAATAGAACTATTGACGAATTTTTGACTGAACTACATACCATTGCAGGACTATGTGACTTAAAAGACATGTACAACCGACTGATACTACAGGCACTGATACTGGGAATTGAAAGTGACAAGATTAGAAAGAAACTGTTTGACTTGACTGACTTTGACAAAGCAATTGAACTCTGCAGACGAGAAGAAGCATCGGCTATTGACTACAAGACTATGACTAAGGATAACACATATGGACTCGAACAAGTGAACTTGGTAAAACATAGACCTCCGACTCATCAATATCACTCTAATGACACTCGTAACACTGATAAACACAGAGGACAACTTTCACACACTCACTCTCAGCCCAACGTCAGAAAATCAGTTGGTGCTTCTAGGTGTGGAAACTGTGGAGGCAATCACCCACCTCGAGCATGCCCAGCATATGGGAAACAGTGCAATCATTGCAAGAAATTTAACCACTTTGCTGCATACTGCAGGTCACGCATGCATCATTATCGCGACTCAACCGAAACAGCCAATCAAGTCACCTGGAATTACTCTTCAGACAGTGACTCTCAACATGTAAGTACTATCTCCACTACTGTACGAGATCGTAAATTATTAGCGATGCTCACTGCTAAGCAAGCAGATACTATTTATGACATTGAATTCCAACTTGACACTGGTGCATCATGCAATACTTTGAATACGATCGACTACGACAAGCTAGGTAGACCGAAACTTACACCGACTGATACTGTACTAACTTTATATGACCAGAGCAAGTGTGCACCACTAGGGTGGACACGGATACAGATACTAAACAAGCAAGGATGTTACACTACATTAAAATTCCTAGTTGTGGAAACCACCCAACATAGCTTGCTGTCATGGAAATCATGTTTGCACCTGGATTTATTACAAATGCCCAGCACCAAAAGCGAGAATGTAAACTTTGCCACTACTGACCCAGACCTTCAGACTTTACTGACTAACTTTGATGACATATTTACCGGACTTGGAAAGTTTGAACAGGAATATAGGATAGAGCTAAGACCTGAAGCTGTACCAGTGCAAGTCCGACCGCGGAAGGTGCCCTTGTCGATGAAATCAGATCTCATCAAGACTATTCTTGAACTAGAACAACGTCAAATTATCGCTAAGGTAGAAGCACCTACAGACTGGATAAGCCATCTACAACCAGTGCGCAAGCCTAATGGAAAGATACGCATCTGCATAGATCCGCAAAATCTCAATCAAGCAATTAAACGAAACCACGCTGTCATGCCAACATTGGAAGATGTTTTGCCACAACTCAACGGTGCCAAGTTTTTCTCCTTGTGTGACGCCAAAGAAGGTTTCTATCAAATTCCCCTAGCTGAGGAATCTACAGACTTGACAACTTTCTGGACTCCCATAGGAAAGTACAAGTACCTAAGGCTACCCTTTGGAATTGCATCAGCGCCGGAGGAGTTTCAGAGAAGGCTCACGGAAAATCTTGCTGGTCTTGATGGCATCACCATAGTTGCAGATGACATCCTAATTTTTGGAAGCACAAGGAAAGAGCATGATAGAAACCTTGAAGCGCTCTTCAAACGTGCTCGACAGACAGGACTGAGACTGAACAAGGAAAAATCCCGCTTCCTTCAGGACGAACTACCTTACATTGGACACATACTGACAACTAATGGACTTAAACCAGATCCTAACAAAGTAAAAGCCATTCTTAAGATGAAACCTCCCTCATCTCCACAGGGAGTAAAACGATTCCTTGGTCACATCACATACATGTCAAAATTTATTAGCAACCTAGCATCGGAATCTGAACCATTACGACGTTTACTGACACAAGACAATGCTCAAGACTTTCACTGGACTGACGACCAAATGAACGCTTTTAATAGACTGAAGACCTTACTAACTGACTCAGAAACTCTACAATACTTTGACTGCAACAAGCCAGTAACTATACAAACTGACGCTTCAAATGCTGGTGTGGGTGCAACACTCATGCAAGGAGGCAAGCCTGTAGCATATGCATCTCGCAGTTTAACAAAATCGGAACAGAACTATGTGCCACTAGAGCTTGAGTGCCTTGCCATAGTGTTTGGCACTGAACGCTTTGACCAGTATATCTTTGGTCACCATGCTGTCACTATCCAAACTGACCACAAACCCCTTGTATCTATTTTCAGGAAATCCATTCATAAGGCATCTCGGAGGTTGCAGGCTATGCTTCTTCACTTACAAAGATACCCCAACATTAAGGTAACTTGGCAAAAGGGTGCTGAACAGATCACGGCTGACTTACTCTCAAGAGACTCATACTTTGACTCCCCCAACTATCAACAACTACCAGAACACATTTTTCACATTGACTCTCAAAATAATGATGCTCCTGTTTGTGACGACTTAATTGACAACATTAGGACTGCTACTGCACAGGACAATGAACTTATGACACTGACAAACCTTATTAAACATGACTGGAACATTGCCAACTGCACAACTCACGACAAGTACAAACACTTTCAGGACGAACTATCTATTGACAATGGCATTGTTTACAAAGGACTACGAGCCATTATTCCAAAGACACTCCAGAGAAAGTTTCTCCAACTACTTCACACCGGCCATAATGGGATTAACTCCACACTAAGACGTGCCCGCCACACAGTGTTTTGGCTTGGCATCACCAATGACATCAAAAACAATATTGCTAACTGTCGACAATGTCAACTGGATGCTCCCCGGCAACAGAAGGAAACACTTTTACTCCACACAGTTCCCCAACAACCCTGGACCAAAGTAGGAATTGACTTGTTTGAATACAATCACACTCACTACATTACTATTGTTGACTATACGACTGACTACCTTGAATATGACCGACTGGACAACCAAACAGCAGAGGCTGTTATCAACTCCATAAAGCGCTGTTTTGGACGCCTGGGAATACCCAGACAGGTTCACACTGACAACGGACCACAGTTTACCTCGCACCAGTTTTCCACTTTCAGCCAATCATGGAATTTCACACACACCACCAGCTCTCCATATCATCCTCAGTCCAATGGGAAGGCAGAGTCTGCTGTGAAGATAGCCAAACGTATACTCCGCAGATGTGAAGAGCCCGAACTTGCGTTACTGGAACATCTCAACACCACCAAAGAAGGCCTGACGGCCAGCCCAATTCAGCAACTTATCGGAAGACCCACCAGGTCAGTACTCCCACAAGTTCGGCCAGAAACAGAGAACAACCAAGGTTGGTGGGAAAAGCAGGGCCGCAATGAAAAACTGCAGCAGAGATGCAATGACGGTGCAAGAGATTTGGCAGTGCTGAAAGAAGGGCAACCAGTTTTGGTTCGAGACTGGAGTCAGCACCGGAGAAAATGGCAGGAGGCGCAAATTAACAAACAATTGAGTAGCAGAGCCTATGCCATACAACTTAACAACAACCTCTTTCGGAGAAACCGGCGAGACATCAGACCACTCGTCACGGAGCCAGCGAGTCCTGAGACACCAAAGGATCCTAAACAAAACGCTAGTAGTACCCAGGTTGACACCACCGAGAGCGCCAATCATAGCGACAATCTAAGACGTTCAACCAGAGAACGGAAGCCACCTAGTTGGATGGCAGACTATGTGCCCTCTTAAAACAATCATATCTAAATAGCTTTTTTCTATTCTGTGGGAGATGTTCGGTGTTCATGTAAACATTTATTTCTAATTTGTTATTTTATTATTTTACTATTTTTTGTCATAATCTTAATAATTAATTGTATCACTTATTGTAATAGTTTTGGTATTTTCGTGTATATATATTGTGGTAATAAATCACGGCTTCGGCCTCTTACGTTTATCAACTAACTCGAGCACGTTCTGTCTTTTCACGATAGCTGAAATAATATCACAAATCAACATAAAACAACAGGGTTGCAATTAATATTACAATATACTCTAAGATAATGGTAGAACTCAAAATCTATAAGTTTTTACATGCTGCAGGCAATAATTTTCACAGTTGAATAATAATGTAAGTAATTACATGAGCACATGATTCAGGCGATTGAAAATAAATACAATAACAAGAAACAAGCGCTCAGGAATGTTTTATATACTCTTTTATGTACAGAGCTTACTTTTATAATAATAAATTCATATTTACAGGATATTGTGATTATAAGTAGGATTCATTTGCAAAGCTAGGACATCTTAGGTAGTTGAGTAGTACGGAGAAAGTGAAATCAATATAATTATACAAAAGCATTAACTATTTATAACTATAACTAAAAGCTTTTTATAGCTTTTTCTATGAAATCTTGTGTAACAATAACCGTTATATTTTATAAAAAAAGCTGAAATACAAAATATAGCTTAAGTTGAATAAAATATTTTATAGTATTCGATACAATGTATTATTATATATAGCATTATAATTCATTATATTGTAGGTTTATTGTATTTCAACGTATAGTTTTATGTAATGGTATTGTTTATATAGTCTTGTAATTCCTATAATGCTATTGCTGTCTTATATATATCAGTATTATATTACATTTTGTTATAGTACTTACAAACTGCTTATACTGTCAAATAAACCTAACTATTTCAATTTATTCAATCTATAACCTATCACTTTCCTTCATTCACTTCTTGTAATTAGGTTACTATTATGTAAATGAAGCAAGCATACAATATGAAATGAACTATAGAATGCACCACATTCTACCATTGGTGAGTGGCAAAACTATGCTGATGTAATGAGAAAAACTATAAATATCAAATGCTGATTGTGCATGTAACATATTTTATTATCTAACCCTTTTTAAAGACTCATGAATTATTCCATCAATAATAAACATACATGAATATTCAACAGTATATTATAACGTTGCAATAATGCATAGTTCCCACAACTCCAATAAGAAGAGTTCTACTTTGTATATATTGACATATAATTATGAGGCAGTTGTAAAAATTAATTAAAGCATCCAATTGTAAGAGACTAAAATTTTCTTAAAATAACAAACACACATATATAGAGTTGTAAAGAGAAATTTCTGTGGTGCTCCATATATGTTTCTATTATACCATCTTAAAAAAGACCACAATGGCAAGCAGGGAAACTACAAATAGAAATTAGAAACCTATGACATTTCAAACATATCGGCTTTTGGCTTTCTTATAAAATCTATTACTGCATGATTAGTCAATAATTGTAGGACACGACCTTACAATAAAATCTACAGCTATTTATGATTGTAAATGGACATTCTTCTTTATATTAGTTTCTGTTTTTGAATGCAGTGTCAATGTTTCAATACAAATTACTTACTTTTATTATCCCAAACTTTAGTACCTCCACTTTTGGTAGTTGTCTCTCCATTGTATACAGAAACACCACTCAGTCTTTTTGGGTTTTGCTGAGGCGGTTCCATGATGATTACTTCTACTGGGTATCGTGGGCTAATAGCTGCAGTCTATATATATATATATATATATATATATATATATATATATATATATATATATATATATATATATATATATATATATATCATATATAAACTCGATCTCTAACCGTTACCTGTGTGGAGTTAAGGTGATAGTATACATCAAATCTAAATGCTTGAACTGATGAGTCATTTATCAGCTGATTGAGTAAATCTCCATTGGCTATCATTCTGTGAAAGTTATGTGTGAAAACATTTAACTGTTAAATTCAACAAAATAATTGAATTTAATTAAGATTCAGTAAAACTTCACTTATATATATATATTAACTTCTTGAAAAGTGGAGTGTAGCCATCATACTAGATGCACTATAAAATCTCTTATATAATAACAACAAAGATTTTAAGGACGATACATTTTGTTAGATTATTGATTTATACTTTATAAGGACATCTCGCAAACGAATTGTTTAACAGTAAAATTTATATTGTCAATAATATATTTATATTGCAATAACTCAAATTCCTTTGTACAAAAGGATCTCAATGACAATGTATTTTGCTAGATTATTGATTTATTGTAAAAATTTTGTCTAATAGTAACTTTACCTGTCGGCAGGGCAGCTACCAGTATTTGGACTAGTTGTGTCAACGCTGTCATTAATTAGCCAGTTATATGATTTGTCAGATACCAGAGTAACGTTTGAATAAATATCATTAGTCAAATAGCCACAAGCTTTAAAGTCTCCCATGAGCAAAATATTCTAAAAAATATAACCAATATCTTGTGCAACTTATAGTCTAAATAAGGCGTAGTGGCAAACAGGCTTTCACCCTGTCATTTTGACTACCAGACCAAATACATAAATTCCGCTTTTTTGTTTTTCTCTATTTGGTATTAAAGCTAATTTTTGTTTTAGGTCTGAACTACTGTTTTAGCAAACTAGATACTCTAATTCAAGTCTAAAAAATAACAATTTTTTCTACAAGTGTTTATAGGAATTGAAAAATTGGAAACAATATCAATTTTTAACAATATCAATTTTTACCAACTAAGATTTTAAAATGCAGTATGAAATACATAGGCTACAGACCTGAATATTCCACGTCTTTTTAGCATCTTCAACTACACCAGCAAGAGCCTCTATTTCACTGGTGATATTTGGTCTATAGAGTTTAACACCAAGAAGTCCAACTTGTTGTAGGTCTAAAAAGATTACTATAAATGCTAAAAAAAATTTTATTTTAAAAATTAGAGATGTATTATATTTAGTGAGATGATTATAATAGCGTAAATTATGTTCAATGTGAGATTTTGTTGTTAGGTTATCTTTTAAATAAACCTATAATGAATTATCAAAAAAGCTTTATTTTCTATAAAATAATTGAACTCAGTCTTGGCTATAGCTATAATAATAATGGCAGAGCTATTGAAATGGCCCTAAAATGTTACTACCTGGTTCTCAGCATACTAATTATTAGTTTCACATTTTGTACCAATTACAACAACTATGATTTATCACTGTTCATGCAAAGAAAAAAGTTTAGGTCTTTGCAATTTTCTTTAAAAATTTTCACAATGCACAAATAAAATACATTTTACCTTATCCCAATAATGTACAATTATTATCTTACCTCCAGTCTCAGAAGAGCTGAACAAAGCTCCAAAAGGTTCCCACTCGAAGGTATTGTTTACATCATCAAACTGGTAGCTGTCTAGAAGAGTCAGATTCTCCATTCTTCAAAAACAATTCAATATCAGAGCTGAGAGTGACCAGATGTTCTGGTAGATGGTAAACTATAACTTCACAATAAATAGTCAATCAAATTTGAATTGTAACGTACTTGTGATATATTATAATGCCTTACATATTGCACTATTGTATTAGTGGGAATTACCAAGTGGCTGAATTAAAGCAGACAGTGCTATTAATAGTTTCATTTACATTACAAACACGCCACATACTGTAAAACTTTTACCCCAACTGGGATTCGAACCAAAGACCTCTTGGCTTTCGCTGATCACTACACCACTAGGGCTACTGGTGAATCTCAACATTACACATACCTGTAGTAATAAGCATACTGGGGCTTACGGACCATGTCACCAAGTCTCTCACTAGCAGTAAAGTTCCAAAGCTGATTGCTACAAATATCAGCAACTCTCTTGTATATTAGATATGTTGATATCAAAGTAGCAGTAAGTTACAAGGGTGATTGGAAAAGTAAAGATAATTTTGCCATAAGTCAAGTTAATGTAATCAAGTTAAAAACTTAATTTTTTTTTATTATAATTTCTTAGCAAGAAAACACATTTTTTCATCTTGGTACCATCATTTTACTCCCTCAGCATAAGATTCAATAGATTGACTCAGTAAAAATTCACTTGCAGAAGTTTTGGCCTTCTGTCATAATTCGTTATAATGTGAATAAATAGTATTGGTGTAGAACTTAAAGCACCAAAGAAATGGTAGTCACAAGGTGGAATATCAGGGTTCTCTAACCTAGTTTGTTGATGGCCTCAATGGCTTTGCACAGTTTTTGTAATTGTATGCCTATTCTTTTCTGCTTGATCTCTTTCTAAACTTAAATGAGATGCACTGTTTCAATAAAAATGTTTATTAACTTAGCAATTTCCTCCTATATTGTTACTCTCCTGACATCCCAGATAAAAATGTGTAAAGTTTAGTCTAACCACCTCATTTGCTAATGACCTATTTGACTCCGGTCTAAAAAGGTCGTTGTTTCTTAAAAACTGTTATTCCCTTTAAAAACTCTGTTTTGGTTTAAACAACTGCAGTCAACATGTTAAGCTTTTATTTCCCTATAATTTTCACTTGGTCTGACTTCCTCATTTGGCAAAACTTTAATGCAGCTCTCTGTTCAACATGTGAGTGAATATCCAGTGAATATCAGTGAATATCCAGTAATGTCCACATTAATACACTCTCAAATAAAAAGTATTTCCTTAAAGCTATTGAAATGATTATTATGTAAAGACAACCCCTAAAACAACATATCAAAATTAGGCAGGCATTACTTAACTATGTATATTTTGTTTGATAATAAGAAACTATCTTTACCTTTACCTTTATCTTACCTTGTATATATCCAGTTGTACAGTTAATTGAGCTTTTTGATTGAGATGCTGTTAGTTTTAATGATTTTCAGTTTATCTACGCATATTTTGTTAAGTAAATTTAAATTGTCACCTTTCTTTCGTCACCTTTCACTTCCGTGGTCATGCCCGGGGTGGCGGGTGTTAAATAAATCTTAATATAGACTGTTATTTTGATTATAGTATATATATTTATAAAGGGCCAAGTGCTTCTTATAAGTATATAGTTGAAGATTTATTTAAAATTACTACAACATGCACTTGTGTCATGCCTAAAATAAATGAAGCATTATTGGGTTTTCGGATTATTAGGTTGATGAGCCTTGCCACTACTATTGTGTGTTTCCGCTTAATGCGTCTTCTTTTTTATTTTAGAATAACGCAAGTTTTCATTACTTGTATAAACTAATGTCATTGGTTGTTGATAATATATATGACTTCCACAAAGTTTTTTGAACAATAATGAAAATGCAATATTACAACGTAGTAGCCAGGTGTACCTTTTTATGCTGTGGAAATATGCAAGATAGCTTTCAAAAGAGTTTCTTTAAAACACGTACAAGCAGTTACAGAATTTGTTATTAGAATTCATTAGTCACCATATTTTTCTCCTGTCATATCTCAAATTTGCTACAATTGTTCTCATAAATTAAAACTAAAATATACCTGCTGTTGAGTCTATTCTCCAGCTCATGCAGAACTTCTTGACTTGCATCTCTAATTCCTTGCATAAAAATCACGTCATATCGTCTCATTACCTGAAAAATATTCAAATTTCTCAACATAAGCCATACCTACGTACTCCTATTTTAGTAACATTTTGTTGAAGTGGATCCATGATTGCATATATTCTCAAGTTTGCACTAATAGTCAACAAACTCAAAACACGCCACGATCAGTCATGCAGGAAAAAACATGAATTTTGATAAAGTTTGCACTGATTATAATACAAAATATTTTGCTTAAACTGTTCAGATTAGCTGTTAGATCTCAAAACTGCTCAATTTTTGTTGATTTACACTGAAAATTAAACTAAGTTTTATCTTCAGCAAACGAGGTGCAGTTACCAAGTGTTTGCATGGTTTAAGCAGAGAAAAAAGCTTTGGTTCAATATAACTTGAAGTACTTTTTATATATTACAGCTATAGTAGAGGAAACAAAAAACTGACTGACTGAAGGGCAAACAGTAACTCTCACTTTCAGTTGTCATTCCAATTTTCCGAGCACCACTAGAAAAAGCAGTAGCCATAATATTTACATAATAGTTTGAAAATCTGTTGAGTCAGTGCTTAACACTTGCAACAAATCTTCAAAGGTTTAGTATATATATATAAGCCCTCACAATCCTACAGTCTAAAGCTGTAACATAATACTTCAAAGGCTCTTATAGATATAATATGATTAACATTTCCAGCTAAGCAAAAACCGTTTCCGCAAAAATACACTGAATTTTAATGTAAAGCAAAAATGTATACCAGCACCAGCATTCTTCTCACTGTCCTTCACTTCAGAGCAATGATTCAAAGGGCATTAGTTTAAAGAGCGAAAAAATTCATATTTATATTTGCTAGATGAGACATTCCAATGCTGATCATATGCAATACATAGATTGGCCATAACATTTGTCAAATACAGATATTTCATATTAGGCTACATTAGAATTCATCCATTTTATCCATTTCATAACCTTTTTTTGTTTTCATTATCTCTTGATTCATACAATCTTCTCACGCTTTTTCTAGCTATGTAGCTATAGTGTAGCTGTATTCAACATCATGTACTGCAGGTAATAATGCCTACTGACAATAATCTCACATTTTTAGCTGGATAGCTATTGTAGTTATATGTGTGTATATATATGTGTGTATATATATATATATGTATATATATGTATATATATTATATATATTATATATATTATATATATATATATATATATATATATATATATATATATATATATATATATATATATATATATATATATATATATATATATATATGTTAGACCTACAAAATAAAAGAAATATAAGGAAGTGGTTAATTAATTGCTTTTTGACTATTTCATATTCACTCACCTGTAATATTGTTGTCATTGCTTCATCATTTAACAACTTGGTTTTTCCAAACGAGCTGAAACTCCATGATCCAATTCTTAGTGTGTCACTCTGAGACACCAGATTCAGTAAAACACAGAGTTTGAGAAGAGAAAAAAGAGACATGTTCATGCTTAGTACATCAACTGGCGTATGCTGTTGAAGGCAATATTCTTTACCAGCATCAAATTAATGTCAAACATTTTGGCATAGCCAATTTTTATTACTTGCAATAGTTAGTTCATGCCTACATCTTTGCTTGCTGCAGCGTTTACAGCTCCTTTTTTAGTTACAGGTTAATTGATATCCTGAAATACCTCAGGTTTGATAACTGAGCAGCTCCAGTTGAAAGTCAATTAACTGACAAATTGTCATAATTCGGATTTTGTTTTTTATTTTGTTTCTACATAATTCTGCATGTTCTACATACCTAAAATTGATATTTTTATTGTGTTGGTTTGTGATGTGTTTTACCTGAAAATTGTCTTTTATTAAATAGTTATTGAATAAATTTACATATAACATCGTATTTGGGGTCCAAACAAAAACCTCCAGTCACTACACCTTGTATAAAATGACATAGACTTTGTGTTCAGAATTGTTCATTTTCTTGGTTGTGCTTGTTTTTTAACATTTAGACTCTGTTCAACTTCATTTTAGTTTCAGTTACAAGAAATGAGCAAAATATCTTAAGTTGTGTTTATTTTTAAGGGTATTAAATATTCTAATTATGGCTTAGTTAGAGTATATATTATGTTATTAACCAGTAATGTGTATATTGAGCAATGTGTATATAATGCGGTTATAGTTTCTTATTTTATGTAATTAAATGAGCTCTGGCTAGAATGTTGTTTGTTATTAATACTTGCACTTATTAAAAAAATTGACATAATGTAATTAGTGTCCAAATGGATACCAGTCCTTAAGACTTGTATGTAATATGCCGATAGGATGAGGGTTAAAGAAAAAAGAAAAGGTTCAACTGACATGATTATAATTCTACTGGTATGAATTTATGATTCTGTGGTATTACATTGTATTATCTGGTATAACAGTGTACCTATTATATAGTATTATTGTATTATGTGGTATAATATTGTACCTATAATTATATAGTATTATTGTATTATCTGGTATACAATTGTACTTATTATATACTAATACTGTATTATTGAGATTACTACAGTGAATTCTATGAAGTAATGGCAAGCAGGTCAAGTTCGAATGCAATGGAGTCAAAATTTTTATAATTGTATTGTATTATGTAGTACTATGCTGTACTATATATAATGTAATAGTGTATTAAATGAAACTTTATTGTATAATATTGTATATTATACAATCGTAATATACAGTTTAATATGTTACAGCTAGTGCTTACAAACTAGCCTACTATACTAGGAAACAGTATAGATTGCACTACATTCTACTCCATATATAAAACACATATACAATTTTAATTTGTCATATTTATGTCAGTGAGTTCTTTCATAAAAATTTCCAGAAGTCATAAGAAATATATTTTTTGCTAAATAGACAATTGCATTTCACTTATAAGTTTACTTTTAAACTTTCAGTAAGAGGCTAGCATTAACTGCTACATAGAACAGTATAATGTTTACCATTATAAACCATAAATAATTAAACTGCTGGTTGTATAATGTTTATTATCTAACTGTGGTTAACTACTCCTAAATCATTATTTTGATAACAAACCTATATTGATTGCTGTCGATCAGTAAGAAGTTACAATAATGCATGGTTGGCACAACTCTAACAAGAACAGCTTTATTTTGTATATATTGACACGGGAAGTTGTAAAAATATGCAACTAAAACATACATGCAGTTGTCAGTTGTGTGCTATTGAAGCTTTTTATAACAGCATACAGATTATATAGTGTTGCAAAGAGTAATTTCTGTGGTGCATCATTTGTATTTCTATTGCAACATCTTTCGAAGGACCACAATAGCAAGCAGGGAGACTACAAATAGATATTTGAGAATCACGATGTATTGGCAAACATATAATGTTGACTTTTGTCTTTGTTAGACCTATTAATGATTAGTAACTTGAAGACATCACTCAACTAGAGTTAGTAATAAAATCTACAGCTACTTATCATTGTAAATAGCAATACTTCTTTATATCAATGTCGGTTTTTGAATGCAGCGCCAATTCTTCAATACAAACTTACCTTTGCTGACCCAAGCCTTAGTTCCACCACTTTTGGTAGTTGTCTCTGCATTGTATACAGGGGCACTATTCGGTCTTTTTGTATTTTTCGAAGACGGTTCCATAATGATTACTTCTACTGGGTATCGTGGACCAATGGCTGCAGTCTAAAATGCATATACATATACACATATATATATATACTATGGCTAAAATCTTCAGTCTAATATATATATATGTGTGTGTGTGTGTGTGTGTGTGTGTGTGTGTGTGTGTGTGTGTGTGTGTGTGTGTGTGTGTGTGTGTGTGTGTGTGTGTGTGTGTGTGTGTGTGTGTGTGTGTGTGTGTGTGTGTGTGTGTGTGTGTGTGTGTGTGTGTGTGTGTGTGTGTGTGTGTGTGTGTGTGTGTGTGTGTGTGTGTGTGTGTGTGTGTGTGTGTGTGTGTGTGTGTGTGTGTGTGTGTGTGTGTGTGTGTGTGTGTGTGTGTGTGTGTGTGTGTGTGTGTGTGTGTGTGTGTGTGTGTGTGTGTGTGTGTGTGTGTGTGTGTGTGTGTGTGTGTGTGTGTGTGTGTGTGTGTGTGTGTGTGTGTGTGTGTGTGTGTGTGTGTGTGTGTGTGTGTGTGTGTGTGTGTGTGTGTGTGTGTGTGTGTGTGTGTGTGTGTGTGTGTGTGTGTGTGTGTGTGTGTGTGTGTGAACTTGATCTCTGTTACCTGTGTGAAGGTCAAGTTGTAGTAATCATCAAATTTAAATGCTTGAACTGATGAGTCATCTATCAGCTGATTGAGTAAAGCTCCATTGGCTATCATTCTGTGAAATTTATGTGTAAAAACATTGAACTTCTAAATTTCAACAAACCGAGAAATTATTAAATATTCAAATTTAAAAATCAAAGTGGAATCAATGTACTAGATGTGTACAAGCTCCTATAAAAAATATTTCATGTTCTTATTCTAAAGACAATCAATTTTGTTAGATTGATTCATCATAAAGTTTCTGTCTGATAACAACTTTACCTGTCAGCAGCGCAGTTAGTAGTATTTCTAGTAAATGTGTCAAAGCTGTCATTAACTAGCCAATTATATGATTTGTCCGATACCAGAGGAACATCTGAATAAACTTTTTTAGTCAAATAGTAACAAGCTTTTAAGTCCCCCATGAGCAAAATATTCTGCAAAAATACCAATAATACAATCTAAATAAGGTGTAGTTGCAAGCAGGTTTCTATCCTGGCATTTGGCTACCAGACCAAGCGCCTATACAACCTCTTCTTTTTTTACTGTTCTCTATATTGTAATAAAGCTAGTATTTGCTCTAAGTTTATGCTACTGTTTTAACAATCTAGATACTTTAATTCTAGCCTAAAGCATTTGTTTCTTTTACAAGTATTTGGCTGGGTCTAAAACTAGAAACCCTACAATTTTACCAATCAAATTTTAAAATGCAGTATAAAATACATACAGACCTGAATATTCCAGGTGTTTTTAGCATCTTCAACTACACTGGCAAAAGCATTTATTTCATTGTTGATATGTGGTTTGTAGAGTTTAAAGCCAAGAAGTCCAACTCTTTGCAAATCTAAAAAAGTTATTATCAACATTGCAAATTTCCTCTCTTAATTTTGACAATTAGAGATATCTTGTTTAGTGGAGTGATTATAAGGTTTTATTCCGGTTAGACACTTTCCAGTTATAGATGCTAATTTTTATTTTAGTGCAATATTATATTTAATCTAATTTTTGCTAATATACCTATATGCTGTGGCGATTTATAACGTCGTCTTTTACCTACTATTATTTAAGCTAGTTCAGCAATATTCTTATTTTTTTGTTTTGATTTCTTTTATTTTTAAATGTTGTAAACCGATCTTTGTCTGAAGTTAGACAGGTTAAAGTGTCGGAAATCGAGTCGGAGCTCCAACACGTCTGACATGATTGATGTTGGTCATATTCGGAGTTTCGGGCGTCCGATCAAACACCGACATTTTGAACATGTTAGAATCCTCTGTAAAACATGTTTCCAAAGTATATAATGAAACGGGCTCACAGCGTAAAGTCAGTATTCAGCTTGAGTTTGCAGGGTAAAGACTACCCTGATATTCTACTTTTTAAAATATAGCTTTTTCTACACATTTCCAAACGCCCCTTTTTCTGCATAGTTGTTTTAAATCCATCAAAGTACTACATTGAAAGCGGCAGTGGGATTTCGTAACAATTAAGGGGCCATTACTAGAGAGATAAAGGAGATGAATTATAGCCGATGCAGAGGGAGCACGGGCAAAACAGGAAGGAGCTCTAACAATGAAGATCATGGTTAGATTTTTCTAACAAGTCAGTGAGACTGGGCAGTCACCATCTGAGAACAGGTACCGCCTCAAGCCCGTGACTTCTGGAGGAGATGGTGATGTTGAGCAGTTCATTTTAAAGTTTGAGAATGTGGCTACCATCACCAAATAGCCAGCACCAGTGCGACTGCTCCAGCTCCCAACCTTCATGACCGATAGGGCAAAGTGTTAAAGTCTGCGTCACAGAGTTCGCTATATCTTTTGGGCCATCAGGATCCGATTTGGTATGACCGCTCGAACGGCAGAGAAAAACTACAGAGTCTCGGGAGAGACTGAAGGACATCTCTGCAGTGTCACGCCAACTGGATAGAGAAGTCTACTTAGTTAGCCTACAGCCACATCAACAAAGAAAAGCACCAGAGCATGCTGTATGAGGCATTGTTCAGGCACTGAACAATGCAGGCCTACAATGCTACCTCCTGGCGGTTGAGATGGACTTTATTGAAGTAGCCATGAACATTGGGATAGCCTACTATAAAGTGTATAAACCTCAGGGAGGAGACTTCACTGCTAACCAAATTGAAGAAGAAGGTCTCACTGGCCTCCACACAGCTCACCATGCTGATGTACATGCTGAAGGGCATGCAGGCTGAGATTTTGAAAAATAAATAGACTCAGGCTGACAGGGGCGCTCAAGTTTTGGAACCACCCTTTCAAATCTCCTCCCTTTATTTGTAGAAGATGTGGCAGAGAAAAACTTGTATGACGAAACTATCTGCAAGAGAGAAAGGTTTTTTTAAACACCAGAAGCTTGGAGTAAATTCTGCTGACTGTGGGCGCAGAGCCAATGCTATTCAGAAAGAAGTTTAGATAACGCCCAGGAAGACACCAAGAAATCCGGTCGATACTGAGTGTCAGCCGCCTCGGAGATCTCAGAGGTAGAGAAAACTGCTCTAACCTTTTGCCTTGTCACTTGGTACCCTGATGGCAGGCAGCCAGGAAATTTTAAAAACTGCAAGGTCTTCCCAAACCTCCAGCCTGGCCACTCATAAACTTGATCGGAGGGTTACTTTCAAATTTGTGAAGGAAGAATCAGTCTAATCGCAAGAGCTACCCAAACTACCTTCCAAACCTTAGAAAACCCTTAATGTCATGCAAACAAAACAAAGCCCTACTCCTGGAGTACAACTGAGTGTCAAATACCTAGGTAATGTGGTCAACCGGGACAGCGTTGCAATCAGTCTGGAACAGGTAAGGGTTGTGGAAGAGTGTGCAGTACATACCCAGGTTTGCAGGAGTGGCTCATCTCTTTAATCAAATATCCGTCAAGGGAGTCTGGTGGCATTAGGCACAAGATGACCAGCAAGCATTTGATCACTTCTAGAATCGCCTAATGTAAGCGCCTACCTCGGTCCGGCCAAGGAGTAGATTCTGAACACTGACGCCAGTGACCACAGTGTGAGGGCTAACTTTTTCTAAGTTTAGGATAAAACAGAGGTGGTGGTGGCTTGTTACAACAAGACTCTCTTGGCCTCTGAGAAAACCACTGCACCCTTACAAAGGAGCTCCTAGCAATAGTTGAGCTGGTCAAGCACTTTCAGCCAAATCTGTATCGCAAACATTTAGGCTGAAAATAGACCTTGCACCATGATATGACCGTGTAAGTGTACTGAGCACACTAAACTTTTGTGCCATGTGGCTCATCGGCTTGAGATTCTTACGGAGTTCTCCTTCAGAATAGAGCATCGTTCTGGAAAGAAGCATGAATACGCCGACGGCATGAGTCGCTAGCCAGAGGACGATTATAAGCAATGCTTACAAATAGAGAAACAGGACGGGGGACACGCTCGCCTTGACATTGACAAACAGTTGGGGAAGGACGACATCTATGGTTAGAAGCACAGCTACCTTTGGCCCAAAATCTACTCAGACACTGTCAATGCCCTTTGGCACAATCCCACTTTGTACCAGGACGTCAAGAAACTATGCCGACTCCAGGAAACGCTATCAGGTACTATAGCTCTCTGTACACTAATCGGTCATGGCAAGTAGTTGCAATGAACTTAGACAGATCTAAGACACTATCTGCTAGAATAAAAACCGGAATACTGGCGCTCATGAACCACTTCACCCGGTGGGCGAACACCTTGGCGATTTCCATGCGTCAATCTTAAAGTAACCCGGCTCCTAGATGAACACTTGCTCTGTTACTTCTGGTTCCTGAAGCAGATCTGTGCAGACAAGGATGCCAAATTTGGTACCAGTTAATTGGATACATTTGCCAGATATAGTGGTAAACTAGAGTTGGAAACGGAGCCATGGAACAAAACAACAGGATGTTGGGTGACACTCTCAGGAGGTTACTCTTAGGCAGGAGTCAAAAAGTGTGGAACGTGGTGCTGCCCCAAATCAACTTTGAGGCTCTTCTCAACAGCTTTGTGGGTAAACTACGTCTCCACCCTTGTGGCGGGCCGAGAGCAGGACCACTTTACTTGTGAAACTTTGTGACTATCACGTTGGTCACATGGAAATGTTCCCGAGAGAGAGTTCTATAGTCAGCACAAGTAAATGCTCTGAGCCCCACACTATAAATCTTATAAAGTTTTATGGAGCGTCTAAAAAACAGTGTCAAAATTTGGAGGAACTGCGATGGTCAGAGTTGGCCGTCCAAAATTTGATAAATTTGATGTCAGGACACTAAACCGCGGGAATGTCAGATGAAAACCTGACAAAGCCTGGTTGATCACTTCTACTCCAGACTCCACAACGACCCAGCGTGTTTGCCCAGATTATATTAGCTTTGGCATAAAAATTACTTTTTGCCAGAAAGTTCGAGCCCTAGTCAGCCAGGGATTTTCAAAGAGTTAGATCCTTCATGTTTGAAGTCCTACGCCACTTATACTAATCAGTTAACAATTATTAGGGCTGAAGCTAAGTTGTTGGATCCTGGGGATGCTCAAGTAGCACTGGGAAAGGAGTATCTTCACAATTACCTTCCAGAGCTGAAAACTTTCCTAGGTATGCTTGAGCTGCCTGTGTGTAGGAAAGCACAAATTTTAGCAACTGTGGGATCGGCCTATCACAGCTTCTACTGTTTTTTGTAGAGTCAGATATAGATTGCAAAGAGGCAGGGTCGAGTCGTAGCAACTCCCAACTCTTTCAGAACCATGACACAGCTAATCACAGCCTGAAGAGTGTTCTCAGATGGCTACCAAGCTTCCTGTCACACCAGATGAGTCTTTCTTTCACCCCATAAACCTACAAATGTCTGCAGGGGAAGAATCGATCATCTTGGGTAATAGGGCAGCCACCACCGATCAACCCAATGACAAAAAAGAACAGCCGAAATTTGGGGCTACCCAGGGTCTACACCCTTGGCAGCACTGGACAGTTCATGAATGGTCAAATTGGTCAAACGTGTGGGGAGCCATGCAACTGCAAATGCCGTCAGTGTTAGAGAAAGTTTGCTACTCCCTGGTGACAGAGAGTGCATACCTCTCAGCATTTCACAAATGTGTGGTGGGGTGTAGTGAGTACTCCTACCAATAGGATTATGTAATACACCATCAGCACATAGCTCGTTGCGACACGTGCAAGATGTTTGTGATCGATGAGGCCACATTCCCAGAATTCCATGAACCCTACTTTGCCGCACGTGGAGGACCCTAAAAAACGGACAGCTCTTGCCCCTGGGGTTTTCCGGTGTACTGACCAATCATTAATGAAACTGCCGAGGAGGACGCCCCCAGCCACCACCACTAAAACCAGCGACCACCCCGCCTCTACGAGCTATGCTGTCTCGGGTGGGCGGCAGTCTGGCACCCAAACAGACAACAAAGCAGAGGAGGAAGGCGAAAAGTAGCAGGTTGTCTAGGGCAGCTGATGTAACCTCCCAACCAACAAAATTCCTCCTCAAAAATGAGGTGCATCAGTTGAGGCAGCAGATGCACTGCTATGAGGAGAAGTCATTTTACTTCAAGTCATATGTCTTTAACCTTAAATTCCAAGGAGACGGGTGACTACACTAAGTTCTTGTGTATACATATATGCACAATACTCTACCTTGTTTAATCTGGTAGTGAACCATGTGTTGGTTTTACCTTATTACATGCGTGGCTTCTTATTGCTCTATCTTGTATTCAATGTTTGTGTTAACTTGATTTTCTGTTTATATTTGATTTTCTACAATTTATTTCTTTCTGTGTTTTTATCGAAAGGAAATACTTTTTGATTTGATGTGAGTGCAATGATTTTTAAAGTTTTTTTTAATTACTATTATTAAAGCTAGCGCAACAATATTTTTATTAGTATTTGTTTTGATCTCTATAACTTTTCAATTTTTTAAACCAGTCTTCAACCGAAGTTGGACAGATTGAAGCTGCGACACATCCAACATGACCGACTTTGGTTATATTTGGAGTGTCTGCATTTGATCAGAGAGTCCAACATGTCCGACATGATCAATTTTCGGCCAAAGATCAGAAGAATATTCTGGAAGGAGTATTTCCAAAGCATACAAGGAGGAGATCTCGCAGTGTAGATTCAGCCTACAGCTAGAGCTCGCCGGGTACAGAACATTTTGATATTCTACCTTCTACAGTGGTGTTATTCCTAAACCTTTATGGAGGAGTTCTGTCCTCCGCTTATATTGTAATAGAAATACGTATCTTAGAGTAGTCTCTCTTTATATTTTTATAGTGTGACTTGTGTGTAACATTATCATGTAATTCTATCCTATCAAAAATTTTGACTTCCGATTATTGGACTTGCGAAATTTGGACTCTTGATTTTTAGACAGGATGGAACAAAGGGTTTCTTTGTTCACTTTTCCCACTGTTGTGTTAGTATAAAAGCAGGAGAGTTTCAAGTCTACAATCAGGCTACCGCTGGAGCTCGCCTGATACAGACTACACATTCTCTACATATAATACGGATTGATTCTACTAAAGACAAATCTACATCTTGTTCTCTCTTACAAAGAGTTATGTTCAACACTTAACTGCATTCAACCCACAAATTACTACAATAGCTATGTTCTAATCTACCAATTTGTTAAAATATGCCTATTTAACTACTGTATTGGTTGCTAGACATGAAATAATAGGTTAACACTACATTTCCATTATTGCATTATGCAAATAGATGTTTTCAGTTGACTTATGGAAAGAGCTACAAAAAATGAAATTGGAGCTCTAAGTTGATGCAAGCCACAAACCACAATTAATCCGTATGGGCATTCATTTGCAAAATGTGCAGTCATAGAAACGCAGTGAATATGAATTATCTGCAGGTAATATATTCCAATTCCACAGATTTGTGTGGGCAAAAAATGTTAATACATTAATGATAGACATTAATGTTCATGAATACTTATTATTGAAATATTTTTTCAAACAAGAGAAAATATAAAATTTATGTAAAATTAGTAAGCTAATGCATATTAAAAAAATATATTTCAAGATTAAAAAAAATCCAGTAGTTCAAATTTCTTTAAACATACATATAGTATTTCAATAATATTCAAAAAATCATGCATAAAGTAAAAATTTTGTACCAAAATAAATGAATAGCATCTAACTGGATACGGTAGCGTTCATGTGGGAAGCATCTAAGTGGAAAATTTAGTCTAGCTTCTAACCGAGAAGTGTCTATTTGGAATAGCACTGATGATAATAGTGTTTATGAATTTCAGGAGGTATTTTATTTGTATGCTGTTTTAAATAAAACTTCAGGAATAATCATATCTTCAATGTCTATAATTTAACATAATTAAATTCAGACCTATAGTGGTTACTATAACAGTGGCAGGGCTAAAGAAACAAATATCAAGTTTTTGCAAACTTATTAAACCTTTTCACAATGCATGCAAATAAAATACATTTTACCTTATTCCAATAATGTACAATTACTATCCTACCTCCAGTCTCAGAAGAGTGAAACAAAGCTCCAAAAGGTGCCCACTTGAAGGTATTGTTTACATCATCATACTGGTAACTGTCTAGAAGAGTCAGATTCTCCATTCTTCAAAAACAATTCAATATCAGAGCTGAGGGTCACCAGATGTTCTGGTTGATTGTAAACTGGCTTCACAATAAATAGTCAATCAGATTTAATTTGTAAAATGACTGGAGTATAATACTTATTATATACTACACTATAATATGCTTACAGTCGTATATATGTTATAATATAATATGCAGTATAGGATAAGTGTTACATATAGGATGTAATATATAATAATATGCACTTTGATGAATTAAATGTCATATATATATATATATATATATATATATATATATATATATATATATATTTATATATATATATATATATATATATATATATATATATATATATATATATATATATATATATATATAGATATATAATGCTCTCATTTAATGCTCAGCAATGACATATTAAATGATTGAGCACTCTCACCATGGTCACAAACTAAATCTGCTAGCATTTAGCAATGCTCGTGACTCCTAGGTGACCCCTAGAGTCACTTGAGCACTCTGGCTTGGGTTTACACACCTTTTAAATATGCTTTAGTAAAACTATAAGTTTTTACTATTGCAAAGGTGTGGGCCATGGTACTCTGCTCTGTGCTGATGGGGGGACAAATCCCGAAACAGCTGCTGTCCACAGATTGAGATATATATATATATATATATATATATATATATATATATATATATATATATATATATATATATATATGTGTGTATATATGTATATATATATTTATATATATACATATATATATATATGTATATATGTATGTATATATGTATGTATATATATATTTATATATATATATATTCATATATATATATATATTATATATATATATATATATATATATATATATATATATATATATATATATATATATATAATATATATATATATATCTCAATCTGTGGACAGCAGCTGTTTCGGGATTTGTCCCCTCATCAGCACAGAACAGAGTACCATGGCCCCCATATATATATATATATATATATATATATATATATATATATATATATATATATATATATATATATATATATATATATATATATATATATATATATATATATATATATGTATATATATATATATATATATGTATATATATATATATATATATATATATATGTATATATATATATATATATATAGATATATATATATATATATATATATATATATATATATATATATATATATATATATATATATATATATATATATATATATATATATATATGTATATATATATATATATATATAGATATATATATATATATATATATATATATATATATATATATCTTTTGCCCCGGCTTAGATTTGAACCACCGCTCTCTCAGCTGCAAGCTTTCTCGCCAATTACATGCACTACAGGTGCTATACTCAAAAATTTCAACATATCACATACCTGTAGAAGTAAGCATACTGGGGTTTTCGAATCATGTTACCAAGTGTCTCACTAGCAGTAAAGTTCCAAAGCTGATTACTACAAATTTTACCAAATTTATAATTTATATTTTTGTTGCTGATATTAAAGTACCAGTAAATTATATATACAATTGTAATTAAATTAACTTTTTAACTGAAACACTATTAGCTTCAATAATTAATTTTTAGTCTATCTACAAATTTATTGCTAAATGCATTTGATGTAGAATATTATTTTGACATTATAATGTACTTAAAAGAATGAGTGCATCATATATTATAGTATCCATGCAGTTGGAGTTTTATTTCAAAAACAACTTTGTCTGATTAATATTGAAAATTAAAAACTACAACATAGTAGCCTATCAAGCTATATGACTTTTTATGCTGTTAAAATATGCAAAATAATTGAAAAAAATGTTAGTAACAATTCAAACTACAGAAGTTTCTATTAGAATTTATCACCCATTATGTTTCTGGTTAAATTATAAAAATTATACGTTAGTCTTATAAACTAAAGCAAAAATATGGCATATGTAAAATTTGCACCGGTAATTTAATGGCACAAATTTAAAAGTTTAAGTAAAACTGGCACTCACGCATTCTAAATATTGGAGTTTATGGTAGATGTTTGAGTTTGCAGTGAGGGTTTGGGTGTGAGAAGGAAGGTTTGGGTTTGCAGTGAAGTTTTGATTTAAGGTGAGAGTTTTGGGTTGGGGGTTTGGTTTGGGCAAATTTAACATCAGTGTGCCATTTTTATTTTTATTTTTATCCATGCATTTGTGCCATTTTTACAGTGCCAGGATCATGGCGGTGAAAGGTGACCAAAGGTGACCATGTGTGCCGAAAATCCAAAAATATACCTGGTGTTGAGTCTATTCTCCAGGTCTTGCAGAAGGTCTTGATTTTCATCTCTCATTTGTTGAATAAAAATTACATCGTATCGTCTCATTACCTGAAAAATATTAGAATTGCTACACACTCTTACTTCTATAACATTTCATAGAAATAATATCATGATTGCGTATATATTCTCAAATTCACACTCATGGTTAAGAAACCCAAGTAAGTATTGGGTCAATATAACAACTGCATTAAATACTTTTTATACAATACATGCAGTAAAAAAACACATATGAACATTGCAAAGAAACTGACCGACCGACCGACCGACGAACTGTCTGACTGACTGACTGACTGACTGACTGACTGACTGACTGACTGACTGACTGACGACTGACGACTGACGACTGACTGACTGACTGACTGACTGCCTGACTGACTGACTGACTGACTGACTGACTGACTGACTGACTGACTGACTGACTGACTGACTGACTGACTGACTGACTGACTGACGACTGACGACTGACGACTGACTGACTGACTGACTGACTGCCTGACTGACTGAGTGACTGACTGACTGACTGACTGACTGACTGACTGACTGACTGACTGACTGACTGACTGACTGACTGACTGAATAAATTAATGGTAAACCACAACTACCATTTTCTTGTTGTTTCTACTGTCCATAAACACCAGAATTATAGCAGTAGCCAATATAATTACGTAATAGTTTAAAGATATATAGTGGGTCACAGCTTAACACTTCCAACAAATCTTCAAAGGATATGGGTATATCAGCCCTCACAATCTTACAATCTAACACTTCAACATATTATGTAATATTTTAAAGACTCCAGACATCTGATTAATAACACTAGACACAGACAATCCAACAATAGTGCACTGACTCTCAATGTAAAGCAAGAATGTGTATCAGCACCAGCACCAGCACCAGCATTTTTCTCGAATTCAGACAAATTCTGCTCAACACAATAATTGAACATTTATTTAGAATACCTGCTCATTGCAACATTACTTTGAAAACACTGTTATATGATGACAGAAATATATATAATTTATGATCGAGTAAAATCTGGCCAATGTATTTTACAAGCTTCGAAAAGGGCTGTTGAGACCAAAACAACTTCAACATCGTAAAACTATAAACTGATAAATAAGTAGTTTACTGTATCCTTACAGCCAATGATGGCTGCTACACTCAGCACCAAACTTACAAGCCAGAAGCAGAGCTCAAGAAAAGGCTATTAATTCTCTGGTTAACTTTCAACAACAGCTCCAAAAAGAATTATACTAAATTTAGCAAGTGCATCTGGGAAATAAAAAAAAGAACATTAATCGCAATATAACATGGAAAATGATGAAAAAGCCCACTTCTCACAATAAGACCAACAAACGATGCAACCTCTGTTTATCATGAGAGAAATATACTACACATTCTATGAGTCTGGTAGAGCATCCCTCTTCAATAGAAATGAAATTTCATTCACATGTAGACGTGCAAGAAATCATTACCTGGACAGTATAACTTTATGGGCCAGCTACAGCAACATCTAACTTATTTATTCTCTTGATTAAATCTAAAATTAGCTTTTTTTGTTGCAATAACTAGATTTTATAATCTAATATTTTTATAAACGACAAATATTTATTTTTCACATTAATATTTTATTTATTTTTAGTCTATAATAATTTACTTTGTGAAGCTATATAATAGAGTAGTGTAAAATTTTGTTTACGTAATATGTACACACACACACACACACACACACGCACACATGCACACACGCACACACGCAGGCACGCGCAATTTTTTGTTCAACTAGCGGCTAGCCCTACCCTCCTTTACATATTTTGCTAAAAGGAACTCTCACACAACTATATGTAGCTTCATATAATATTATTTTAGTATGAACGGTACTCGTTAGGTGTTAAATTTACACAAAATAGAAAAACTAATAGGAGAAAGTCTTTATATAGTTGTACTTTGACTCTTTCATATCCACTCACCTGTATAACTGTTGTCCTTGCTTCATCATTTGACAACTTCGTAATTCCAAATGAGTTGAAATTCCAAGATCCAACTTTCAGTGTGTCACTCTGAGACACCAGATTCAGTAAAACACAGAGTTTGAGAAGAGTGAATAGAGACATGTTCATACTCCGTATATCAACTGCTGTATGCTGTTGAATGTAACAGATTATTATACCAGCATCAACCTAACGGTATAATCAACTGTTATCACGTGCTCAATGCTTATATCTCTGTTTACAGCAGCACCTACAGCTTATTTATAGTTAGAGGTTCTTTCAAAGAAAGAAGGTCGGGGGGGGGGGGGAACACTTTTATAGAGCTTTGCAGAGTAACTAAGTTTATTATAAGTAACAACATATTGGCTGTTGTAAGCTTTTGTATATATATACTTTATATATTGTAAAAAGTGAAATTTGTGTTTCAAAATAAATTATTAAAAATAAAAAAAATAATATAAAATGGTGCTTTTAAAATTTTTAAAAATATAATGGAAATTGCAGATATTTCGATGTGGGTCATTTTCCTTTTTTTTAGTGCACATTTTGACACTCGTGGCTAACTTTATAGATGTTTTTAAAACATCAATCATTGGATTGATAAATGCACATAAACTAGTATAGTAAAATTAATTCTCCGTATACTATTTCATAATTTTCTCATTGCTCATGTCGCTATCATGATGCAAAAGCTAAATATCAAAATATTTGTTGTAAAGTAAAATATAAAGATTTAGAATACTCAAAGTGCGAACCAAGTTTTATTTTTCAAAAAGCTTCTACCATTAAATTGTATTTCTGTTATATTTATTGCACATGCATGGCATAAAATAACAGATGCATTATAGATATGCTATTAGTATTATCATTATAAAGTTTTTAAAGTTGGAAAAATACCAGCTCCATATGGGTTTTTTAAAAAGAAAGCGATACGCTCCAATTGACATAAACAAATAATCCTTTTGATATGAATAAATTATTGCTGGTTATAACATAGTATTACATAGTATTATATGATATGAAATTGTACCTATTATATGTAGTATTATTGTATTGTTGAGATAACAACAGTGGCCCCTTGTGGCTGAAGGCAAGCAGGCCAGGTTAGAATCCCAGAGGTACTAGTAGTACTGTATATGCTGTATTATATAGTATAATAATATTGTATGTAATAGTATTCTATTAAATAGCACTCTGCTATATTAGTATATTGCAGCTATAGTACTTTAAACTAGCGCTTGTAGTGTGAATGGAGCAAGCATAATAACAACATAATATTATAAAATGCACTATAGTTCTACTCTAACATGAACACACAGCACATTAATTTGTCCTAATCATGTCAGTGAGTTGTTTCATAAAAATGTCCAGAAGCTATAAAAAGTGAAACCTCTGGTGAAAAAACTACATTTTACTGATAAACCTACTTTAGATAGGGAAAGGACTGGTATGTCACCTACGGTGAGAGGTTAGAGCTAAATTCAAACTTTTCTAGAAACCATCATACCTAAGTTATTATAAGCCATGAATAACATAATAATATTATGCTGGTGGTATAACATTTACTATCTAACCAGGATTAACTACTCATGAGTTATTCTATTGATAATAAAAACATATCTTTTTTCGTCAGTAAATTATATGACATACAATTATGCATGGTGCCACAACTTCGATAAGAACACTTTTATTTTGTATATTGACATATAATTATTATGAGAAAGTTGAAAAAATAAATTAAAGCGTATAAGGTTGTATGCTTTTCAAATTTTCTTAAAGTTCAGCCATTAACATGCTACACTTTACTGTATATGATATATAGTCTCGCAAAGTAAATTCTGTGGGACTCCACGTATATATTTTGATCAGATTACCGTCTTGAGAAGGACCACGTTAACAAGCAGGAAAACTACAAATATAATTTGCATATTTGACATTTCAAGCATACTTAATGACACTATTTGCATTTTTATAGTCATACATATCATGCTATATAGAATACTTCTTTAAATTGAACATGAAGTGTCTATTTTTCAATACGCAAACTTACCTTTGTTAACCCAAACCTCATTTCCACTATTTCTGGGAGTTGTATCTTTGTTGTCTACAGAAGCACCAGGTGGTTCCATGATGATAACTTCTACTGGGTATCTAGAGCTAATGGCTGCAGTCTAAAATACTCCAAAACTAAATTTACCCCTTATAAGATATTCTATATAATTATTGTAAACTATCTTATGGCAATTATACAATCTTATCAAACGCACTTAAGCAAATCTGGAATAGTTTTTGCTTGCTTTAATAAAACATATTTTGAGTTTGCCTCGTGTAATTTTGTAAAACAATAAAATGGTAGCTCAACTAGATATGTCTCCAAACTGTATATATATATATATATATATATATATATATATATATATATATATATATATATATATATATATATATATATATATATATATATATATATATATATATATATATATATATATATATATATATATATATATATATATATATATATATATATATATATATATATATATATATATATTACTATATGTTACTCGCATCATTTTCACATAGCACGATTATACAATGCACATATAATGTTATGAATAAGATAACACCATGCACGTATAACATAATGTAAATTCGCTGACGTGAAGTTGCATCTCCCAACTAACAAAAACCTTTGATACAAAGTTTATATGTGTTGTGAAAAGACCGTCTACAAACATTTTGACCAAACATCTTTTGTTATGGTTATGAAAACGTTAGAAAACTGTTAGAAATCAACATTTTGGCAGAACACACTTAACAATTTAACATATACTGTAAATTCAATGCAGTAAAGTTGCATATATTATAGGTGTGTAATTATCCAGTAAGGCAATATATATAAGATGATGCAATCTGTAGCAAACGATCCCTCAACATCATATAAAAACTTGATCTCTAACTGTTACCTGTGTGGAGGTCAAGTTGTAGTACTTATCAAATCTAAATGCTTGAACTGATGAGTCATCTATCAGCTGATTGAGTAAAGCTCCATTGGCTATCATCCTGTGAAAGTTATGCCCGAAAGATATTAGGCTTGCAATATCAATAAGTTAAAAACTATGAACCATTGAAATTTTAAAATTTAATGAAACATTATATGCTTAATAACTGCGAATTAAATGTTGATAATTCAACTTCTGCAAATTCTAATGGTCACAACATATATGCATTAATTTAAACTTTATATAGAAATACTCTATAAACTTGGACTTCTTAGTACTGAGAATTATATTAAAGACTAATTGACAAGAAATTTTTCAAAAATGTTATTTCAACGCAAAATTTATATTGTCAATATATATCTAGATATATAATCATATCTCAATAATTATGATTTCTTAGTATGAGAGAATTTGACTAGATTATTGGTTTATCATAACATTTCTGTCTGACAATAATAACTTTACCTGTCAGCAGGGCAGCTACTAGTACTTATACTAGTTGTGTCAAAGCTGTCATTTATTAGCCAATTATATGATTTGTCCGATATCAGAGTAACATTTGAATAAGTTTCATTAGTCAGATAGTCACACGTCTTTAGGTCCCCCATAAGCAGAATATTCTACAAAATATTATCTAATAATAAAGTGTAGTTGCAAACAGGTTTCCACATCGTCTTTTAACTGGCATTGACTCACAGCTGGAATCACAGGCTAAGTTTTTCAAAAAGCATATGGCTATATTATCTTTTACTTTCTTTAATTTTGAGACCAATACTATTTTTTATTTCCTCTGGTTTTGGGTATTATTTACCTTATTCGAGATTTTGGTTTAAAGCTAAAAGACTTATCCTGTTTACAAATATTTGGCTGAGCTTAAATTGTATAAAACATGTGCAGACCAGTTTTATTTATTTCAAGTTTAGCCAAAGATTTTCAAACATGATAAATCTATTATAGCATTGAATCATGTTCTCTAATAAGGTAAGATCATACCTATAACTTGAGAAAACAAAAAGCAGTGCTGCTAATAGTACAGAACAATTGCAGACCTGAATATCCCGCTACCTGAACAGGACAGAGTAGAGACAGGAGAGGAGAATTTACAGACCTGAATGCTCCATAACTTTTTAACATTTTCAACTACACCAGCAAAAGCCTCTATTTCACTGGTGGCATCCGTTCCGTACAGCTTAACACCAACAAGTCCAACTCTTTGCAGATCTAAAAAAAGATTATTATTTGCACTTTTTATTTTTACAATACCTACAGAGATCTTCTTCATAGTAAAACAATTACAGTAACCTATATTGTTTATGAGAATCCCAGGGCTTAAATGTGATAGACTATATTTGAAATGAACAATTTCATAAAAAAATATCTACTATTTCAGATTGTATATATGCAACTATTATAGAACAAAGCCCTGGTTATAAATATAATAGTGACATATAACATCAAACTACATACCTTAAACTGTCAGTATGAGATTTGCATTATTCTATGCATATAGCAAAGAGGAATTTATTAGCGCAACAGTTTATTCTAGCTGCAAGGCATAATCTATATCTTTTCAAGCAAAGAAAAAATGTAAACCTTTACAACTTTAATTGAAATTGTTCACAATGCATGCAAATAAAATACATTTCAACTTATCCCAATAATGTACAATTATTATCATATACCTCCAGTCTCAGAAGAGTGAAACAAAGCTCCCAAAGGTGCCCACTCGAAGGTATTGTTTACATCATCATACTGGTAGCTGTCTAGAAGAGTCAGATTCTCCATTCTTCAAAAACAATTCAATATCAGAGCTGGGGGTCACCAGATGTTCTAGTAGATGGTAAACTTACTTTACAATAAATAGTCAATCTCATTTGAATTGTAAAATGACAGCATGACATTGTACTTTATATGTATAACACTATAATTTATACCTATAACAGTTCAATGTGTACATTATAATATTAAAATGTATATTCAGAGGTAAAGGTTTTCGGTTCATAGGAGCACGAAATATTTTCAGAAAGTTTCATAAATTCCCCTAAACTTGACCATGCCACATTAGGACCTTTTATTGCATTCAGTAACGTAAATAAAGCTAGTAATAAAATGGTAAACGGTTCAACATAAATTATTAATTAAGCCAGTGATTAAGCTCAATAAAATGTCAAAAGCCAAAACCACCGAGTGATTATATAGCCCTAGTCATTATTTACCTCAATAGTCTAGCAATCATGAGTAGTTTCTTTAGCTGACTTATGTAATTGTTTCAGGCCAATATAAATAATTTGTCTGTGCACTTTATATCTGGAGACATGCAAACTTGCGTACAAACAATCTTCAGCAAATGAGTATCAATATAATAAGTAATTTCCTATGTAAATAATGTTTCAACAATGGCCTAGTGTATGCTTGACAGGTACAACGCACAAGTGACTACATTCATGTTTTATATGTGACAATTATCCTATCATCTCTTTTTTAGTTTATTTTGCCCTCGCAAGTGATAGGAATTGCAGCTTAAAATAGGAAGACAATTTGAAAAAAATGGGACTGTTTTTTTATGGGACTCATACTAACTTTGAGCCTCATTTATAGATAAGTTGACACTACAATAACTATAGTGTCAATTTTTAGGGTACCTGCTATTTTCTCTAGACTTTAACAACTGAATTGAGTATATATATATATATATATATATATATACATATAAATATATATATATATATATATATATATATATATATATATATATATATATATATATATATATATATATATATATATATATATATATATATATAAATAGGTATACGAGAAACATTGTTGATTTATTACTTAATTAGGCAAAGTAATTATACTGATATTTCGGGTACCACTGTACCCATCTTCAGAGTAGCAATAAATGAAATTCAAAAATAGTTTTAGTGGTATGGAGTAACTTTGTTTATTGAACTCAATGCCCGGATTTTATTTAAAGGAACCCCCTCAAGTTCACATTTTAATCTCAAAGATAAAACCAATAAAGAACACATACACAACCTAGTCTACAAAATAACCTGCCCTGAAGCTACCTGTCAACAAACATATGTAGGCGAAACCGGGCGAAACCGGACGTCGCCTATCACACAGGATACATAAACACTGCCATGACATCAATTCCAAAATTTATCAACACATCTCCACCACTAATCACGAAAACATATCAATAGACAATGTAACAGTTCTAAACCATTCATTTAAAGGAACCCACTATCGAAAAGTAGCCGAAGCTCAAATAAAACCGCAACTTAATAAACAAAACTACTCCATACCACTAAAACTATACCAATAAGCTCCACACTACTCGACTCTCACATAGTTTTACTAATTCTTGCTGTTTTTATATTTGGATATCTATTTTTTGTCAATTCTAATTTATTTTTATTCAAAAAATCAGTATAATTTTTTACTTGCGTAATATATAAAATAAGATTATCTCCCTCTGTTTCAATAATTTACAATAACTGCCACTCTCTATTCTTTGTGTCATGTATAGTGTCTAACGTAACGTAATAATTTTTGAATTTCATTCATTGCTACTCTGAAGATAGGTACAGTGGTACCCGAAATATCAGTATAATTACTTTGCCTAATAAAGTAATAAATTAACAATGTTTCTCGTATACTTATATTTTATAATCAAATTGCTAGCTCGTAAAGATATATTTATATATATATATATATATATATATATATATATATATATATATATATATATATATATAAATAAATAAAACCGCAATATATAAATAAAACCGCAACGCAATAAACAAAATTACTCCATACCACTAAAACTATATCAATAGCTCCACACTACTCAACTCTCACGCATAGTTTCACTAATTCTTGCTGTTTTTATGTTTGGATATCTATTTTTTTGTCAACTCTAATTTATTTTTTATGCAAAAAAAATCAGTATAATTTTTGACCTGCGTAATATATAAAATAAGATTATCTCCCTAAGTTTCAATAATTTACACTAACTGCCACTCTCTATTCTTTGTGTCATGCATAACGTCTAACGTAACGTAATAATTTTTGAATTTCATTCATTGCTACTCTGAAGATGGGTACAGTGGTACCCGAAATATCAGTATAATTACTTTGCCTAATAAAGTGATAAATCAACAATGTTTCTCGTATACTTATTTATAATCAAATTGCTAGCTCGTAAAGATATGTGTGTGTGTGTGTGTGTGTGTGTGTGTGTGTGTGTGTGTGTGTGTGTGTGTGTGTGTGTGTGTGTGTGTGTGTGTGTGTGTGTGTGTGTGTGTGTGTGTGTGTGTGTGTGTGTGTGTGTGTGTGTGTGTGTGTGTGTGTGTGTGTGTGTGTGTGTGTGTGTGTGTGTGTGTGTGTGTGTGTGTGTGTGTGTGTGTGTGTGTGTGTGTGTGTGTGTGTGTGTGTGTGTGTGTGTGTGTGTGTGTGTGTGTGTGTGTGTGTGTGTGTGTGTGTGTGTGTGTGTGTGTGTGTGTGTGTGTGTGTGTGTGTGTGTGTGTGTGTGTGTGTGTGTGTGTGTGTGTGTGTGTGTGTGTGTGTGTGTGTGTGTGTGTGTGTGTATTACGATAAGATATATGTTGCATATGTATCCTATAATTATATATTACATTGTATATTATATGATATGTAGTATACATTGTAATATGTTATTCAAAGCATTTTTGTAATACAAGAGTCAACAGTACTGTTAGACTAGAGCAGGCGGTACTAACATGTCCATTCTATTATAAACACACCACATACCTGTAGTAGCAAACATACTGGGTCTTGTAAGATTTTCCACTCTGTCTCACATCTGCAGTAAAGTTCCAGTTTTGATTGCTATAAATTCCAACAAATAGTTCGGAATCTAGAGAGTACAATAGTACCAGTATATTTATTAATAATACTTCATCAAATGCATACCGTCATCGTCAAAGAATGCTTACATTATATGCATCATCGGTAAAGTACAAAGCTTATGCAGAAGGATCAAATTAAAAGCATTTTCCTACTTAAACCCAAAAGTGAGAACTATAACTCTGAAAGCAAAAACTTACGGGAGAAACAGATTTATTTTATCTATTGGTTCATTTAAAACTATGGCATTATTTTTTTATTTATCATTATTGTTGCAGCTCTACATATGCACAACATAACAAATAAGCCTAGAGCCACACGGTGCGTATTTTCACATGCGAAAATTGAAATCACAAGTAGCAAAGGTGTCCACTGTGCGCGTTGAGAAAACATTCGCACTTGTCGCTCAGCATTTTCAACGCAAGTGCGAATCGTCTCTGTCGTCGTCACCTAATTGGCTGGTAGTTATTCAGCGAGCCCAATTTCTTTATTTTAGTGCTACATTCCAGTAAATTGCGTTTTATTGAAAGCGAGTGCGGTTTAAAAATGAAAGCTTTATTTATCACGCATCACTGACACTACAGTGGATACCTTTGCTACTTGTGATTTCAATTTTGGCATGCGAAAATACGCACCGTGTGGCCCTAGGCTAAAAGTAGCCTAATGCAGTTTTGTACACAACTCCGAAATAGCACAACATTATACATGCACATGATATACATAGCTTTTACAAACTTCTTTCATTTAAAATTTAAAAATTAAAGCAGGTGACTACTCTGATAATTGAATAATGCAAGGTATTTAAGAATTTCCTAATGGCAGTTAAGCATACATAAATGTTGATTAAAACTTCCCGTTTTTTTCATCTTTTTACTTTTTGGTCACATCATGAAATTACTGAATGTTTACATAATTATGTTTTTTTTATATAATATATTAGACTACATTTAAACCTGTTGTTAAGAATGTTCTCCAATCCTGAAATTCCTTGCAGAAAAATCACATCATATCGTCTTATTACCTAAAATAATATTTAATTTACTTAGCTTAAGCAGCACAGTAGCTTATTTACATAATATTTTATAACTAAGAGTGCATATCTTTTCAAGTTTACGTTATAAATTATTAATCAACAAACTTAGGGTTGGCATAAGCCCACCCACAATACATACACAACACACACACACACACACACACACACACACACACACACACACACACACACACACACACACACACACACACACACACACACACACACACACACACACACACACACACACACACACACACACACACACACACACACACACACACACACACACACACACAACACACACACACACACACAAACACACACATACACACACATACACACACACACACACAAACACACAAACACACACACACACACAAACACACACACACACACACACACACACACACACACACACACACACACACACACACACACACACACACACACCAGGGGTGGGGTAATTGTAATTAGTTGTAATTAATTACATTTTTCCAAGTAATTGAATGTAATTTGTAATTGATGTATAAAAATGTAATTGTAATTTCAATCAATAATATTACTTTGTCACTGTAATTATAAAAGTAATTGTTTTTGACAAATTTTCATGTAATTGACTCTAATGTACCCTGTGACACACACGTACAAGCTCATGATTATTGTCATTTGACTCTTTCATATCCACTCACCTGTATCATTGTAGTTATTGCTTCATGATTTGCTGGCGTAGGTGTTCCAAACGAGCTGAAACTCCATGATCCAACTCTCAGCGTGTCACTCTGAGACACCAAATTCAGTAAAACACAGAGTTTGAGAAGAGTAAAAAGAGACATGTTCAAGCTCAGTACATCAACTGCTGTATGCTGTTGAATGCAATATTCTATACCAGCATCAGCGAAAAGCCAAAGATTTTAGCATAACCAACTTTTATCACTGGTAGTAGCTTCATATTTCATGTTTATAACTTTGGCAAATCAACTTTGCTATTTATTCTTTAGCTATTATTGCTAAAATCTTAAAGTTTCAAAGTTATGTTTAAAAGTTAAGTTTGACCAGCTGCCATATTACAATATTAATTAAAAGTTAATTAAAACGCTTATAAAAACTCATTTGAGATATTTGATATAAGTGTATTTTATTTTTAAATTGCCAAAGACCTGTTGATTTGGGCTAAATAGCTTCTATCATATATATATATATATATATATATATATATATATATATATATATATATATATATATATATATATATATATATATATATATATATATATATATATATATATATATATATATGTACGCTTAATGTTTTTTCTATATCACATTTGGTTTACAATACTAAAGCTTTGGCTTATGCTCTGTGTTGAGTTGCTAACCCAATACAGACTTTTGGCGAGTTTCAAAATTTATACATAGTAATTACTTTGTATAACGAAAAATAGGTAAATGTTGTACAGAAACAATGTATCAGTTTCTAAAACTTAAAGGAAATTTATGATATTGACCTTTTAAAAGGAAAGGATAGGCTTGGACTGACAGTTATTTTACTTGCTTGAATAATTGGTGACTATTTTTGCTAGCATCGCAACTCACCACAACACTATAATTTATAAGTTTAGAACTTAGACTTGTTTTATGTCCTGTTGCTGGGTGTTAAAGTCTTTGCATGAAATACCAGCAGCAGTAATCCTTCAACCGTTTCAACAACATGCCTTGCATCCTAAGCACTATGCGTTTATATTATGATGCTGCATCATGCTAATACTAATACTAAGTTTGCAGAAGTCTTCAAATCATAAAAGATTCTGGAAAACTCTCAGCAGGGTAGTGCATGTTTAAATATTTAAAAAATGAGAGCATTGTTTAATATAGTCTAAACTCTACTAATGTTGACAGTCAGTCGCAATTTTATTACTGAACATCCATTATTCAAATTATATTAATATTATGTCACAATTTATCAATAAGAAAATTTACTCTCTATCTGAATAAAAGCTCTTGCTGTATAAGCTGGAATACACCATGGAAAACTTAGCCAAATAGAGATGTGCACCAACTCTAATATCTCATCATTATAAATTATATAAAATTTTTGCTAAATACATGCTTCTAAATATAGTTGTGTTACCTTTGCTCTGTGCATTATTTAGCTGTATATCTTATATCTTATATTTTATATCTTACGTTTATGATTTTCAAGTTTATTTTTCGATATAGCAAAATTAAATGTTTGAAAATTGCGAGTAAAATTTACATACCTGCAAATACACCATGCACAGGTGAGTTTTGCAACAATAAATAAACTGATCAACAGACGAAAATTTAACCAGTGCCCGTCACAGCACCACCACTATAATATTCTACCACTCATGCTCAAATATTAAAATTACATCAGGGTATGATTTTTCAGGGAGCAGCCGTGGCCTAGGGGTTAGGGGTTTGCTAAGTAAACTCGAAGTCATGGTTCAAACTCAGTAAAGGCCATTGGTAGTGCCAAAAAGAGCATCCAGTCATACTTGCTTCTGTGTTCCATCTGAATAATTGTCCTTATAGCCTGATTTAAAAAAATAAATTTTTCCATCAGAGGTTTCTCACAGGGATGGTGACTATAAATTTGCGTGAGAGTTGTTTGTGTAGTTGACAACAAAATAGCTCCATTTTAAATGATTGTCTCAAGAGCAAAGCTATGAGGATAGGTTCCTCAATACGTGTGTGTTCACTAGAAATGAGTGTCTTTGATCACGTAACAGCTACAGATGCCAGCTAAAGTACACGTGGCAAATGTGGTAAGGGGTTAGCAGATTGTGCGTTTTGCAAGATACAACTTGGCAAGCTTCCAATTTCAACAATCATGACTAAGACGGAATGAAATGATTGCAGTTCTAATAAAACTTGGCAGATAAATATTTAAGCTTTTACTAATTTACAATATAATACTGCATACTATGCATGAGTAATTGTATTATATAGTTCTGCTATTACATGCACAGTATAAGTAGTATGAATAGTTATAGATTGGTTAAGTCAACTAATGTTATAATATATTGACACATTATACAAGATTTATGCTCACGTTGTGCTCTTAGTAGGACTTGCTCAGGTTTTTACAGCTAACTTTATTATTTTAATTTCCTCTTCATATCTATTTTATCTTTCTGACATGTGGCACATTCTCACAAAGTTCTTGATATCTTTTAAAAATGAAATGTATATAATAGGACAATATTACTGTTGCTTACCATTCTACCATTATATGTCTTTGTTGTTATGTCATACTACAATGGTGTCTTCTAAATTCAATGTTATTATTTATGTTGCTGTAGTGCAGCTGTCATATTTGACAGAATCTCTACGGATTGGAGCATTTAATATTCAAACTTTTGGGAGAAGCAAGTTTAATGATGAAACAGAAATGTTCTACATAAAGCAGGTAACTCTAAAATGTTGAGCAGTTAAACATATTATGCACTAGTTTTCATTTCAGTGATTATTAACGATAATTTTATATCTAGGTTTGTGACTAAGTTCACCATGTATAAGCATGGTATTTAACACTATTGTATTTTTACGTGCACAATACGCATAATACAGGACTCTGTTTCATGTACATGTAAGCGAATATTGTGTACTGGGTGTGAAATCGCAATTGTATTGCAACAGTTGATATTATTAATAAACCCATCAGGCCAATCCTCCAAGATTTCAGGAATCTACCCAATGTATGTTTAGTTTAAGATTTATTAAAATAATTTAAGCTAACATATACTTTAACTATTTAGTATTAAGCTACAAAGACATGTTTTTTTAAATGTTTTAGTTTGATGCTATTTAAATTATATATACTATATAAGTTTTACTATTGCGAAGGTGTGGGCCATGGTACTCTGTTCTGTGCTGATGAGGGGACAAATCCCGAAACAGCTGCTGTCCACAGATTGAGATATATATATATATATATGTGTGTGTGTGTGTGTGTGTGTGTGTGTGTGTGTGTGTGTGTGTGTGTGTGTGTGTGTGTGTGTGTGTGTGTGTGTGTGTGTGTGTGTGTGTGTGTGTGTGTGTGTGTGTGTGTGTGTGTGTGTGTGTGTGTGTGTGTGTGTGTGTGTGTGTGTGTGTGTGTGTGTGTGTGTGTGTGTGTGTGTGTGTGTGTGTGTGTGTGTGTGTGTGTGTGTGTGTGTGTGTGTGTGTGTGTGTGTGTGTGTGTGTGTGTGTGTGTGTGTGTGTGTGTGTGTGTGTGTGTGTGTGTGTGTGTGTGTGTGTGTGTGTGTGTGTGTGTGTGTGTGTGTGTGTGTGTGTGTGTGTGTGTGTGTGTGTGTGTGTGTGTGTGTGTGTGTGTGTGTGTGTGTGTGTGTGGGTGGGTCATTTTACTTAATTTAGTACACACTCGAAATCTTCAGTTTTTGTCTATTTTTCACAATTTAGCTGGTAACGAACATGGTTTTTTGGCCAAAACTAGTAAAACACCAATAAATACACTTAAATAATTAAAGTTCTTTTTTAATTTTGCTTCATTTCCCTTTTTTTTCCTAATTATTCAGCTAGTTTTGGTTACAGACCGTTACGGTTTTTTCGTAAAGGTCCGCACATATAGAATATTAAGTGCATATGACAGTGACCTGTGCTTTAATGTTGGGGAATCTCCTCCCAGCCTTTTCTGTTATGCGTAGTTAAAACCAGCACATAAAAATACCATGTATAGTAAATTTCAATGGATTTTGAGCAAACTTTAATGTTAGGTCATAATTTGCTGGTGTGTACTAAATGAAGTAAACTGACACACACACACACACACACACACACACACACACACACACACACACACACACACACACACACACACACACACACACACACACACACACACACACACACACACACACACACACACACACACACACACACACACACACACACACACACACACACACACACACACACACACACACACACACACACACACACACACACACACACACACACACACACACACACACACACACACACACACACACACACACACACACACACACACACACACACACACACACACACACACACACACACACATATATATATTAATGTAGGATAATAAATAAATACAACATATAGAGATTATTATAAGATGTAAACAAACTCCTACTCAGTGGAAGCAAAGAATAAATTTATACAAATTTTTATTACAGATTGTCAAAAGATATGACATTATATTCATACAAGAAATTCGAGATGTTTCTGGAGTTGTAATTCCAGGTTTATTAGATATGCTTAATGAAACGTAAGAATCTAAGCATGTTTTTCCTGATCGTTTTAATAGTTACAGTGCGGACTAAGTGTTTTAGGTTTAGTAGAGTTACTTTCTCATTATTTCCATAAATCTGCAGGATATTTGTAATCTTTGGTTAAGTAAGTCAAGCTTGAAATATTAGTTGAGTATGACAAATGTTGAATTATGACGAAACTAGTCTGCAAGCTTATGTACTTTAATTCTAGCAAATCATTGCAATACATGAGTTTTAATTGAATATTGTGCAACTACTAAAAACATAGCGCATATTAATAGGTACCAGCTTTTAAAAATCTCACACATGTTTGTAGTCACCATCCCTGAGAGAGAAGGTTTTCTGTTAAATTGGGCTAATATATATATAATTATAAGGATATATGGCACAGTAGCAATTATGACTGGATGCTATTCCTGACATCACCAATAGTTTTTGCTGGGGTTCGAACTCATGACTTCATGTTTACTAGCCAAATGCTCTAACCCCTAGACCAAGGCTGTTTCCTAAAATAGTAGCTTTTAAACTTGACTATAATAAATAAAACAAATGTGTTGTTACTTGTAAATTGCTATTATTTTGTTTTATTTTAGCCATGGAAACTGGGATGTAGCCTACAGCGAAAGATTAGGCAGATCCACATACAAAGAACAGTATGCTTACTACTACAGGTAAATATTTCACGCAACAGCTACTATAACAATGAGCACTTGAAAACGTGTAGTAATTTGGTAGATTTAGAATAATTAAGTGGAGAACATAACTCCTTGTATTAATAAAGAAGCAGACAGAGTGTCTTTAATGTGTAACAGTATCTTTATTATAGGTAGCAATATCTAAGGTAGGTGAGCTCTAGCTGTAGACTAACTCTACACTGCGAGCTCACCTCTTTATATGCTCTAGAAATATTCCTTCAAGAATATTTTACCGCTCTTCGGCAAAAAATCGGTCATGCCGAACGTGTCAGAGTTCCGACTTGAATGTCCGACACCTCCGACATGCCCAATCTTGGCGAAGACCGGTTTAAAGCACACAAAAATAAAAAATACCAAGAAAAATAAACTAATCATTACGCTAAGGCTAAATAATAATGAAGTAAAAAGACAACTCCAAAAATCATCACAAAAGTAAAAAACAGCATGCTTAGAACAACCTGCATAAGTTTAAAATGCCCTCAAGTATTTTAATTCACTTAATTTGAATACTAGTACATAAGAAAAAATAAACTTTTAGTTATTTAACACGCTATGAATTGCTGATATATATTTTATTGTCAATTCAGGGAATTTTTTGCTTTTTTCCTTGTATATGTATAGAATGGGAATTAAATGCTATTGCGATGCATATCAAAAATTTGATTCACAGCTAAGTTTGCTGTCTTGCTAATTACAGTTATTAGGTCTCTTATTACTGTTACTGAGTTGTAGGTAATGCAGGAAATAGTTTACGTATACATATATATAATACTGAGTAACTATGTATCAGAACAGAGAATACAACTCCAATATGATGAATTGAATAATATGTTATGATTATTATATTATAGATGCAGCAGATAATGTATGCAACTAGCAGTTACTGTTTATAGTCTTCACATGCTATGTATGTACATTTGCATAAATAGCTAACGCAATTTAGTTTATATCAAATACTCCATACTCATACTTGATACTCAACAGCATAATTGTACAAATTGAACAATTAAATTATAATTAATAACTATATTATATAATCTAAAAGTGTACTAACATCCTTATTTTTCAACTCTATTTGTATTATATACAATATGTTACTACCTATTAGTATCAAGCAATTTCTTATATACCTTATGTACTTTGATGACAATATTCACCACCCAGTTATTTTATGGTACTTAATGTTTAAAATATTACACACACAACATTAACTCTGAAAACCCATAATATTGAAACACTTAGAACAGAGCACCTCACTCTCCTAGACTCTTATCAGTATGATGACGGAGTAGATGATGGTACTGATGCTTTCTCCAGAGAGCCATTTGGTGTCCTCTTCCAGTCTTCTCACACTGGAGGTATATATTATTTGTATCTGACGTTCTTTCAAAACTCTTCCCAGATATTTCTGTTTTTGTCATATGAACAAATTATGTTGCAATTTTGAACACTCAGCAAAGTCAATCACTCACTGTATGATTCATTTTATTATTTTTATGACAGAAGAACCACAAACCAATCCTTACATATAAGCTACCTAATTATTGCAGTTTTTTTAAGATTGTGCTTAAAACTGCTTAAAAATGTTGTAACATTAATGGAAGTAATAAATATTTACATTTCATACATACATATAACTAATCACCACGATTATCAGGGCACAACAAATTTAATGTTTGTATGTTTAACAGAGCTGCAGAAGTTTGGTTTAGTGGGTATTCATATTGCGCCCAATGAAGCAGTGGCTGAATTAAAAGAGTTGGATGGAGTAGTTCAAGCAGCTAAAGTTCATTGGAGTGTGGATGTGTGTATCTTAAGATTCTGTTTACAAATCCTGCATGAGTTTCAATTTGTTGCAGGTTGCATGTTTCAAATTATGCATGAGTTTCAAATAACTTTAACATGTTAGAGTTATTTGAAACTCATGCATAATTCTGCTGAAAGGTTATAAATTTTAGCTGTTAAAGCTTGATATACTCGTAACTAAATATATTTTATATAATGTTTTAATTCAAATTACATTTCAGAACATTCTGGTGTTGGGGGACCTTAACGCTGACTGTTCCTATGTCGATGCTGACGAAAAAAGAAATTTAAAAATATGGACTGACCCGTCATATTTATGGCTCATTGGCGATGAAGTCGACACCACAGTGTCTTTCACAGACTGTGCCTATGACCGGTGAGTAATATTTCTGTCAGACATTCACTGCCCGTAAAGGTACATAACTGATATATAATTATACCTGTATATGATTATGCAGTTAAGATACGGTATGCAACAAATATACATATGTATGTATGAATATATAATGTATATATTGGATATAGATTTATATACATATATATATATACGTATATACGTAAAGATACATCATATATTTTGACTAAAATCATAGTGGTTTTTTAGTATTGTGGCAACTGGGCAACTAATGAAAGCACATGTCAACAAAAGTTCTGCCCAAGAATTCAGGTTTGATGAAGAATATGGAATAAGTAATAGTTTGGTAGGTACCTAGTTTACTTCAATTTCATTTTATTGCAAACCTACACAGCTATTTTTTGATTTTTATTTATAATTAATATAAGACATAATTATAAGCCTTAAAATACAGTAATATAAGCTAGTAGAATGAACTATTGCATCTAGTAATTACCGGCATTGTATTAATTGTCACTATAACAAAACAAGTTTTAAAGTAGCCTAAATATAAGCATAACAAATTGTTCGCAGTATAAATCTAGAGTCAAAAATTGTTGAAACAATATTATATAGAAAAAAAGGCGTGTAGTCATATGAAACGGTTTTGCTTAGCTTAGGTTTCTAATTTTCTTGCATTTTAGCTTTATTCATTACAATTATTTATCTGGTAGCAAATGCACCTATGACCCGCTGCTGTAAAAATGAAGGTCTGCATTTTTTTGTTCAGTAAATTTCTTTATCTTCTAATTGCAATATGCACATGTATATATATTCACAAATATTATAAAAATAATGTGTCAGTGAAAATTAACGTTTGAAAGCTCAGAAACTCCAACATTTAAACATCGGATATTTAGCAAAATGATATTTTACTTTTGTTATGGTTACAACTAAATTAAATAAACAACTTCAACGACTATATGGGTTATAAAACTTTAACCATTTAAATTGAGTGCAGTACCAGGCAAAACGTAATTGTGTGTATATATAATATGTTTTGAGAAAGCTTCTTTAAAATATTTATAATATTTGCACCAAACAGGCCCGGGCTGTGAGTGACCATTACCCTGTAGAAGTTTCGGTGGAACCATTCTCTACACCAACCAAAGTGGTTATTGGATATCGTCGTCGAAGAAACTCTATTTAACTGCCTTTTTAAATCTAGAAATAGTAATTGTTTTACTTTTTCTGCAGCATTTCTCTAGAAACTAATGACAATAATATTCCTGCTTTTTGCATCGATTTTTAAAAACTTTCTAAGTATTTAATTTACTGACAGCCATTTTTCTTAATCTGAAATTTATCTTTGAAATTTATCCTGTACTGTTAACATAACAATTAATTGTCTTGCACACAACTTTGATTTATAGCTGTTCAATTTTAGCTACCAGAATTTTTCCAGTTTCTGGTACGTTCTATGATGGCTTACAATTTTTATAAGAGAAAGAGTAAAAATATTATTGATGAATAATTTATGCTTATGATGACACAACTTCATATATAGATACATTCAAGTTCAATCTAGATAAAATGGAATATGTCAAACAATCAAGAATAAATTTTAAGCTGTAAAAATGCTGTCTAAAATATGTTAGAAAGCATAGAGCATATAATGTTTTGTTTTATTGCATAATGTTATATCAATATGTTAAACCCGGAAAGCAGTTTTGTGTATTTTACACTAGCAATCAATAGGAAATATTTGATTTGCATGCACCATGAGTAAAAACACCATTGATAGAATGGTTGATAAGTAATAATATGAATGTATGAAAGAAATGGAGGTCAGAAGGAATAAAATACATCAATCAGACATCTATGTATCATATTGTAGCACAATACTTCTTTTTTAAGTTCATCAGGCTTATAGGTGGAATGAATAAAAAGCAAAAAATCACATTTGTTTAAGATATTGCAGCTTCATGTTTTTGAAAAAATAAACTCAAACAAATTAAAAAATATAATATAGAAATGATTTTGTAACTTTTTTTTAACAATTTGCTTTGATCAAAAAGCAGAAAATATATATAGTCAAAAATTCTGTGATAACTATAATTTTTGAATTTATATCAATATTAAACATATAATACGTGCATATCTAACCTTGACAATGATTACCATTAAATGAGGTTCTTGGTATAGTTTCATTCTGTTTCCAGAAAAAATATTGACATGAAGCAGAAAATATGTCTACAATAAAATAATATTATCTAGCCATCATGAATGAAGTGAACATGTAATATGATGCTAATCCTGGCAGATGATTTTAAAGTATAAGTATGTAATATTTGATAATCGGTTGATCCCTAAACTATATATGTAGCTTTTCTGGTAGACAATATCCTTATGAAGCATCAACAACGCAGGGCAGTTGCATGTATGAGGAGAAAAACTGTATAATATTTGGATTTTTTTAATTTTCCACAAAGGGCAGACATTCTGTGTGTATACGGTTTTCTCCTCATACATACAGCTGTCCTGTATCGTTGATGCTTCATATAAAGGACATTGTCTACCATAGAAGCTACATATGTAATTTAGAGATTAACCGATTATCAAATATTACATACTTATACTTCAAAACCATCTGCCAGGATTAGCATCATTTAACCTGTTCACTTTATTTGTAATGGCTATAAAATAACAATATTATATTGCTGTTTTTATTCATAAAAATTATTTCTAGAAACAGAATAATGCTACCAAGAACCTCATCTATTTGTAATCTTAATCAAAGTTAGATCTGTACCTATTATGTTATTAAACATTAAGATAGAAATTCATGAACAGTTATCACAGAAAAGTTGTTTGACCATATATTATCTGCCTTTTAATCAAAACACACAATGACCTTGTTTCTAGTTTGTTCAAAAGTTTGTAATAATGCTATATTTATCCTTTTTATACATAATTCAATTTGTTTAAATATGCTTTTTCAAAAGCACAAAGCTGCAAATACAATGAGGCAAATACCATGTTTTAGACAAATTCAATAGACGTGTTTTTTACCAGCAGCACGTTTAATCTTAAACAATTCAAATTATGTATTGCGTTACAGTAATAGACATGCATACCTGTTGTTTCATGTGTTTTAATTTTCTACTTCACTTTTTTAGACATATATAGCATATATAGTATAACTATATTGTACTTTTTTGATTTAATCATAAAAAACCCTTCTGCCAATAATGTTTCTATTAATTAATACTGTTTGATTGTAGGACAACATAATCGATCTGCTTTTTTCAAGATGTTCCAACCTTGTACGTATAGCATATAATGGATGTTATCAAAGTATCATAGCTTACATTTTGCATAAAGTAATTGGTATAAAATGTCAATTTTTATTTAATCAATGCAAAACTTTTACATCACAATATATGCTTTCATTATTATTTTATCAGCAGGGTAATTTAAAACATGAATCAAAGTTTTTTTTTTTAAAATTTGAAAGAAATCTTTTCAGACATGTATAAAAATACTTTACATATCTCAAAGTACACTGCCAGAAAATAAATAAATGTGTAACCATGCAAATACAGTAATATATGAAAAAGGAGAAAAATGCAATGTAAAGATTGAAAGACATTAACACTTTTTGCTGCTAAAGATTCAATCTGCATTATATAACTTGATATAACGAAAAGCATTTTGAAAAAGATTTCAATGCTGATGGTTATTAATATCTGCATCTTTCATGAATTGATGTTTTTGTAGTATAAGCATTTTTTGCATGTTAATCAGCATAGCAACTACAAAACATTTATTTTGCCTTTAAGTGTATGACAGCTTTACCAAATTTATTATATAAAGAGCTTGTTTGATCTTTTTAAATTGTTGCCTTATGATGCTAGAGAGTAATTGTGGAGACTGTATGCCCACAATACCTGCAATTTCTTTTCAGGAATTTTTTAAAAGTAGATTTTTTACGCAAAACTTAAAAAACAGTGAAGTAAACATTTAAATGTTTTGTTAAATTCCCGTGCAGTACAAAATTCTCTATGAGAACAATTAAGAATAAAATTTTCTTCTCTCGATAACAAAACTCTAGATAATTAATGAGAAAACAAGGAGTCGTTGTACTTGGCAATTACTAACCAATCAACTGCAAGCTATCTACAGAAGACTGTTAAAATAGGACATAAGAAAGATATATAAATGCCTCAGCTATAGTATTTGAATTATTCATATTCTGAGAAAAGTTAAACTTTACTAATACATACAGGTAAGCTTACCTATAAGCATAAATTACTAATTTAATGCATACTATAAGTTGCACAATAATAATTTTTTTTATTGCACCTAGTGAGTTGATCATGTTTTGATATAATGCTATTTTGAAATAATTTTTTTATATAATTAGCATCAAACAACCATTATATGTTGGCATACTGTTATGTAAAACTGAAACAAACTGCACCAAAACAGTAATAAAATGCATGATAGTTTTTATTTCATCCTTGAAAATTACAGTAAATTAATATTTATCACTTAGACAATCATGACTAAAATAAAAAAAATTGAAATGACTTTCAGTATAAATGAACTACAAAGAAATTAGTATATATTAGCAAGCTATTTTTTTCTTGGGGTATTTATATTTTTAACTAACTTATTATAGGTTATACACATAAATTTGCCTATTAATATTATGTATCTATAATTTTACAGAAGTTCTACATCAACATGAAGAATATTGTTGTGCTAGTGATTGCTATGATAGTCATCAGCTCATTGGGTAAGTTAAAGTAAATTTGTAACACAGAACTAATGAAATTGCTTTCTACATATATATTCACAACTATAAAAACTTATGTCCACATAACAATTATTAATACACATTCATTGCAGCGTTTTTGGCCTGAAATTTTTAGTTTTACACGGCATAGCTATAAACACTTTTCCACGCATAATGATTACATTACTTGCAATTTTACAAAATTTACCATCTAAAAAATAAATGTAATGACTTTGACAAAATAACCAAACTGAATGTTGTATTTCTTTCAACAGCTTTAATGGCGAAGGCAAACTGGGGATGTCCTGAAAGAACACGGATCTGCAAGGGTTATTGTTATGCACAAAAGAAACCCAAGTACAGATGTGTCAGAAACCAATGTAAATGCTTTAAATATCTTGCATCTAATTGAAAATTAATTTATGCTGTTAATTCATGACCAAAACATGGATTTCACATTTTAGTTATAACAACTGTTTGATTGTGTGATTACATTCGCTTGTTTCAAAACGTTTATCATCAATGCTGTTGATTATTTACAATGTCATACCTGTGTATTTCACAATAAAAGCAGAACTATTTAACAAACACAAGTGTCTTATTTTATTAGTTTTAAATTTCTACATCAGATAAATTTAAAAATGTGTCATTTTATCTGCACCATTTCTGCTGTGTCATTTTCACCTGTGCCATTTTTACCTGTGCCACTTTTACCGAACACCATATACACCCAATTTAACATGATTAAATAAATCTGTCTGACATTTCCTAATTCGTAGACAACAAACTACAAAACAATAAGAAAACAGCTGTTGATTCACTTATACTTGTGCATTAACAAACTTTTGAAAAAAAAAAATTATTTACGTATGTTGCATTATGAAGAGATTTGTACCCTCATTTCTCTTTAATTTATAAGACTTGTTTTATCTACAAGAAATAGATCTCAGTTCCTACAAAAAACTAAATGTTATAAAATATTGTATGCTTGCAAATTTAATCAAAATAAATACCAGCAAAACATTTAATAATCTTCAATACATTCATATCAAATTAGTGTTTCCTATATAGCAATTGCTCTGGTTTTATAAAAATATTTTTTTAGAAAAGTTGATTATTGTTTTGGAATTTTTTTTAATTGTTCAACTATAAGAAATGATGTGTTACAAGGTTATTGGTTGACTTAGTTTGTTGCATGCTCAGGCCATATATCATAGAAAACTCTGTTGCATATGAGAGCGAGAAATCTTTCAGGGTAGATGAACTTCCCATATGCACAAATTTGACACCAAATAATATTGAGAGCTCATACTAGCGGCAATTGTCTTACCACTACTTGTACTTCTGGTAATTCCTAGACTTGGAGATACCCACAGATTGTCTTTTTTTCTAATAGTAAGTGTTTACAGGCAGAAGAAGTTCTTGTTTAGTGTTATGGCTACCAAAGAGAGCTTTAAATAGTTTTGGCAGCATCTTAAACTGTTAATGCTGTGGTGTTGTGATTCTCCAGTAGCCTCGACAGAGGAATGTGGTTTCACTTTTTAAGTGAGGGCAGTTATTTTACATTCTGTCTTGATTCTGCGTGCTGTGTGATGCTACTCCTAGAGAGTTGAGAAGCCAGTAGAGCCTAATAACTGCCAGAGTAGCAGGGGGAGGCAGTGGTGTTCTAGAGAACTGGTTGTGGAATGTGGTAGTATTGTTATTCTCCAATAGTACTTGCAGGAGTTTTGCCCCCCACTGGGATTCAAACCCGAGACCTCCGGCTTGAAAGCAGGCGTACAAACCATTACCCCATAGAGACTTCGGGATTTCTAACAACATCTATATAGTGTGATTGGCAACACGCTAGCTTTTAAGTTAGAGGTCTAGTGCAGTCCGATTTTTGGTGGAAGCAGAAGCTTTTACAGGTACCATGCTTATGCATTGCTCACAGAAGCATGCCAATCATAGTCACATAAAAATATATTCTCTAACAATAATTAGATGCTCACATGGCATTAGATGAATTATTAAATGCTGCACTGAATACTAGAGCTATAAAGTAACTTTTTGCTCACAGCTTTTCAAGTGAATCAGACTAAGTATACTATATAAACAGCATTTGAGGAATTGTTTAAATGCATTTTGAAAAATAAGCACAGCTGACTTTCTTGAACTATAGCTAAGACAGCAATACAGTCTTCTCTCCTCCTCCCCACCCCACCCCACCACTTTTTTAGCTAATTATATTTGCAATTTGCAAGTATACCTTCACAAAAACCATAAAAACATTTGTGGAAGTCAACGTTTGAAAATATAGAACCTCTAACACTATGTTTATTAGTTTCATTATGCAAAAATAAACCCAATTTAAAACAAAAAGCATTGGATATTTAGCAAAATGATATTTAATTTTTGTGATTATAACTCAAATAAGTAAACAACTTCAGGTAACAATACTATAATTATATAAATTAAATGGTGCCAGCTAGAAAGTAATTTGAGAGAGTTTATAAGATATGTATCAAATATATGACCATTACCCTGTAGAAGTTTCAGTGAAATCATTATTTATACCTATCAGAGTGGTAATTGTATATGATGCTCAAAAGAACTCTATTCAACTGCATTTTTTAAATCTCAAATAGGACAGGGCCAAAAACTATAGCTTGTTGGTAATAGAAAATCTAAGGACAGATTTTAAATTATATATCCTAAACTATTAAACTGGGAATCATATAATTTTTTCTGTTGCTTTTCTTCAACAACTAATGACAATAATATATTTGGTTTTTGGCATAACCTTTAAAAAACATTTTGAAATATTTAATTAATTACTTTTAGCCAATCTAAAAGGATGCCTTGAAAAATTTCCCTGTACCAATGCTAATTACATAACAATTAATTTGAAGACAACTTTGATCTTTAAAAATTTAGCTACCACATTGATTCTAGTTTATTGGCACATTTTTTGATGGTTTATAACTTTTTATAGAAAAAAGAGTGAAAAATACTCGGTAAATCATTTACGTTCTCGATAACACAATTCAATTGATACATTCAAATTTAAACTTCAATGCCGTTTTAGTATTCTTAGATAAAATTAAGAGTTGTCGTGAATTATGGTAAATCGGAAGGACAACTCCTATAGTTATTCTGCTACCCTAATGTTGCATCTTCTACAATACACTGAGCTACGCTCAGCCTAATACATTGTTAAGCTATTTCTCTGGACAATGAATAGGATCGACGAATTAGAATGGAGCTAATCATCATTAGCAGCTTGCATCAGCAGTTGTAGCTAATGCTTGGGATAGAGTTAATGCTTTGGGATGGAGCTAATGATGTAAGATTATTAGCAGCGTGCATCAGCCGCGCACAGTTGGATAGTAGCGCTTGGATAGTTAGGTTGCATGCTTGGTATTTGTCATGTTATGAAATTCTTCACACTTATGTACTTTATTTCACTCATGTATAATTTGTATTAAATAAACACTATCAATACTCTATAAGGCAGTTCTGAGCTTCAGTCCTAAACAATTGTATAATTAGTGAATAGCATAAATTCACAACAGTGGTAGCAGCAGTGGAATTAATTTAAGGCTAATACTCCTGTCCAAGGAGCAAAAAAGTATGGCCATCAACGACGCAGGAAACATCCCCCGTCTAGAGCAGGTTGAAGCGGCAGCTGTAGAGGATGCCATAGGCAGCCCACTGCTGCCTATAGACAAGTATCATTTACGGGTTCCTACCTTCTGCGGAGAAGAAGATGAGAAGCAATTTATTGTTGAGTTTAGCAATGTGGCAGTCATCTGTAGATGGCCAGCTAAAGTCACTCGATCTAATCCAGCTGCGGTTGCGCCCGACATGATTGGTCAAACCTCATGGTATCGGCTAGAATGTTAGCAGTATCTTTGAGGCGTTGAGAGCTGAGTTTGGGCTCACTACTCAAGATGCACTTTACAATTCGAAGAGCTTAGAAGAGATCCTAAGACTCCCTTCCGAGAATACGCGATCGTAGTAAAACGGCTGGCGCAGGTTGCTTTTGGCGACTTGACAGTAGAAGGCCGGAGGAGTTTGGCTCTCGAAGAGTTTTTCCAGTCGGTCAAAAACATCGACTTGAAAAGGCATTTGCTGGTAGTCAAAGTTGATACAATGGATAAGGCCCTTCAGTTTATAAATGCCTATTTCTAAGCCAATAGTGCATGTCGGCCTGATGTGAACGCGCAGCAAGTAGAAGCCGACGATGGGTTATCGCCGCCGTCGGCTACTGCGGCAGTCCACCTAGCCTTGGCAGCTAAAGAGACCGGCTTAACCACGAGTCTGGTACGAGAGCTGCTGGCCGAAATTAGGCGTCTGAGGCAACAACCGGCAGCTAAGCGGCTTGCTAGGCCACTGACAGCTGCCCTTGGCAGACTGTTTGTTGGGGTTGTGGTAGTGGAGGACATCTCCTGAGAAGCTGTCTCTATGGCGGAATAAAACAGTTAAATCTAAACGGCCCACGGTAAATTCTGCCAACTGTGGGCCTCGATTTAACTCTTGAAGACCAGTGCCACGGCCCAAACTCAACAGATTGAGGAGGCCGCCTTCGTCAAAGTGGCAAGTCCCAAGAAGAGTCAGCAGACCGCAACGTTTGCCAAAACCTCCGCCCTGGCTACTCAAAAGTTGCTTTGAGGGATTGCAGGAGGAAAGAGTGTACAAGAAGTGGTAACAGGACCAAGATTTTCTTCGGCTGCCTACATGGGAGCAAAACCGAGATTTCACTCGGCTGGCCACGTTTGAGCAGGGGCGAGATGTCACTCAGCTACTCTTGAAACCTTGGAGACCCTTTCGTAATCAGAAAGCACAGGTGCATCCTAAACTCTATGCACATGAGGTGTTGTAGACAAGCTTCTCAGTGAGCGGCCAGCCATATGAAAGCAGCTATTTCCTGCCCGGTAAGTTTGCCTGCAAAACTGCGACATTTCTGTTGGGCACTGGGTGTACTACTAATCTCCTGAGCCGGTGTCTTTTTGACACACTCAATGCAGGAAACAGGGTTAACCCACAGCCATATAAAGGGGAACACGGCACATTGGCGGACGAGTCGTGTATTCCATTTTATGGTGTGATTGAGCTGACAGGTCGAGTCTGTGATCATGTGATCAAAAATACTTTCATCGTCAGTCAGCTGAAAGAGGACGCCATCTTGGGATGCCATTCCTAAAGAGACACAAGTGCCACAAGTTTGCGGTGATGTTGGCCGGGCGTGAGCTTGCTTGTGTGAATAAGTTTGGGGGCCCTTGGTGGGGAGAGTGCAGGTGGTGCGGTGTTTCACTATTCCTGGGCGCTCCAAGGCTACAGTTCACTGCAGAGTGAACTGCAGGAAAATCTCTGACTTAGAAGTAGTAGAAGAGGCACCTGGAGGAGTCCAGCTCGCGAACAGTCTAAATCGGCTGGACGAGAGTGGGAAATTCCTGGTACAGTGTGTGAACCCTTTCACCGAGCCGGTGGAGTTGCCGGCTGGTTCGTTAGTGGCACTCATTTTGGTGTACCTCAATTCGGTGAAGGAGTACATTCTGGACACTGATGCGAGTGACCACAATGTGGGAGCTGTGCTGTCTCAGATCCAGGATGGTCGCAAGGTGGTGGTTGCTTACTACAGTAAGGCTATGTCGGCTCAAAAAAAGCTACTGCACTACCAGGAAAGAGCTTCTGGCAGTGGTTAAGGAGGTTAAGCATTTCAGACCATATCTGTATGGGTAGACATTCAGGCTTCAAACAGATCATGCGTCATTGATATGGTTGTGCAGACGAGCTAAACACTATAGTCAAGTTGCGCATTGGCTTAAGATCCTGGCTGAGTTTTCATATCGGATCGAACACCGACCTGGAAAGAAACATGGCAATGCCGATGGATTGAGCCGGCGGCATGAAGAGAGGTGTAATTAATGCCTAAACACTAAGCGCAAGGATGGTAGACCCCTTTGATTGAACGTGGAAGAGCAGATAGAGAGAACAGGTGTATACAGCTGGGAAGAAGGCCAACTCCAGTCTGATCCCCCTCTAGAGCTGTCAACACCCTTCATGTAAACCCTACACTGTTCCAAAATGTCAGGGAGCCTTGCGAGCTCCAAGCTACACTACCGGGGGTAGTAGCTGACTTAGTTTAGGCCAAAAAAAAGGGACGGCGGCCTAGTGAGGCTGAACAACCGGTCAAGTTTGCAGAGTTCAAGTATTTCTGTGACTGGTGAGACTCTCTTCAGTTTAATAGTGATGGGCTGTTAACGATAACGTTAGCAACCGGTGCAAATCACTAAGAACGTAGGAGAGTCGTCTGTCCGTATGGTCTCCACCAGGAGCTGATCCGGGACACGCATAAGCAAGCTCATGCTAGAACTGGGTGGATGACCAGGTGTTTTCAGCTCCGGTCGTATTAGTCCGGGATGACCCGGGATGTTTGACACCGGGTGCGGAAGTGTGAGGTATGCCAGGCTAGTAGGCATGGCTGCTCCACTGAGACCGCGGGGAGACATTGCCTTCATGACGGTCGTCTGTGGTAAGTAGTTGCCGTAAATCTGGTGGGCCCTATCCTCACATCTGAAAGAGGTAATAACTGAATACTGGTGTTAACTGACTCCTTTACGCGGTGGGCTGTCTTGCTCTGGCTATTCCGGATGCGTTGGCCTCCACGGTGGCCAGGGCCTTAGATCAGAACCTGTTCTGTTATTTCGGTTTGCCAGAGCAAATACACACTGATCAGGGTGCCCAGCTCAGTCACAACTTATGAGCGATCTCTGTAAGACGTGGGGGGTCAATCAGAAACAGACTGCCCTATATCACTTGCAGAGGAATAGGGTTGTTGAGCGGAAGAGCCATATGCCAAGCGGCTCTCTGAGAAGCCTGCTACTGGGTAGAAGTCAGGAAGAGTGAGACTTGGTGCTGCCGCAACTCATACAAGCATACCATAGTACCCCTCACTTCAGTACACCGGAGACACCGAACTTTCTCATGCTCGGTAAAGAAACGATGGTTTCTGGGCATTTAACTTACCATGTCCCTGCTCTGAAGAGCAGCGTCCTTGAGTACGTGGATGAGCTCATTACTCACATGAGGACGACTCACGAGATTTTGCGCGAGCAGCAATGGCAGTTAAGGAGTGAAGACTTTCATGACCCTTTTTGTATAAGAAGAGAGACTGGGTCTAGATGATCAGTCACCGCCGGCATAAGAAGAAGAAGAGTTGCATTAGTTTAATATGGAGAAGATGATTGTTATGTTATATGATAGCAGTCGGCAATATTAATATTTGTGACTGTGTAAGGAGGCCTTCTTTCTTGGTGCCTGTCGTTGGCTGGTGGTGACGTAAGTTGACGTATCTTTTCACATCTGATCTTCAGCTGTTATCTATGTAAATATGTGTCTTCCTTTTATTGGTTATGGGACAGTGTGTTTATAAAGTATTATAAATTTGATATTATTTTCTACTCATGTTTTTGACAGACAAGTGTTTTTGTCTTGGTTCCCTGTGTGTTTTACTCTGCTCTTTGCAGAGTGGCCAGTTGAGCGGCCTGTTACTTTTCATTTGCATGTTTTTATCTTTTTCATCTGACAACTCCCGCCGGCACTGTGTTGAATTTCCAGCTCATGCCTTTGGTTCTTCGCCTACACCTTCTGATAATTTAGTTTCTCAGTAGCCTTGCTTTCCGATAGGTCGGGGAGTGTGGCGAATTGTGGTATATCAGAAGGACAACTCCTATTGTTACTCTGCTACCCCAATGTGTCATCATCTACAATGTGCTAAGCTACGCTCAACCTAATACATTGTTACGCTATCTTTCTAGACAATGAATAGGATCGACCAGTTAGGATGGAGTTAATAATCATACGATCATTAGCAGCGTGCATCATCAGTGCACAGTTGGATAGTAGCGCTTGGATAGTTAGGTTGCATGCTTGGTATTTGTCATGTAATAGTAATTAACTTCACACTTATGTACTTTATTTCACTCATGTATAATTTGTATTAAATAAACGCTATCAATACTTTATGAGGCAGTTACGAGCTTTAGTCTTAAATACTCGCATAATTAGTAAATAGCATAAATTCAAGACAATATGTCAAAATCAAGAAAAAATTTTGTGCTGCACCAATGCTGTCTAAAGTATTTAAAAAAATAAAACATTATTATGTAATCACATGTTGTATTTCAAAGTGTTATACCAATATACAAAATCATGTATTTTTGAGTATTTTGCATTAGAAATAAAGTGAAAAAAGTTTAAAGGTTGTTTTCCTTTAGATTGCAAATTTCGTATCTTGACATTAAAAATCTGGCGCTGTAAAATACATCATAAAATAACATAATTGGCATTATATATATATATGTGTGTGTGTGTGTGTGCGTGCGTGCGTGCGTGCGTGCGTGCGTGCGTGCGTGCGTGCGTGCGTGCGTGCGTGCGTGCGTGCGTGCGTGCGTGCGTGCGTGCGTGCGTGCGTGCGTGCGTGTGTGTGTGTGTAGATGCGTGCTTGCATTTTTGTTTTTGTTTTAAAAACGGAGATTCTAACAAATTAAATGCTGTAAAAACTAAAAGTATACAATTTCACAACTCATTTTAACAATGTATTTTGATCAAAAGACAAAGGATGTTGTATTATCAAAAACTTCTGTGATAACTTTTTTGAATTTATATCAATATTAAACATATAGTAAGTGCATATCTAACTTTGATTAAGATTACCATTGAAGGAGGTTCTTGGTAGCAAAATACAATTGCCAGAAATAATTTTGACAAATAAAAGCAGAACATATCCACAATATAATATTATGATATAGCCATCACAAATGACGTCAATGTAATGATGCTAATCAATTGGAATATATATAATATAATCGGCTAATCCCTATACTGCATGTGTGTCCTATGATAGACAATGTCTTTATAAAGCACCAATAATGCAGTGCAGCTGTGTAAAGAAAAAACTGTATGTTTGAAACTTTATATGTATATATGTATAAATATATACATAGGGGAGAGTGGGGCTAGTTTAACCACATGCTTTAAATTTTCTCCTCTAAATCGTTCCACGATTTTAGCCCCTTTACTTAATTGGGTTTTAGGTAAACTACCAAACATATGGGAATATATTGAATTAAAGCAGAAGTTTTTAGATGAGTGAGGAGTTTTCACATTCTTTGCATAAAAAGTGAGCAAATTTTTTTATTTTTTTCATAAAAAGTTGTGTAGTTTCTTAAGCTTTAATAGCCCAGTAAAGTAAATTTAGGCATGTATTTTCAACAAGATCTTAAAGCTGGACAATAACCTAAAGTTGCAGAGATATCTCTATCACAGAAGACATTGACAATAATTTGTAGCGTGACAGCTAGTGTCAGGCTAGTTGGACCTCATAAGAAGCTAGTGGAGCAAGTTGAGCCAGGTACAACTTGCTCCTCTTACTATTTTCACTATGTTTATTATAATTGGGTGGACCAATTTTTACATTAAAGTTTATATTTTTCTAAATTAAAAGTTTTTATCCATAATTTTTATATAACTCTAAATATACAATTATAGCCTTAGAACAAACAAAAATGTAGGTCAACAGCATAATTAAACTATCCTGCAAATGTTTTCAGAAGGGTGCAAATTTACATGCAGGGAAAACAAACAGGGAACAGATAAAGAAAACATAACTGCAGGAAAGAATATGGTAAAACAAGGCAGTGGTATAAATCATCTGCCATAGTTGAGAGCCTTCAAACGGCCCTCTAAAAGAGTTGGTTATGCTCAACAACACCATGTATTTACTGATGTCATGTGAGAGAATCCCATTTCATATATGTAACTTGTTTATGTATGAATTACAAAAAATAAAACTTTTGAAAGCTTTTCTACCAGTTTGCTGCTGCTGCTTAAGTTTTAAAGAGTATTCTGCATTGCCTACCTTTGAGATTTAAGATAAGGTTTTACTGTCAAGGTTTCACTGTTAGGGCTGTAGATTTCACTGTGAAAGATCACATCCAGGGTTTCTGTTATTTGTGTATGCCAATTTATTCTGATCTTTTCATGATTTTCATTGTTAATCTCTAATAATTTTTTTTCAACTTGCAAAATAGGTAAAACAATTTACATTACAGGGCAGCTGAAACCAGTCCTTTGCCGGTTTCTTTGTACCAAAAGGTTTGCAGTAAAAAATTGCCTTTATCCTGGTTTGTAAAATGTTTATGCGTTTAGTTTTTATGGACGAAGACAGAAACATATGACTGACTTTCATAATGCTAATCTTTGGAATATGGCAAAACATTTTTAGTTCAGCTAGCTCCACCCTCCCCTACAATAATTCCTAACACACCTTGAATAAAATTGGTAGCACTGCTTTCTATAGGTAACAACTAACTCTATTATATAACAAAGAAACTGAGTTTTCTTACTTGGCAAGTATTGACCAATCAACTGCTTAAGCTATTTATGTATATAAAGTTAAGGTATATAAATGCTTCAGTTAGTGTTTGAATTATTCATATTCTGACGGGTGTTACAAGTGCTGCTAATACATACAGGTAAGCTCACTAATAAGCATTTTACTAATTTAATGTATCCTATTAATTACACAATAATTATTTTTTTCTATGGCACCTCTTGAGTCGATCCGTGTTTTTGTGGTGTTGATGGCTTTCTTGTAAAAGCAGTAATTGCGTATTATTTAATTTTTTGTTATTATGTAATCTCATACTATACATGTTAGCCTTTATTGTTGTACTTGATAGTGATCAAGCCAATTTGGACTGGTTTATGCAGTAATACTTCTGTTTTATGAGTGTTGCCTGTTTTTGAGTCAGTGTTCAGTGTTTGGTGAATTAAGTCCCTTTATGAGCTTTATGACCTATTTGACTATAATTTTGAGATATTATGATGATTGGCTATTTTGAAGTACATATTTTTCATATAATTGACAGCAAACAACCATTATGTATTGGCATACTGTTATGTAAAGCTGAAGCAAACTGCACCTAAAGCGGTGTTGAACATGGTAATAATCTGTATTTCACTCTTAAAAATTATAGTAAAATAATATTTGTTATTTAGCCAATCATGACTGAAAAACAAAAAAGTGAAATTCTTCTTTAGTAAATGAACTATAAATAAGTAAACATTAGCAAGCTCATTTAAATTTTTTTTTTAATATTTCTATTAAAATTTTTTCAGGTATTATATTTTTGAAATAACTTTTTGTATCAAAACACATAAATTTGCATATTAATAATATATTTTATTTATAATACACTTACAGAAATTATACATCAATATGAAGAAAATTGTTGCATTTATTATTGCTATGATATTCATCAGCACATTGGGTAAGTTAAAGGTAACTTGTAATATAGACTTGATAAAACTCTTTTCTAAATTTACAACTATGAACGCTTGCTTTTCTACTGATTATTAATATACATTCAGTGCACCCGTAATAGTAGCCTAAAATGTTAAGTTCCCACTACATGGCTATAGGCACTTTTCTACGCTTAATTGCTTACAATTCACTTGCAATTTTACAGAATTTACTATGTTAAAAGTATATTTAATGATTCTGACCAAATTATCAAACTGAACTTTGTACTTTGTTCAACAGCTTTAATAGCAAAGGCAAGCTGGGGATGTCCTGTCCGAACGTTAATTTGCAAGAGGTATTGCCAGATAAGACGCAAACCCCATTATAGATGTCAAGGCAAAAAATGCGTATGCTTTAGGTATCTTGCATCTAACTAAAAGTTATGAACTTTTTTGGCTACTAGATTAAGCTTGTACAATGTTTTAGATAACTTATCCGTTTGATGGTGTTGCTTATTTTCTATGTAATTCTCCGCATCCCACAATAAAAGCAGAACGGTCTAAGAAACACAGGTGTCTTGTTTTAATTGCTACTTAAATTTCTACATCAGATAAATTTGTTTAATGGTGGATTTGAAGTTTTTTTTTCCAACAAACCAACCATTATTTGTTTTTGAGTAAAGTGCATATTAGAGTAATTAAGTCTCTTTTACTTTTTGAGAATGATAATGGAGCTAAAGCACTTTACCATACCAACATAGTAAGATTTCAATTTAGCAAAAAGGAGCAACAAAATTTGCATTATAACACCAACCTGCTATCTACAATTCAACATTATTGAATAAATCTGCATGTCCAATATTGCTTGAGTAGGCAACAAATTACAAAACAACAAAAAAAAACCGTTGATTCAGTTAAACTTGTGCATGAGTAACCTTTGCGACTAAAAATTCTTTATTTATTTATTTATGCGTTTTGCATTATGAAGATGGTTGTACGGTCATTTTTTTTCAATTTATAGGACTTGTTATATCTACAATATAAATAGATCTCAGTTCCTACCAAAAATGAATTTTATGACTCTTGTATATGCTTACAAAACAATTTAAAACGGATAACATAAAGGCAGTTAATAAGACTCAATACATTCAAAACAAGCTCGAGTTCCTTAGCAATTGTTCTGGTGTTATGTCTTCAACTAAGAATAGAAGTGCTACATAGCTTCAAGGTTATTGGTTGATCTATAAATTGTTGCATGCATACACATATTATTATCACATTAAAACTCTGTTGCTTGACAAAAATTGGATGCATCAGGGTAGATAAACTTCCTGTATAGGCATTGGTTTAAAATGCCAACCAAAATTGAGAGCTCGCTGTTTGTACTTTTAAAGCAATCTCTGAAGCTGGAGATACTTACAGATTGTCAGTAGTCTTGTGCTGATGAGGGGACAATTCCCGAAACAGCTGCTGTCCACAGGTTGAGATATAGTGTTCTCACTTTTATGATCAACATAGTAGGATTTCAATTCAACCAAAAGGAGCAACTAAATTTGCATTATAACACCAAGCATTGAGCTCTCTTTAGTGGTAAACTATAAACCATTATATATATATAAATATTTATATATATATATATATATATATATATATATATATATAAATAGGTATACTAAAGTGTATAACCACAAATCAACTTTTAACAACAAAACAAAAAAGAACCATACTGAATTGAGCAAATATATCTGGAAACTAAAAGACAAGAACACCCATTTTGACATAACATGGAAAATTATGAAAAAGACCAACTCATACAACAAAGTCACTAAAAGGTGCAACCTCTGCCTATGGGAAAAATATTTCATAATATACCAGCCCAGCAAATCTTCCCTTAATAACAGAAATGAGATTCTATCCACATGCAGACATGCACGTAAGCACTACCTGGGCAACATCACATAACAATACTAACAACTTTCAACCATAGTACTACCTATTATAAATTAGCCTTTCCATCAAACATCTAGCTTTTATAGTCTAATCCTTTAGAAAAAGAGCAATTTAATTAATTAATAGATAACACCAAATCCACTACTATGTTTGCATTTCGTTTTACGTTGTGTTTAGCATGATAATTTTCTTTAGGTAAAAATTTGAATAATCGGTATGCTTCATAGATTTTATTTATTTTTAGTCTAACACCTGACGAGTGCAGTTCACTGTACGAAACTATATAGTCGTGTGAGATTTTTTAAATAAAAAAATATATATGTATCATTAACAATCTGAACACACTACATTATATATATATATATATATATATATATATATATATATATATTATTATATATATATATATATATATATATATATATATATATATATATTATAAATAAGTATACGAGAAACATTGTTGATTTATTACTTTATTAGGCAAAGTAATTATACTGATATTACGGGTACCACTGTACCCATCTTCAGAGTAGCAATGAATGAAATTCAAAAATTATTATGTTACGTAAGACGTTATGCATGACACAAAGAATAGAGAGTGGCAGTTATTGTAAATTATTGAAACTTAGCGAGATAATCTTATTTTATATATTACGCAGGTCAAAAATTATACTGAATTTTTTTTTGCATAAAAATAAATTAAATAGTTGACAAAAAGAAAAAAATAGATATCCAAATATAAAAAAAGCAAGAATTAGTGAAACTATATGAGAGTTGGGTAGTGTGGAGCTATTGATATAGTTTTAGTGGTATGGAGTAATTTTGTTTATTGAGTTGCGGTTTTATTTGTTTAATGTAGAGAGCTTCGGCTACTTTTATATATATATATATATATATATATATATATATATATATATATATATATATATATATATATATATATATATATATCTCAATCTGTGGACAGCAGCTGTTTCGGGATTTGTCCCCTCATCAGCACAGAACAGAGTACCATGGCCCACACCTTCGCAATATATATATATATTAATATATATATATATATATATATATATATATATATATATATATATATATATATATTATAGTGCTTCAGATTGTGAAAGTAATACGTATATACCTATTTTCTTTTAAAAAATCTTATGTGACTAAATTTGGGCAATCGGCCGGATTTTGATGAAATATTCTAGACTCTGGAGCTTAGAATTTGAAAGGGCGAGCTCGCCAGCTTAGATTCAGTCTGCTGCTGGAGCTACCTATATACAGGTTATTATACTGTTCTTGGGAGCATGCCAATAAAGACATCTTATACCTATAATTGCCTTCTTTCTTTTGCTAACAATGGGTTATGTTCTCTAGTTGAGTTTTTACAAAACCCATAATTTATCACAACATGCGCAATTTACAACAACTATCTGAATGAAAAAACAAATAATAATTTTGAATTGTTGGAGTTAGCCTCTCACTTTAAACTTCAGCTGAAAGTTTTCTCAATATAGCAAACCTCTACAGTAAAAAGCTTGGTGAGGGGTCCAAAAGACGGCAAGTTACAAATTCACTGTGCGGGTAAGGCTACGTTCAAACTTCCCATTCCCCCAACTTTTAAATCTGTATTTATAATATCTGTATAATTATAAATTAATTATTAATATTAAAGTATTTTTACGGAATCCAATCGATGAATGTAGTATTGCCCGCTAAAATATTTATTATTTACAGCGTGTATATGTTTTAGTCTTATTAATAATTTATTTTAAAAACAACACAATGCCTTTTGGCAGTTTATGGGCCATACTTTTTGGTGGCGTACTACTACGGCTCCTATTGATAGGTTATGGAGAATGGCAAGATAAAGCATTCGATCTTCAATACACAGACATCGATTATTCAGTATTTTCCGATGCTGCAGCACATGTATATAAAGTAAGCTTTAACATCAGAGAGTTTTTATTTTACTAACTAGAGCTTATCGTTATTTGCACTTTTACTTTAAGTTTAATTACATAAAACTAAAAGTCAATTACTAGATCAAGATGACTATACAGCATACTTGAGTCTTGATGACAGAAGTGCAAGTAGCTAGAGCTTATCGTTATTTGCACTTTAATTACATAAAAGTCAATTACTAGAAGTAGATGACTATACTTGAGTCTTGATGACAGAAGTGCAAGTTGAAGTATGACTATTACTATTACTATTAGTATAACTATAAGTAAAACATTATGATAAACTTTAAGTTAATCATTATGTCATAGTTATACTTTAACACTTTAACTTACCCTTAGGCTTAAAATAATAACTTATAAAGAGTCAATTTCAATTTCTTCATATACCTATACTTATAGTAATACTAGTAGCTATACATTCACTAAATTTTTATTTGTAGGTTTAACTAGATAATTATTAACGTTTTCATTTGATTGCAAGGGAATCATCATCAAATAATAATAGTTATAATTATTATCATTTTGATGATATTCTTATTGATAATAAATTATAGGCTAGTAGAATACTATTAGAAATAATTAGTATTAGGCCTACTATTGCAGCATTATCAGTATGATCATAGTGATAGTGAGAGCTGTAATGAATAGTAAACACTAATTTCAAAAGCCAAAATGTCAAAAAGTGATTAATTTTGATTGGAGTTACTTGATTGCAATACTAATTGTAATAGTAGTGGTTAATATTAAGGACCAATGGGTGTTTCAAATTGGTGTTGAGCTTGATGTTGGCTATCCCTATGAATCTAAGTTCTAATACAGTTAAGCCTATTGTAAAATAATTGCCTCCACCGGGATTTGAACTACAGACCTCCGGCTTGCAAGCAGGCGCGCTAACCAATTACGCTACAGGGGCTTTGAGATTCCAAGCAACATCCCACCCAGTTCTCTCCAGAACTGCACTGGCCCCCACATACTCTGTCAGTTTATGGGCTCCACTCGCTACTCAACTCCCTGAGAGTACTTCCACCAGACAAGGTCAAAATAACTTGTAAAATAATTGCTCCCACCGGGATTCGAACCACAGACCTCCGGCTTGCAAACAGGTGCGCTAACCAATTGCGCTACAGGGGCTTCGGGATTCCAAACAACAACTATGTGTCTACCAGATCTGAAAATTTACTGGTGTTTTGCCATGAGAATCAGCTAGCATTTTGGGATCATCATTATGCATACTAAGACTTGATTGATTGATTTAATATATAGCGTAGGAGATTTTGGCAGTTATTATCACGGTATGTTCTGGACCCAAGAAGTATCTCCCTCAGAGACTGACCAGGAGCACCCAGTCGTATGGAAGCAGCTACTTCCTACCCAGGAAGATTGTGGGTAAAGCTGCCAATTTCCTACTATACACTGGGTGTACTACGGGCCTGCTGAGTCGGCGTCTCTTCGACATTCTTGGTACTCAAGAGCGGGCGGGCCTCGAGCCATACGAAGGTACGTATGGTACGTTGTTGGACAGATCATGCATTCCTATCTACGTCATCATCACACTACCTGGAAGAGTCCATGATCAAGTGATTCACAAGACTTTCATTGTCAGCCACCTGGAGAAACACCAGTGTTGCATGGACTTCCAGAGGTCGGCGGTAGTTATGGCTGGAAAAGAACTTGTCTGTATTAGCAAGTTTGGCAGGCCTTTGGTGGGCGGAATCTAGGTAGTACAGGACTTTACGGCACCAGAGCGGTCCAAAGTCACCCTACGCTGCAGGGACAACTGCAGGAGGATTGCGAAGCTGGGAGTGGTGGAGAAGATGCACAGTAGGATCCAACTGGCAAACAGCCTGAATCAGCTAGACTGTCTGGGGAGAGCTCCTCGTGCAATGCATCAACCCATTCAAGAAGTCCTTCAAGCTGCAGGCTAGTGCATTGGTGGGGAAGTGCCACTCTATCCAAAAAGGAGATGTCGGACCGGCACTGTAACTCAGGGCCCTCAGACCAGACAAGGAGCCATTCCGGAGTATGTGACTGAACTGTACGAAGGAGCTTGTGGAAGCTGTAGGAATATTTCGTGGCGCCAAGAGCTGGCTCAACTGCTCTTGGAATACGGTGATGTATTCAGATGTGGAAACGACAACATAGGGCTGACCGACGTCGTCTGTTACGAAATACCCCCAGTAGCCGGCACCATCTTTATCAGGCAGCCTACTCGATGACTGGGCCCGGAGAAGGTGAGCCAGCAAGTGCAAGACCTTCTTGACCGGGACCTGATTGAGCCAGCTCACGGTGCATAGAGCTCACCAGTAATTCTGTTCAAGATAAAGGATTTAGCACTTATCAAGACTTTTATTGTTCTGTGTAGGTGTCTTGACTGATATTATTCATCAAGTTTAAAAGGAAGCTGAATAAAATCCACAATCACAAAAATGCATGAATCTGGGTGTTTTTTTCTCTAGTTCTTTGACAAGTGTTGATACCTGTGGATGAAACATTTTGTTTTAGTCTGGAAGCGCCGGCGAAAAGAGTATAACATGAAACAGAGATAATTGAGGTAAACTTTCTTGGGGGCCAGTAAGGTATTGATTCAATTGTCAGAATTTCACAGTAATTGCCGTATAGTTAAATATAATGCTATTATTTGTTAACCATTTGCTCTTAATATAGACCAAAATGCCACCTTCACAGGTTTTACCGCTAGCATCTAGGAGTCTGTCCCTTCAGAACTGTTCAGAACCTTCAAGCTCGGTTCTTAAATGGAGCACTTCTGGAGTAAGCCAGAATTTGGTTATGCAAATGAGCTGAGATTGGTTGTTGAGTTAGTTGGTCCTAATGAGCCCATTCACTGAGCATTTTTACGGCTTGTGCATTAGGGAGAAAAACTGCAGGTAGAGGCACTTTGCCAGTTTTATTACTTCGAGTTACTCTAACTCCGCCACGCTTGCCCCTCTTTCGAGATCGTAGAAGTCCTGGATCAGTAATTTTTACCAAGTGTTTGTAATTAGTTTTCCAACTTTGTTTAAACTGATGTTGGTTTATAGAAATATCCAACAGACATTGATGATCCATATGTTCTAGGCTTTTCACCCTTCTAGACTTGTAGATGAGGGTAGTTATAAGCCAGCATAAACAAAGGCTGCAAAAGCTGTGCCACAATGCTTACAGTAAAACTATTAAAGTTGAGTGCTGGATGACAGAGAGCCTTAAAAACCCAACCTCATTCTGCAAGAGCCAACTTATGGAAACTGCAAGGGGCAAAACCAGGTGCTCTTTATCAGTCTCTTAATGTTTTGGAAAGAGTAATATCATATTTTTTAAATTGACTAGGCTTTAAACTACCATTCTCTTACCTAGATTCAGAAACCCAGAGCCTCCCTTAAACAGTGGGAAGCAAAAGGCTTAAGTTTTTTTAGGTATAAGCTGAAGTTGCACGATCTAGCATTGACAAAGTTCAAATTAGTGTAACTGCTGTATGTAAAAATTCACACGGATTTAAGAAATATCATGATTGGTTTAGAGTGGTCATGGTGCAACATAACATTCGTACTAAATTTTCTATATTTGTGCAAGGATTCTATAAGAGTCTTAATTTTAGCACCAGTTACTGAAAATTTCTACCCTTTAGATTTTTAGTAAAACAAACTATGTCTAATACTTAATTTAGTTTTTAACGTGTTAATACATGGATCTCATGTATCAGCAGCATCTTTAAGTAAAAAATATTTCTAGAGTTTTATATGGTAAAATTGTACCTTTGTTGGAAATATTAAATGAAACTTTTTAATATGTGAATCTAATTTCAAATTTTCTAGTAGTATTGTGGTATTTTATAGAGTTATCTCTCTCAATACACATTCTTATAATTATTCATGTTAAATAGCGATACTTAGCCCCCTTAACTTTGTTTCATTTTTGCTTACTCAATGTAAATCGATCTCGACCGAAGTTCGGCTTGTCAACCAACCGACATTCCGAATGTCGGCACACCAAAACCTGTCATTCCGAAATTTGGCCTATTGTAGGTCGAAGGTTCTAGACTCCTTTTGTTTGACTAGTATAAAAGAAGGCCCATTTTGAGCTCCCAGGCAGTTGAAGACAGGAGCTCACACTGGAAGAAACTACTCTTACCAAGAAAGCTTACTTAGCACACTCTACAAGAACTCTCTTATCACTTGCAAGGAGTTATGTTCTCTGCCTGATTACATTCAAAAATCCACAACTTATTACATTATTACTCCTAAGAATTTAGCTATTCTGATTCTGGCTAGGAAGATCATATTTTAATTTATTAACTCCTACGATAAATTTTCTTTGGATTAGTGTGAAGCCAATATCAGGAAAACAACAATATTTAAGTTAGTATCTGATAAACATATATATTTTAGTATTAGGTTCTTTTTATGCTACCATTTAAGTTACGTTGTTTATAGTTTTTGTTGTGTTGCTATACTTTCTTATAAAAGAGATGAATGAATGAATTAACTTTGAATGAAAAAAATATTTTTTATACTTAACCCACAAAAGTAAATAATAAAAATAGCTAGGAGAAAATATTTTATTAAATACATGATAAAAGGCATAAAAATTTATGGCAATGTTGCAATATTTATTATTGTTTTGCTCTATTAGAGTTTTATCTATTTTCAGTACTATAATATATAGTAGAGATATCAAACAATAGATCTTGAATGTTCAAAAGTTAAGTGATAGTTTAGTTTTGAGGACTTAAACTTATAGCAAGCATTCAGATAGATTGATCCCATTATCTTTATTTCATAGCTTTATCATGAAAGTTGTAGCAATTTCGGTGCCGTTAAAAAGTTATATAGGGTGCAGAAATTTAGTAACTTGTAGCCATTATTACAGAAGTTATTTAAAATTCTATTGTTATTGATTGAATATGGCTTAACTGAAGCTACATTTTGTTTAAACTTCCACGTTTGTGTAGCTATTTACCATTTTGAGTTTTATTAAGTATTTTTGATATTCTTTGTGAATTTTTTTTACATTGATTGGCTTGACCAAGACTTCACTTGAAATTTTCTGTTTGAACCATAATTTGATTTGACCTGATTAGCCATTGACCTGAGTTGACTTGGTGGAATTTTATTGCAAGGCAGCAACCGTACTTTTTGCTGACTATGCAACTGGTTGTAGTGCTACAATGAAAGTTAACCTTCAATTCTGGTGGTCATAAATGCTGTGGGGGACAACTTTAATCTAAATTCTAATAAAATGGTTAAAAATCTTATTGCGTATTGTGAAGTGTATGTGATTAAAATACTATAAAATTCTTTTCACTAGTATGTGCACTCCTATATTTTTAGGGTGGCTCACCTTACGAAAGGGAAACATTCCGTTACACACCACTTATTGCCTACTTACTAGTACCCAATGTATTTATACACCCGTGCTTTGGAAAGTTGCTGTTTAGCCTACTAGATATACTTCATGGCTTCTTGTTATTCAAAATTTTGGAGTTGAGAGGTGTGAGCCATGCTGTTGGAAGCATTTGTACTGCTGCATGGGTCTTTAACCCCTTACCACTGGTTGTGTCAACAAGAGGTATGGTAAACTATGTACTAGAATAGTTTTGCAATGTATATATTATAATACTTGATTTTTTATTTAAAAAACGAGTTCATGAATTGTTTGTATGAGCTTGTAATTTTTAACTGTTGTTAAAAAATAAATCAACTGCAAGAATTGTATGTAGGTATGGCATAGGTTTTCAGTTTCACTTTAATGACAAAATATTTTTACTAAAATATTAAGCAGTGCAATTTGTATGAAGCTAGTTTCGTTTTAGAATGATGAATACTTCAAAATTATTGTAAATTAAAATGTGAACTCAGTGAATACCTGTATATTTGTAGGCAACGCAGAATCTGTTTTGGCGTGTATGGTTGTTGGAACTCTGTATTTGATTTTAAAGAAGCAAAATGTACTAGCAGCTTTGCTCTTTGCTTTAGCAGTACATACTAAAACCTACCCCATAGTTTATGCTCCATCTATATATTTGCTGATGAATGAACAGTATGGACTATCATATAGAACGAAAGCTAAAACTAAATTACAATATGTTTTGACATTGTTATGGCCGAGTGACATCTCTATGATCTTTGCTGCTATTGGCGCATTCGTTACCATTGGACTGTGCTTCATGTTTTACATTATGTAAGTAGCTGCTATAATAGTAAAACCACATTTTTATGGAAGAAAAATTATAGTTCTGTTCTAAGAATGCATTTGGTTGAACGCATTTTGCAATTTAGCGTCTGGAGTTGGGAAGTTTAGAGTGAACCCCGAACTCCAGATCATGAAATTAGCTGAACCACTCGCATTTTTCAGATGTAAAGATTAATTTTTTGCTGTGGGTTGTTGGCCACATTGATTTGTTGCCATGCACACGTAGATATGATTTACATAATTTAGTTAGGGAGGAGGTTTGACTCCTTCTACCCCCCTAAAAAGGCGAACCTACAGTTGTCCAATGTAGTGATGAGTTTACCCAGTGGCTCCCGTAGTGTAATGGTAGCACACATGCTTGCAAGCCAGAGGACTCGGGTTTGATTCCTATTGGGGGCAATTATTTTTCATCCAACAAGTGTAGCAGATCACAACTTATTTTACGCTGCAAAGCAGATTGACGCTATAAGGATTCAAACCCTTTTTTTCTCCATAATATTATAACGTGAAGCTAAAATGATAGAACTACAAATTTTATTTTATTTGTGAAAAGTAAGGCAATTATATGCATCACAGAATTATCTTGGCATTGTGGGTTGCAGGTATGGACAGATCTTCTTGGATGAAACGTACCTGTATCACATTACGAGGAAAGACATTCAACATAATTTTTCTATATACTTTTATCCCTTGAGAATCTCGGAACAGCTTGCGCCAATATTTTCTTCTATTATCGGGCTGTCTGCCTTCCTTCCACAGCTAGGCGCTACCCTCACCTTCACATACAAATATTACAGAGATCTTCCTTTCTGCTGGTTCATCATTACACTAGCGTTTGTCACGTTCAACAAAGTGTGCACCTCTCAGGTATGGTATACAATAGTGTTCATCAACTGAGCTAAATGCTCTACGATTTTGTTTAATTTTATGCATTTTGAATAAGTTCAAAGTTCCTATTGCAATAATATGCTGGAAAACTTCTACCAGCAGTGGGTGTGAAATATGAGGTATTTGTAGTGAACAATGTCTGACTGTATGCTACTCACTGATTTAGCTCGGAAAGTTTCAAGGCTAACTAATATGCTTTTCTATGCATGTATATTTTACTTAAAACATTTACTACCAGTTGGCTTTCATCTGTCAGAGGCAGAATATTTGTATATGCACAGACAAATAATATATGTTGCTAAATATTTTGTAGTATTTTCTATGGTACTTATGCTTACTTCCACTGATACTGCCAAGTCTTAAACTGTCCATCAAAGAAGCATCTCTTATGTTTGTATTATGGCTTGCAGCACAGGTGAGCTGGATAATATACTGCATATGTAATATTTAGTTTTTACTTTTACCGTAAGTTTACTTGAGTAAAATACGAATCGTAATAAGAATTTATTTATCCTAGTCATTTCAAATTTGCTTTGCAATTGTTATACATTCGTTTGTCATTTTAAAGTGAAGAGAGGTTGTTGATAGATTTTTTGTCATATGGGATTTAATATTTTGGTCAAGTAAACTGGTTTTTTTGTTAACCGTTTTAGGGCGTGTGGTTTTTGCCGGCTTACTATTATGAATATCATCACTATGACATACTGGGCCTAGTGTGGACTGCTTCACTTCTTTTCTTCTGGATTAATATTTGGTGTATGTGGAAGTTTCTGAGAAGCTATCAACGTTCGCCTGTGCTAGATGAAAATAATCAAATTGGGAAG